>CM059585.1:52150000-52557500 GCA_030407085.1 Trichopria drosophilae
CGCGCGGGAACCGTACGCGCATCTCCAGTGACCAGGAGCGGAGAATCACCGGGGGTGATACGGGGGAATTAGAGAGCGGGGTCCGAACGGGGTTTTCCCCACCTACTCGCGGTGTCGGGGAAGTCGCCTCCGTCCTCGTCTCGGGCGGCTTACATGCTGCGATAGAGAGAGAGAGAGAGAGGCGTTCTGTGACGCAATCGAAGATAGCCACGCTGCTAGAATGCAGCTTTGCGGTGGCAAGAGCTGGACGGCTACTGCCGGATGAGTGGAGGGAACGGGGGGAACGATGCAGGCGCGTCAGAGAGGGGCGGTGTCCCTTCTCGACGGCCACGATGGCTCCTACCATCGGGTGATACTTCCTGCGCTGCCGAGAGGGACAGCCAGGGGAAAGAGGGGCTCGGGCGTTTCGAGTGCTCGGGAGGTGGTGACGCTCCCGGCGGAACGCGCAATCGAGCAAGTGACGGTAATGCCGTTCAGGCGCTTTACCGGCGACTGACGGACGAGTATCCGACTTAATAGAACTGATCATAAAAAAAAGGATTGAGGAAGGTGATCCTGAGCTCCGGGACACTCTCGACACGCGAGAGAACCGCGGCATCCACCGTGAAGGATCTGCCAAGGGGTCGATCGGTGACACCTTGTCACAACATCATTAATAATAAAAACTGTATTCTTTTAATATGTTAAAAAATATTTCTTCCAAATACATTATATTCCGGGGAACAACTACCTTAAATTGCCAATCTTTGACCAAATGTGCATAAAGCAGTATCGTGCTTAAATTTCTTATAAATTTGTTTCAACTTTTTGAGTATGATAACTGTAACCAAACAGTTTGAACCAAATTGCTCCAAGTTTGTGAGAGAAAAACGTATCCAGAAATATGGTTATAGATTAATTTAAGTGAAGAATTATATTTTTTTAGCATTTTCGATATTTTTTAGTCATTGTTATAATGTTCTTCAGTCTTCTAAATGAACAACGTCGTTATTTAGTAAATAAAATTAGCAAATGCAATCTTGACAATTTTGAAATTGTCGACATATCATAATATTGATAATAATAATAATGTGGCCAAGCGGACGACGACTTTTTTCCATTTTTTGAAACATAAAAAATTCTATTATATTCTACGCAATATCCTAAATTATAATGTGATAGTATTTTTTTATATCAAAAATTCTATATTTTTCTAAGTTGTCCGCTATATTCACTCCGACATCTTGAATTTCAACGAATCTGCACGTGGATTCTTAATCAGCGATCTAGAAAATCTGTAGTAGAGACGTATTGAACATGTGTATACACATAGTATATATACACTGAAATCGTCCGAGCCTGGTACCAAAATCGTGTTAGTCTTGCACGAATTTAGGTCGGCGGAGTGGGGACTATCGTTGTTCCGCACTTGTACGATTTCGGCATAGAGTATGCACGAATTACACGCGCGCCCTCTCTCTTTTTCCGTCCGGAGACCTCGGTACCGCGATCTTACAACTTCGGCCGTTTTCGGTCGAACGTGGCGCGTTTCGGTTCTCCCCTCTTCCGCACGTTAACTGTTTCGAGAGGGTAGTACGGGAATAGCGCCTTTAGTCTATCCGTGCAGCGTTTGAAGCCCAAATGATCTCTCGGCAATTTAGAAAAGATCCACCGAAAATGATGCACGCACTGCTGTATGAGATCATGGGGAAGGAAAAACTCGCTCAATCGTCCATTTCTGGAAAAGGAATAAATGTGACCAACGACATTTCACCACGCATATTCGAAAGGAGTTAAATGTAAGTTTTTAATTTAATTTAATGTGATAAGCGAGTAATATATGCTAAAAAATGTAAATTCAAAATGAATCGATGTTTACAAATTTTAACCGCCATAATACATATCTTATAAAAAATATTAAAGAAATTAATTACGAATTGACCAAGAATACCATTCCATTAACACTTCTATTCTAGTCTACTTTTAGGAACTTACAAAACCTACTATAATACTGGTAATGCTGAATAATTATTTATATTCTGATTTAGGTTTTGTCAATTCAAACGTCAGCAAGAGTATACGGCTGACGGATGAGGCGTTTTCGAAGAAAGTCACCACTTTATGTAATTATCTGCGGAAGGACAACAAAAATGCCGACAAACATAAGGCGCCGCTCAAGCAAAGTGTGCCTAATACGAAACGGCGTTCAAATGACAAATCCTTAGAGGAATCAAATAAAGAAATTAAAAATATAATATAACTTATTCACACACCTGTTCATTTGATTTGTTAATTATATTTGAAACATTTAAATAAATGTACATTAAAAATTTTGTCTCATATTTTCTAGTGTATTCTTTCCTTTCTTTCAATTACTATTAGTCATATTTTTTTAAATGTTTGATCACTTATTTACTGAATAAAATATGGATCTATTTATTAAACAAAAAATTGAATAACTTTTTAAATCTTATTCTGTTTTTATAACGATCGATAAGAGACAATTTTTTTTCGAAAAAACACATTTCAGGACATTTCTTGAATCTCGTCATGTTTATAAGTGATTCACCCTATTTTTGGCTACAATCATCGTTCTCATTCATTTTTACTTTAAAAGTGATCATGACAAGATTTCTTATAGACCCGAAATCCACTAGAGTTGGGTCATTTGAAAATACAGGGTAATCCACATCTTGATCAGAAAATGATCAAAAAAGGTTCAGTTTTTAATGTTCGCGTATCGACAACAACATTCTCCACGTATTTAAAACTGATCAAAAATTGATCAACTTTTGATCTCAATCAGGTCAACATTTGATTCTCAATCATTTAAAGCAAGCATAAACAGATCCCTTTTTCGACCATAAAATGATCAAAAAAATATCAGTTTTTAATGTTCGCGTATCGACAACAACATTCTCCACGTATTTAAATCTGATCAAAAATTGATCATTTTTTGATCTTTACAGACAAAAATTGGATCAGTTTTTAATCTATCGATATTATAATTCAAATTTCTTTTGGTTGTAAACTCGTCTAACTTTGGTCCTGAAATGTCTCAAAACTAGGATCGAATTTAGATCACTTAAGGATCTGACCGATTTTGATCAAATTTTGATCAACTTTTTTTCTCTCGGGTTACCATTGCAACTATTATAATCAATTAACCATTAATTATAGAAACGTTACCAATAAAATTCATTGTCAGCGTACAATTAGATTTATGTCAATAAGTTTAGAAGTATATCTTATACAATTTGATACCATTTTAACGGTATTAATTTAATAACAGTTATGATTATAAGTAATAAGTAATCGGAGTATTGCGCGATGCATATATAAATCATCAATTGCGAATATGTAATCGACGTAATATTATTATTGTATATTAACTGCTAATTATTATTATTGCGTTTAGATATAAGTTTATAATATTATATTGTAAGGGAAGATAGTATACATCATATCCACTTTTCCCCACTTTTTTGGGCAAAAGCCCTGCCCCTTTTTCTCTATCGTCCAATCTTGACATAGACAATTTTGGACTCTCATCTCATGAGCATAGAGAGGGAGAAGTCCTAGATCTCTAACCGAGGTGACGATTTAGGAAAACCAATTTTCAAAAAAGAGTCCGAAAGTCGACAGTTAGGGAGTCGACAGTTTAGAAGCCAATTTGAGGAGTCGAAGCTAGGTTGGACCCAAATAATCTCTGGGATCATTTGCGACTTGTAAGCAATTTGTAAGGCTTGTTTTATTTTAATCTCTTTCATATACTTATAAAATTTTCTTTACAATTTTTGACTTCCAGGATAATTCCTTTTTCTTTTTCCTCTTTTCCTTATCCCATAAAACAATACAAATTAATTCAAAAGCTTGAGGTTGGATGCTTCTAGTTAAGGTACCAACTTCGAGGTATTGAATTAATTATTTGAACAAATTTCATTCATCTTAATTCAAAAGCTTGAGATTGGACGCTTCGTCGTCAAGTTACCAACCTCGAGGTATTGAGTTAAAGACTTGTTGCTAAATTCATTTGATTTTTAAACCAATTCTATTTCAAAGGCTTGAGGTTGGACGCTTCGTCGTCAAGGTACCAACCTCGAGGTATTGAAACAAAAGGGATCTTCTTTTCTTATTCCTTTTTTTTTAGATTAGAAACAAATACTTGAAGTTTGATGCTTCCTCGTTAAGGTACCAACTTTAAGGTATCAATCTAACCAGGTTTTTTTTTTAATTAATTGAACCCCAAATCAATTATTCCCTAGTATCCTATCCAAAAATTATACTATCTTCCACTATTTTGTAATGTTTACCTAAAATATAAATTATAATAATGATAATAATAATTGTATATTTATTTCACCATTTCTCCACCATCCCGGTCATCCCAAGGTAAGAGGGACGAATAATAATTTTTTAAACTTCTTTCTTTTATTATTTGTACTCCGTTGTGTTCGACGCTGGACGTAACAGAGGACATAATTGTTGGTGCAGTCGGTAGGACCGTGATAGAGAGATTGTGAAATAATATATTTATTGTACTAATGAAATTTTTCTTTCAGCAAAGCGAATATAAAATGAACAAAAACTGTTGTGAAAATCCCATAATGTGATAGTGTAGTTATAACCAAAAAAAAAAAACTAGTAAAATATAAGAACCAGAGGAACAAAGTGAAATATCTTCTTAATAAATGTAAACTATTGTATTTTCAGTCACATTACTCAATAAAAATTACTCGTGTTCTAACAAAGAAAAGAAACGAAAAGTCACAAATAACCTAAAATAAATAAAAAACAGTGAAAATAAAAGTGAAATAAATTTTGATATCGTTTACGTGTTTCGAATACCGCGGGCATAAGTCCTTTTCGAATTCCGTTTTAGCCGATGCGGACCATAGTAAGTTTTTTTTTTAGAAGACAAAGTCGTTTTGCTCTCTATTAAATTCTAAAAAGTTTTTGTATTTGACATTGTTGAGCAGAAATCAATTTTCAACGCCTAAAAAGAAGTGTTTTTTACCGCGTAAAATAATAAACGCGAAGCCGCCAGAGAGCGAAGCCGCCAAATAGAGCGAAGACGCCGTGCAAAACGAGCGAAAGATAATAAAAGATTGTTTCAAAAGTGTTAAAAAAAAAAAGAGTTTCTTGTCTTCTTGTTTTTACCGCGATTAAAATAATAACCGCGAAGCCGCCACAGAGCGAAGCCGACAAATAGAGCGAAGTCGCTGTATAAAACGAGCGAAAAATAATAAAAAATGTATTTAAAGAGTTTAAAAAAGTTGTTGTTTTCTTGTTTTTACCGCGTTTAAAATAAATAAACGCGAAGCCACCAGAGAGCGAAGCCGCCAAATAGAGCGAAGTCGCCGTGCAAAACGAGCGAAAGATAATGAAAGATTGTTTCAAAAGTGTTAAAAAAAAGAGTCTCTTGTTTTCTTGTTTTTACCGCGTTGAAAATAAATAAACGCGAAGCCGCCAAATAGAGCGAAGTCGCCGTGTAAAACGAGCGAAAAATAATAAAGGATTATTTAAAGAGTTTAAAAAGTTTTTGTTTTCTTGTTTTTACCGCGTTTAAAATAAATAAACGCGAAGCCGCCAGAGAGCGAAGCCGCCAAATAGAGCGAAGTCGCCGTGTAAAACGAGCGAAAAATAATAAAAGAATATTTAAAGAGTTTAAAAAGTTTTTGTTTTCTTGTTTTTACCGCGTTTAAAACAAATAAACGGGAAGCTGCCAGAGAGCGAAGCCGCCAAATAGAGCGAAGTCGCCGTGTAAAACGAGCGAAAAATAATAAAAGAATATTTAAAGAGTTTAAAAAGTTTTTGTTTTCTTGTTTTTACCGCGTTTAAAATAATAAACGCGAAACCACCTAATTACGCTTTTTCGAGAAGTCGGTATGCCCACTACGAGTTTAGCCGTTTTTCCTTTTAATTGTAATAAATGAGTGAAGACGGTAAACTCACTCGCATTAAATACAAAACTCTTAGCGAAGAAGAGAGAAAAAACGCGTTAGTAGAGGGTTTACCTATTGTAAATCAGCGGAACCTAAATTCTATAGACCTATTTCAAGCAACTAAAACTTTATTATATTCGCTTACGAAACCTGCGTTTTTCGAGCCTAACCTGGATTCGGTTCTTGAATCTGTTATAGAACCAGCTCCATTCGGAAATCATGCGAATAATTCCAGTCAAGACTTAGAAAATTTAAACCAGTCTTCGTTTTCCCTTTTTTCGGCATCTACTATTAAATACGATTTGATCGCCTCCGAGATGGCAAGTAATCAATATTTAAGTGTCCGCGATGCAGCTGATACAATACCCATATTTTCCGGGTCTAGGGACGGATATACATATACGGAATTCGCGACAGCTTGCAATAACGCCTTAAAAATGATCCCCGACGCAGCAGAACGCGCACTTACTAAACTGACTCTTGCCAGATTAAAAAGTGAAGCATATCGGACTATGCTTGGCAAGGACCCCGATACTATATCCGAGATGTTAATTGTTTTAAAAGGCATTCATGGTTCCCACACTTCTACGCTAGAAGTGTATTGTGAATTAGCCCTGTTATGTCAAGGGGGTTCTGAAGGTGCCGCAAGTTACTTTAACCGTGCCCGAGCAATCGGATACCGTCTAAAGGAAGCGTATAAGCAAGGGTCAAACATAGATTTGTCAGACGAGAAAATTAAAGAACTTGAAGTTGCCTGTTGTAAGGCTTTTGTATTAGGATTACACCCCGAAATTAATAATCGAATGACAGAACGAGTAGATTTAAATTTAGCCGGACCGGAAGCAATTAACATCGAAATTCAGTTAGAGAATCGTAAACGATTAATCATACAACAGAATTCTCCACTTACGAATTGCGATATTTGCAAAAGCACCGTACACGCAACGTTAGAGTGTCCTTTATTATCTAAAGAACCCAAACGATGCCAATTATGTGATAGTACCCAACATACGGCAAAAACATGTGAAAAACGAGAAAACACGGAAAATCGTTCAAGATGCCAATTATGCCATCGAACCGGACACCTCGCACGAGATTGTCGCCCTAAAGGACAAAGGTGTCAATATTATAACAAATCTGGGCATACAACCAGGGAATGTTGCAACAGATCGGGAACCCAAATATGCGATCTTTGTCGTAGAACGGGACACGTGGCACGAGATTGTCAGTACGGAGCTCACGTTCGGGTAGTCCAACCGAATTGTCAAGGATGCGGTAAAACAGGACACACTCTGCAAGATTGTCGAAATAGTATGCCCTGTTAATATTGTGCCCAGCGAGGTCATACCGCTAGAGATTGCCCGCGAATAAAAGAACAACAGGCCCCACGCTGTCAATATTGAAATCGAACCGGGCATACTGCAGCCCGATGCTTCCAAATTCCCAAACAGCAAGAATCGATAAGAGAAATTTGCAGTTTTTGTAAAAAGGCAGGTCATACTGTTGAATTCTGTTTCGCACGAAATCGTCAAGCTTCCAATAATATTCAGCAAAAATCGGGAAACTTCCGGAGCCTCCCACATCGGGAGGCAGTTTAATTTCAACCATTAAATCGTGCTCCAATACGAGCGGTGCAATAAGCCATAGAAGAGGAACCATACGATCAGTCAAATTGACCATAGAACGCGAATCGCCTTCCGTTCAATTAAATTGTCCTGATCCTACATTGTTTCTTATAGATTCCGGAGCTGGACCTTGTATAAATAAACAAAGATTTATAGATAAAGAAACAATCGACAAAACTCATATTTTACAACTATTAGGAATATCTCCAACAATTGGTACCTACCATGGGGAGAGTCACTATGAATATTTTAGGTAATTGCGTCGACTTTCATGAAGTACCTGATGATTTTCCCATATATCAAAATGGCCTATTAGGAACTTCATTCTTATCAAAGTATAAGGCAAAGATTAATTGGGAAGAACAACTTTTAGATGTTGGCGAAAATAAGTGTCCATTCTATTCACACCCTCCAGTTTTTGTTATATCTCCGCGTCCCCGACAAATTGTATATGTTCACGTCAAAAATACTAAAATCACATGTGGATATATGCCACTTTTAAAATTACCCGAAGGAATATTCATGGGAAATGGGTTAACAGAAAACCGCGATGGCAAAGCTTATGTACCGATAGTTAACACAACAGATAAACCATATCCATATTCACCTACCGAAGTAGAATTACAAGTTCAGGAAACTCAACCAACACAAACAGAATTGGATGAACAGAAACGTATCACTCGACGCAGAAAATTATCCAGATTGAAAATACACCCCTCTAAGATATACAGCATTCAAGAAGATTCAAGATATAAAAAAATCAAGGAATTATTGCGCTTAGATCATTTGAATGTTGAAGAACGAGAAGAAGTAGATCTGTTATTAAAAGAAAGTGCAGACAGATTCTATATCCCGGGAAAACAACTGCAATCCACACACATCACACAACATGAATTCCGTACTACCGACGAAGAACCCATTTATAAACGTCAGTATCGTTTCCCAAGAAATTTCCGAGGAGAAATAAATCGACAAGTAGAAGAATTACTAACTAACAATATTATTCAACCCTCACAATCATCGTATAACACGCCTATTTGGATTGTCCCTAAGAAAGAAGACAGTCAAGGAAATAAACGCTGGAGATTGGTTCTGGACTTCAGAGCACTAAACGAGAAAACGAGATAATTTAATAATGTGAAAGGGTAATTGCGTAATTTTCTTCGATGAAAATAGAAAACCTATTGGAACTGATACAGAATAATATGGAAAAAAAACGGAATTTAACTGATTGTGGTCCCAATACCGTTGGTACAGTTAAATCATTGAAAATTGGAAGTAAGCGCTATTTCGAGATTTATTTACCGCCAATCTCGACCGGAACCAATATAAATAAAGTCTTTGCAATATTAAATTCATGCAGTAAACAACTAAAAGAATTGTTACACCTATATGAAATTCAAAGTTTAAGTATTCCGCGTATCGATTTCTCAGATCCTACCCTTTGGAATAAGATGCAAGATATATTGACAAATCGATTGCGCTCCATCGATACTAAGATATATATATGTTTAGGATTCGTGAAACAACCACCTATGTCTGAGCGTTTTGATCTCATTAAGGAAGCACATAATTCGATAGTAGGCGTACGCAAGGGCGTGAATAAAACGTATAGTTTATTAAGATTTAATTATCAAGGGGAAAACATGAAAGAAGACGTTCAAGCTTTCATTGAACAATGCCTACAGTGCAAATTGAAAAAAATTATTCGCGTCAAAACACGAATGCCAATGGCTATTACGGATACTCCAGGCACAGCTTTTGAAAAGGTAGCTCTGGATCTGGTTGGACCTCTACCGCCGACAGAAGGCGGAAATCGACGGATTCTCACGATGCAACGTCTACTGACAAAATAATTCTTCGGAGTCCCATTACCTGATGCAACAGCTTCTACCGTCGCGGTAAGAAATTTCAGTTTCTTGTTTCGACCTGCAAGTGGAGTGACACGTGCGCCACATGTATTCATATAAAGGTGAGTGGAGTGTTGTGTAGGTAAATACTAATACCCAATACGGAGGACGTGCGACGTCGGCTCTACCATTTATTCATCATATAAAAAAAAAAAACTAATACATAAATGTTGAAAGGTCGTTGAACCGTGATCTACCTCAACTTTTCGCCAAAGGGACCTATCGCAAAGTCATTATAATTATTTATTACCGTCTTTATTATTTGTTTATTCGGAAACTATCAATTAATTATCATTACCAACACTCATCTGACTTAAATTACACAATTATCGATATTGATTATCGTCTTTATTATTTGTTTATATAACAATTAACCACGAAGCACTAGTGGATCAGGTCACTGTACCTACCTCACCGTCGTGCCAAAGGTTGTCCGTACGTTTTTGTTTACGTCAGACGACTGGCCTACATCACATGGCGGCCATGGCGTTATTTACGGTCATAAATTAATATTTATTTGACATTAATTACCCTATTACCATTATTTATTGACATTTTTATTGCTTGTTTTGACATTAATTGCCCATTAATAACCATTATCACCTAATTATGAGGTCATTAACCCCTGACCTATCCCAAGGCGCGCGTGCCGTCTGGCGCCAGACCTACCTCAAGGTGGAGGAGTGGGGGGTGTTTACGTCTGGCTATCGGTCACCCTATACTACTATCTTTTTTAGAAATAAAAAAGGAAGACGTTTCTAACCTCAGCCCTTTTTCAATATAAGGAACCGTATCGGAATTATTCGCATGTTAATGTGTCTTTTATTTTTTATCGCGTTTTCTCTATCACAAACAATTTTACGTTAAATATAGTGAGAGCCAAAGGAGATACGCGGAAATGGCAAGAGATAAAAATGCTGATATCGACGGGATCTACACTCATATTCTTAGAAATTTCCCAACAAATACAAATTGTTCAATTTTGTAATTATTTTCGAGAATATTGCCCGTTCGAACATGAAAATATATATGCATATTTTTAAGAAATAGAAAAGGAAGATGATTTTCTTCTCTGAATTTTACGTTAAAGATAGGGTGAGCGAAGGGAGATGCGCGAAAATGGCAAGAGATAAAAAATGCTTATATCGACAGGATCTACAAGAATATACAAAGAATTGTGCAAAAAGATACAAATTGGTCAAATTAGGAATTATTTCCGAGAATATTGCCCTTTCGACGATGAAAATATATGCATCTTTTTTAGAAATAAAAAAGGAAGAAGTTTTTATCCTATGCACTTTTCAATATAATCAAACGTATACGAATTATTCGCATGTGTTAGTGTCCTTCATTTTTTCCCGCGTTTTCTCTATCACAAACAATTTTAAGTTAAATATAGGTAGAGCGAAAGGAGATACGCGGAAAGGTCAAGAGATAAAAATGCTTATATCGAGGCGATCAACACGAATATTCATAGAAATTTGCAAAAAGATGCAAATTGATCAATTTTGCAATCATTTCCGAGAATATTGCCATGAAAATATACGCAGCTTTTTTATAAATGAAAAAGGAAGAGGTTTTAACGAGTTATTGTGGTATTCATTTTTTCCCGCGTTTTCTCTATCACAAACAATTTTACGTTAAATATAGGGAGAGCTAAAGGAGATAAGCAAATATGGCCAATGGTAAAGAATGCTTATATCTACGGGATCTACATGACTTTTCAAAGACATTTGCAACAAGCTACAAATTGCTCAATTTTGCAATTATTTCCGAGAATATTGCCCTTTCGCCAATGGAAATATATATGCATATTTTTTAGAAATAAAAAAGGAAGATGATTTTATCCTCTGCACTTTTTCAATATAAGCCAACGTATAGGAATAATTCGCATGTTATTGTGTCGTTCTTTTTTTCCCACGTTTTCTCTATCTTGAACAATTTTACGTTAAATATAGGGAGAGCTAAAGGAGATACGCGGAAAGGGCAAGAGATAAAAAATGCTTATATCGAAGGGATCTACACAAATATTCAATGAAATTTGCAAAAAGATACAAATTGATCAATTTTGCAATTATTTCCGAGAATATTGCCCTTTCGACCAATAAAATATATGCTTATTTTTTAGATATAAAAAAGGACGACGTTATTATCCTCTGCACTTTTTCAATATAAGCAAACGTATACGAATTTAACGCATGTTATTGTGTCTTTCATTATTTTTCCCGCGTTTTCTCTATCTCAAACAACTTTACGTTAAATATAGTGAGAGCGAAAGGAGATACGCGGAAAGGGCAAGAGATAAAAATGCTGATATCGACGGGATGTACACGCATATTCACAGAAATTTTCAAAAAAATACAAATTGTTCAATTTTGTAATTATTTTCGAGAATATTGCCCGTTCGACCATGAAAATATATATGCATATTTTTAAGAAATAAAAAAGGAAGATGATATTCTTCTCTGAATTTTATGTTAAAAATAGGGTGAGCGAAGGGAGATGCGCGAAAATCGCAAGAGATAAAAAATGCTTATATCGACAAGATCTACAAGAATATACAAAGAAATGTGCAAAAAGATACAAATTGGTCAAATTAGGAATTATTTCCGAGAATATTGCCCTTTCGACGATGAAAATATATGCATCTTTTTTAGAAATAAAAAAGGAAGAAGTTTTTATCCTATGCACTTTTCAATATAAGCAAACGTATACGAATTATTCGCATGTGTTAGTGTCCTTCATTTTTTCCCGCGTTTTCTCTATCACAAACAATTTTAAGTTAAATATAGGTAGAGCGAAAGGAGATACGCGGAAAGGTCAAGAGATAAAAATGCTTATATCGACGCGATCAACACGAATATTCATAGAAATTTGCAAAAAGATGCAAATTGATCAATTTTGCAATCATTTCCGAGAATATTGCCCTTTGCACCAATAAAATATATGCTTATTTTTTAGAAATAAAAAAGGAAGAAGTTTTCGCATGTTATTGTGCCTTTTATTTTTTCCCGCGTTTTCTCTATCACGACAACTTTACGTTAAATATGGTAAGAGCCAACGGAGATACGCGGAAAGGGCAATAGAGAAAGATGCTGATATCGACGGGATCTACACGAATATTTAAAGAAATTTGCAAAAAGATACAAATTGGTCAATTTTGCAATTATTTCCGAGAATATTACCCTTTCGACCATAATAATATATATGCATATTTTTTAGAAATAAAACAGGAAGACGATTCTAACCTCAGCCCTTTTACAATATAAGCAATCGTATCGGAATTATTCGCATGTTAATGTGTCTTTCATTTTTTCCCGCGTTTTCTCCGTCACAAACAGTTTTACGTTAAATATAGGGAGAGCGAAGGGAGATACGCGGAAAGGGCAAGAGAAAAAAAATGCAAATATCGACGAGATCTACACAAATATTCAAAGAAATTTGCAAAAAGATAGAAACTGGTCAATTTTGCAATTATTTCCGCTAATATTGCCATTTCGACCATGAAAATATATATGGTAATTTTTTAGAGATAAAAAAGGAAGACGTTTTTAACCTATGCACTTTTTCAATATAAGTAAACGTATACGAATTTAACATATGTTATTGTGTCTTTCATTTTTTTTCCCGCATTTTCTCTATCACAAACAATTTTACGTTAAATATAGGGAGAGCGAAAGGAGATACGCGAAAATGGCAAGAGATAAAAAATGCTTATATCGACGGGATCTACACGACTATTCAACGAAAGTTTGCAAAAAGATACAAACTGATCAATTTTGTAATTATTACCGCGAATATTGCCATTTCGACCATGAAAATATACGCAGCTTTTTTATAAATGAAAAAGGAAGAGGTTTTAATGAGTTATTGTGGTATTCATTTTTTCCCGCGTTTTCTCTATCACAAACAATTTTACGTTAAATATAGGGAGAGCTAAAGGAGATAAGCGAATATGGCCAATGGTAAAGAATGCTTATATCTACGGGATCTACATGACTTTTCAAAGACATTTGCAACAAGCTACAAATTGCTCAATTTTGCAATTATTTCCGAGAATATTGCCCTTTCGCCAATGGAAATATATATGCATATTTTTTAGAAATAAAAAAGGAAGATGATTTTATCCTCTGCACTTTTTCAATATAAGCCAACGTATAGGAATAATTCGCATGTTATTGTGGCATTCATTTTTTCCCGCGTCTTCTGTATCGCAAACAATTATACGTTAAATATAGTGAGAGCTACAGGAGATACGCGGAAAGGGCAAGAGATAAAAAATGCTTATATCGAAGGGATCTACACAAATATTCAAAGAAATTTGCAAAAAGATACACATTGGTCAATTTAGCAATTATTTCCGTGAATATTGCCCTTTCGTCCACGAAAATATATGCATCTTTTTTAGAAATAAAAAAGGAAGAAGTTTTTATCCTCTGCACTTTTTCAATATACGCAAACGTATACGAATTTAACGCATGTTATTGTGTCTTTCACTTTTTGCCGCGTTTTCTCTATCACAAACAATTTTACGTTAAATATAGGGAGAGCCAACGGAGATACGCGGAAAGGGCAAGAGATAAAAAATGCTGATATCGACGGGATCTACACGAATATTCAAAGAAATTTGCAAAAGGATACACATTGATCAATTTTGCCAATATTTCCGAGAATATTGACCTTTCAACCAATAAAATATGTGTAGCTTTTTTATAAATGAAAAAGGAAGAGGTTTTAACGAGTTATTGTGGCATTCATTTTTTCCCGCGTCTTCTCCATCACAAACAGTTTTATGTTAAATATAGGGAGAGCGAAGGGAGAGACACGGAAAGGACAAGACGTGAAAAATGCTTATATCAACAGGATCTACAAGAATATACAAAGAAATTTGCAAAAAGATACCAATTGGTCAAATTAGGAATTATTTCCGAGAATATTACCCTTTGGACCATGAAAATATATGCATCTTTTTTAGAAATAAAAAAGGACGACTTTTTTATCCTCTGCACTTTTCCAAAATAAACAAACCTATACGAATTTTTCGCATGTTATTGTGTCTTTCATTTTTTTCCATGTTTTCTCTGTCACAAACAATTTTACGTTAAATACAGGGAGAGCGATGGGAGATACGCGAAAATGGCAAGAGATAAAAAATGCTTATATCGACGGGATCTACACGACTATTCAATGAAAGTTTGTAAAAAAATACTAACTGGTCAATTTTGTAATTATTTCCACGAATATTGCCATTTCGACCATGAAAATATATGCAGCATTTTTATAAATGAAAAAGGAAGAGGTTTTAACGAGTTATTGTGGTATTCATTTTTTCCCCCGTCTTCTGTATCACAAATAGTTTTACGTTAAATATAGGGAGAGCGAAGGGAGATACGCGGAAAGGACAAGACATAAAAAATGTTTATATCGACAGGATCTACAAGAATATATAAAGAAATTTGCAAAAAGATACAAATTGGTCAAATTAGGAATTATTCTCGAGAATATTACCCTTTGGACCATGAAAATATATGCATCTTTTTTAGAAATAAAAAAGGACGACTTTTTTATCCTCTGCACTTTTTCAAAATAAACAAACGTATACGAATTTTTCGCATGTTATTGTGGCATTCATTTTCTCCCGCGTCTTCTCTATCACAAACAATTTTACGTTAAATATAGGGAGAGCGATGGGAGATACGCAAAAATGGCAAGAGATAAAAAATGCTTATATCGACGGGATCTACACGACTATTCAACGAAAGTTTGCAAAAAGATAAAAACTGGTCAATTTTGTAATTATTTCCGCGAATATTGCCATTTCGACCATGAAAATATATGCAGCATTTTTATAAATGAAAAAGGAAGAGGTTTTAACGAGTTATTGTGGTATTCATTTTTTCCCGCGTTTTCTCTATCACAAACAATTTTACGTTAAATATAGGGAGAGCGAAGGGAGATACTCGGAAAGGACAAGACATAAAAAATGCTTATATCGACAGGATCTACACGACTATTCAAAGAAATTTGCAAAAAGATACAAATTGGTCAATTTAGCAATTATTTCCGTGAATATTGTCCTTTCGACCAAGAAAATATATGCATCTTTTTTAGAAATAAAAAAAATAGACGTTTCTAATCTCAGCCATTTTTCAATATAAGCAACCGTATCGGAATTATTCGCATGTTAACGTGTCTTTTATTTTTTCCCGCCTTTTCTCTTTCACAAACAATTTTACGTTAAATATAGGGAGAGCTAAAGGAGATAAGCGAATATGGCAAAAGGTAAAAAATGCTTATATCTACGGGATCTACATGACTTTTCAAAGAAATTTGCAAAAAGATACAAATTGCTCAATTTTGCAATTATTTCCGGGAATATTGCCCTTTCGCCAATGGACATATATATGCATATTTTTTAGAAATAAAAAAGGAAGACGATTTTTTCCTCTGTACTCTTTCAATATAAGCAACCGTATCGGAATTATTCGCATGTTAATGTGTCTTTCATTTTTTCCCGCGTTTTCTCTATCACAAACAATTTTTCGTAAAATATTTTTACATTATCGTTGAAAATGGCGTCTTTCTAATTAGAGAGATTGAAAAGTGTTGGTCGTTACACATTAGTATTACCATGTGTCGAAAAACAAATTTCAAAAGTCGCCTTCATTAAAGGTCAGATATTGATATATTATAGTCGCTTCTCCGTGTTTATGTGGAAATACATCGATTTGTTTTCCCGAAAATTATGAAATTGTATACAGGTCCAGACGCGTTTAAAAGGTCATTGCACAAGTTCTTCAAAACATTTCCTCTTTCCCAAATTTAGGCAATCCGTGACGTAATAGAAAGGAGGTAGCCTAATTCAATCATTCCAATGTAGTATTGCCATATGTGGACTGTCGAAAAACAAATTTTAAAAGTCGCTTTCATTAAGTCAGTTATTGCATCATTATATTCGCTTCTCTTCGATTATGTGAAAATACATCGTAAGCTAGGAACCGTATTGAGAGTGAATATAAAATGACCTTTTCCTCGTGCGTCCTGCTACCATCTCTCTCGCTCTCGCATACTCTTTGTTAGATCCATTAACTTTAGCAGTATACTGTTTTCAAATTCGTCGATTATGCGTCGATCACTTATTCACCGTACATTTGTTTTCCCGAAACTTTCGAAAATGTATACAGGTCCAGACACGTTTAAAAGATCATTGCACAATTTCTTCAAAACATTATCTGTTTACCAAATTTAGGCAATCCGTGAAGTAATAGAAAGGAGGCATTCTAATTCAAATATACCAATGTCATAATTTCTATGATTTTTTTCTCAATTATCTATTGATTTCATTTTACTGCGATTTGGTGGGATTTTTTTTTAGTTTAAATACAGGCTGAGTAGATGTCTTTTACATCAGTTACTTAAGTCCATCATTCTATGTACTCGAAAGACGTTCGTGTTAAAGCACGTAAATTACAAGAACAAATTAACACATTTTTAAACAAATTGGAATAATTAAAGTCCGAACTTAAATTCCAATCAGATCTATTGATAATTCATCGTGAAGTAAAAAATTTATACATTTGACAAGATGAATTCAGACGCAGTAGTAGCAGCAATTGAGAAAAGTAATAATATAGATGCATCAATAAAATTTCTGCCTACTGTAAAGCTGTCTGACTTACAAGTAGGACAATTATACAAAGTTACAAAACTGCGGAAAGTCACAACACGTTATGGATCTCGCATTACCGTTGACCTTAACGGAGAATTATCATGTTTCCTACCTGCGAGATATGCATCAATGTTCCAAATGGATTCCAATACATTAAAAAACTTTGAGCAAATGGTCAAGGATAATCATTTATACATGGAGTATCTCGGAGGACGTATGAATAGTTTAAAATTTTCTAGCAATTAATGCGAGGATGACTGCCGAAACGAAGAAGAAATGGGAATGGTATGTATATTACATATTACATAAATATTAAAAAAAAAATATATATATTCTTACTTTATATTTGTCTTCAATTATTAAGTAATCCATATAATGTAATATTTTTATACTTTATTACTCTTATTACCATAGGTTGGTGATTGGCCTGTTTCACGACATTAGGCATCTTCGAGAACACGGCGATTACATAAGGATCAATCTTCTATTCATCTGATGAAGCGTTAAAATATCATTGGCAATAACAAGGATAACCCAATTATATTAAAAATAGAGTACTATTATTATTATTATTATTATTATTATTATTGTCATTACTATATTACAAACAGGTTTAAAAAATAGAAAAAAATAAAAACAATACAGATAAAAAAATAATGCTAATAAAAGTTTACTGTTTTATTAACCTTCTATTTTAGGGTGTTTGGGATATTTATGTAATAAGTACTCGTGGAATATATTCAATAAACTTTGTTTTCATATTTCATAATTAAACATTACAATAGTTAATGAATATATTTTTTTTTATCCTCTACCTTCCACCTCGATCGATGTGTCCCAAAAGCTCCCAGGGAGCTTGTCCGGGTACAGGTGAGTATCCTTGCGAGAGCTGCAGGTCGTCTTAGATGGCGCCATACTCACATTTGTCGAGAATGTAGGAAACTGCAGAAACCCACATCAAGTACAGCATCGGCCATGGCTTGATTTCCGCCTGAAGACAATACCTCGAAAATGCTAAACAGACAGCGTGGTTCGTCTTACACATAGCGAACTACTGCCTGCAAACAATTTCGAAAAATTGCCCAGCCGGGGATCGAACTCACGACCTACGACTTCGTAGTCCAGCACGCTACCGCCTGAGCTACGAAGCCGATATTGAAAATACATATTATTATTCGGAAAATTAACAAGACGTTTCCTCTCATTGAAAGTGAAACTTGACAAAATCCTTAATCATAGGAGGTTGTCCATCTGGCACGTCGCCGCTGGTCTCAAAATGTGTGTAGCATCTTCGACATTCTCCTATATCAGGATGCATTTGCATAGGAGGTGGCAAGGAAGCCCATGCTTCTTCAATTTGTCGTTCAGCAAACAAGCAGATGAAATCGATAGGTAGGCATTCTATATCTTTTGTTTCCATCAATGCGAGACGTTTCACTTCGTAATAAATCCGTAATGAACGTTGAAGAGAGGCAGGCTGTTCAAGTAGATTTCCCAATACCCAATTTTTAAGTATTTGCACATTTTCTTTAGTGCAAGTTCCATTAAGCGAATGATTTTCACACTTCTCCGACAATTCATATTGCTGCTATTGCTTCAGTTTTTTCAGAGATGGGCAGTCCAAAATGTCGAGATCAATAACATTTTCAGCGTTTAATATATCCTCCATGTCGACGTGATGGTCGTGCAGGCTAAGGCGTCAGTCTTAGTCCGCCCGAACTGAACGTCGCGAAGGGCCCGAGTTCGAATCCCCGTCCTGCAATTTTCTCTGCTTATGTCCAGTGTGGAATAACCGGGGAACCTTGCTGGGCGAAGGTACGAATTTGGGACCGCTGCCGACACCCGTCGGCAGTTATCGGTACCGTCAGCGTCTTATCCGCGGTCGGTACGTCGTGGGTCTTATCTCGGATAAAGAGGGGATAAGCCCCGCGTCGTACTCGCTAAGGCACAGACCGTCGAATCTGCTATTGGTACCGATATTGGGGTAGGGGGACTGGCTCTGGGTGGGTGTTGTGTGTGCCTATAGTTCTGTCTTGTACTGTCTGTCTCTGTCCTGTACCTCTCCACCCGAGAGCCGACCCGCAAACAGACATATTCGTCATTAACGCGGGGGAAAATTTCCTGTCCTTTGTCCCAATATATCCTCCAATCAACATTTTTTATCGACTCCTTTTACATAAATTTTGTTGGCACATTTAACGATAGCATCAAAGGGAACGTCGCCAGATTGCCATGGTAAGCCGTGGTAATTATATATTAACCAGTTATTGACACTTTTATAGTGTAAAAGGTAACCACACCCATTGATATGGCGCTTTAAACACACAAGTCTCAATTTCACCGACGAAAATATTCATTATAGACATTTCCTTCGGTAAGAAGCGATTACCAGGCCCGCGGAATCCCTGCACGTCTACAATGTATTCCATTTCGTATGATACTGATTCACTAGCAATTAAAGTATGACTATATTTTATTTATTAATTAGCACATGCGCAATAATGGCTAACCCCCTCTCAAACCAACTTCTTTACATTTCCACTTATGGGATTATATTCTACAATACGATCATGTAAAATTAAACAATAAGCAGAAGTGTTTGCAGGAAAATGTTCTTTTGATTCAAATTCGAGCCGCACATCGACAGGTGCGTGTTTTAAAGCTTCATTCTGCTTAGAGCAATCAATAAAGATTAATGGAGCTTTCTCTAAAAATATTGATTTATTCAAT
Source organism: Trichopria drosophilae (assembly GCA_030407085.1). Classification (NCBI taxonomy): domain Eukaryota; kingdom Metazoa; phylum Arthropoda; class Insecta; order Hymenoptera; family Diapriidae; genus Trichopria; species Trichopria drosophilae. The sequence goes on from CM059585.1 coordinate 52,169,859, forward strand.
ATAGGTTTACCATTAACATTTTTATTATAGTAACTAGCTTGAAAATTGATATACATATCGCATAATAAAGAAAATTGATTATTTGCAATATCAAGGTTTAAATTACCATACGGATAATATTTTGAATTCAAAAACACTTTAACATTACTAATGTTACAGTGATCAAACAGGCTAGCATTTTTCGCCTTGTCATTTTTTCGTGCTGTTTGGAAGCCGATAATAATATATCGTGGCTTTTCTAGTTTTGTCGCTGTTTTCACGGACCACACGTGGGATGATGTTACCGGTAATAGAGGATATTCATAAAGTTCCCATGTACGGAAACTTAAAGATATGCAAGGATCTTTTTCAATGAAACGTAACAGCTGTATCCTTTCCCTATCAGCCAACGTCACATATGGAACTAACCATTCTATTTTATTCATCTCAATTTTGTAATGTTCTTCTGCATTTTGTATAATTGCATTATCATCATTTTTAGATCTTGTTAAAACAAGTTCGTGCTTCGCGTTTACAATATCTTACGATAATCTTCAGAAAATCCGAGAATCATACTCAGAAGCATGATCACATCAAAATAACCATTATCATTTGTTATCTTTAGATTTGAACTAGATATCCAACCTGCATTGATTAAAACGGGTTCATCATTTGGTGTGTAAGAAGGATACCCCTTCATCAAGCTAGTAATACCAACATTTCTATTTCGATCAATTTCAACACCATTCAACTCATACCGCGCCTCATCAAAAAAATGACAGATTGCGTTAGACGTTAGATTAGTATTATTTGCTTTAGTTCCGTCGGTTTTCGTCAATCTTCCATTAACATGTATCAAACTTTTACACGGTAAAATACATAAATCTTGACTTTGCACAGCAATGCGAATTTCATCATTTTTACCAAAAGAACTTGTATTGTAAGATTGATGTGAATGTAGCTCGTAATGAGCGACAGATTCGTCGAAAACGACTGGGTTTTGAATGCTGAGTATTGGATCCTTCATTATTGCTATTATGATAACGTGCGATAAGTATGCAAATACAACAACGACAATAACAATTTTTATTATTCACTGTTTGATATTGTGATGATAATGTAACTTGCGTCCCAAGCTTTTCAGAATTAGAGCGTTCCGACGTGTTAACGTCTTGCGAATTTGACGACGACTGATATGTTTTCTCCATGATGGGTTATTATTATAGTAACTATTAAGGTTCTGACCATTGTACATAATGCCCATCATTACGTAGATTTAAGATGGAGTCGTATTGTAATTGTTTCACCACGAAAATTCACCAATTCACCGTTCTGATCAACAATACGGAATTGAATATGATCTATTAATCTGACGGCAACAGGTAGGTAAATGACGTGATTCGGCACTTCCACAATCTTATATCCGAGCGCCACAGTAGGAAAAAATTCATGAATCGTGTGCGCTCTACTGCTATTAATATAAGCGCCTGTAGTTATATTGCATTCCACGCGAAGTGCATTAACTTTAATTATGGTTACTGGCAAATCTGAAATGTGAAATTTGTTTGCTTCCAAAATTCGTCTATTAAAGCCCAATGTTCATCCAATCGAATCGATTGGTGTAAAATCAATGTCTCGATTAGATCTGATTTCACTACGTAGTGTATTATTATTCGGTTTTATATCTAGCGTAATATCACTATACTCCGACAGCTTGTTTCTAATATATTCTGCTATATCCTCAATTTCATAGCTACCGATCGGCACAATAATTTCATGGTTACCAATATGAAATTTATTGTTAACGTCAACATTTGGGATTGAATTAAACGTTAAAAGTTCAATTAAACCCAATGTATAATTCTTCTGCGGTGAAAGTTCAATACTTGTTTGGACAAAACAGCTGATTGCATAAAAATTTGAGACATAAATGTCCACAATCAAAAGTGGCATAGTCTTGAAATTTTTCACAGTTATACATAATGCTACCTACACCGAGATATTTTCCCAACTCAGCAGGTGGGTTAAGGTTTCCAAAGCTGTCAAAATAAACGACTTTAGAAACACGTTTTCGATATGCTACCCAATGTGTCCTCGGACCGCTTGCATCGTCTAAATTTATGACTGCACATTCATTAACTTGAGGATTCTTTGGTAAATTATTACGCATAAAGACACATCTAAAATCCGGAATTCCAGCTTCTTTCGAATATCTCAATATATCTACATCGGTGAGTGCTCGATTCGGTAGCTTTACAAGTTTTTTCGATTTTTTCTACATTTAATATCTAAACCCGTTTTATATGGTTTTAATTTCAAACCTAGACCATTTTTATAAGGTTTAAGATATAACCCTTTACCTATAGCTATTGTCTCCATAGCACGATTATGCCTCTCACTTTCATGTAACTGCTTTCGAGCAGCTTTTGCATCATTAACAGCCTTGGTTATACCCGCTGCGCCACCGACTAATGCACCTACAGCACTTAGCTCCGAAGTAATAGTCGCGGCTCGAGCCGAAGCTTAGCTGAGCGGCTCAAGTACCGGAAGTAGCGTGTTCTAAAAGACATATGAAAAAATACTTATATAAGTGTATCGAACCGAACCAATCCATGTATGTACACGTATACCGACCTTTAAGTCGTAACAAGTCGCAGCCAGACGATTTAAAAATTCAAAGTGTTAAATTGGATATTCCGAAAAAATTGTGTTTTAGTAAAATTGTAAACGACAGATATGAGTAAACAAACAGAAGTAAGTGGTAAATATATGTACAAGTTTGTTGATGCATCGTTGTATTGATGTATGGTTATATGTCTTAAATTAATTGCACTTGTCCATGAAAATGACTGTTTTTAATTTTTTTTTACCAAAGAATCAGAAAAATCACCTAACAATCGATGTCTTTTTTGGCTGTGCATATTACTTTGAACTTTAATCCATGTGTGTAATGCTATGCCAACAATAAATTAAACCTCTACGTCACAGTAGCATACATATATGTCACCTTATGAAATGGGTTTGTTATAAAGTTTATTTTATTAATATTTTACATTTTTAAAGTTATTTTATGATAAAATTATTATTCGTAATAAAATGTTCTGTTTACTGAAGGGTGATGCAGTCGTGCAGGTTGATTTTAATTTAAAAAATGTTAATTTAAAAATGTGACATTTTACGTATATTACAACAGTGGCGTTAAAATTAAATAGTATAATGCAAAGAAAGTTTTCCAGCATTTTTGTTTCAAATAAATACTTTTATTTTACGGTTTCTCAGTTATTGGTCATCTTAACTTATAAATTTCTGTAATCAGAAATGCATTACAATGTGTAGTGTTTAATTCATTCTTTCTTTTTTAAATTCGCTATTTGACTTTGATAATTGGGATACAGTTTTTCTGCAAAATTTTTTCAAAATATTTTCTAATGAAATTTCGCAAATAATTTTTTGTAATAGATTTTGACAACTTGTATATTTTTTATCTAAAGTCTTCCTTCGACACATGTTTTACCATGTATGCATGATCTTAGATTCAAAATATAGTTGCGAGAAGACTTTTAAGAACGACAGGCAATTTCAGATCCGAAACCTTCTTTCGTAGAGAATTGTACCAGCGATACAAGATTTAAGGTCTAAAACTTTGTTTCGAACAAAATTTTAACACCGATGAAATATTTTGGTTCTAAAACCTTCTTTCGACAAGACTTCTACCACCAATAAAAGTTTTAAGATCTAATACCTTCTTTCAACATGCTTTTTACAATCAATAGAGTTTCACATCCAAAACCTTCCTTCGATTAAACTTTAACAACTTCTAGAAGATTTTAGATATAAAATCTTGTTTTGACCAATGTTTTATCAAGTATACAAGATCTCAGATTCCACATCTACCCAGTAATCGAAAATGCATTCATTTCATACGTTTGAATCCATTTGCATTCGCATGGATTCATAATTAATATGTTCATTACGACATATTATATATGCATTCAAATGAATTCAAGTTCTTTTTTGTACATATAATTTTTGGATATAAATGAATTCATAAGCATTAAAAATTTTATGGAAATTTATTTTTCTATTCATATGGATTCGTCAGGGACAGAAAATGGATTCAAACGTACGAAATGAATGCATTTGAATCTTTTCTGAATGCATTTTCGATTACTGGGTAGATGTGGAATCTAAGATCTTGTATACTTGATAAAACATTGGTCAAAACAAGATTTTATATCTAAAATCTTGTAGAAGTTGTAAAAGTTTAATCGAAGGAAGGTTTTGGATGTGAAACTCTATTGATTGTAACAGGCATGTTGAAAGAATGTATTAGATCTTAAATCTTTTATTGGTGGTACAAGTCTTGTCGAAAGAAGGTTTTAGAACCAAAATATTTCATCGGTGTTAAAATTTTGTTGTAAACAAAGTTTTAGACCTTAAATCTTGTATCGCTGGTACAATTCTCTACGAAAGAAGGTTTCGGATCTGCAATTGCCTGTCGGTCTTAAAAGTCTTCTCGCAACTATATTTTGAATCTAAGATCTTGCATATATGGTAAAACATGTGTCGAAGGAAGACTTTAGATAAAAAATATAAAAGTTGTCAAAATCTATTACAAAAAATTATTTGCGAAATTTCATTAGAAAATATTTTGAAAAAAAATTTGTAGAAAAACTATATCCCAATTATCAAAGTCAAATAGCGAATTTAAAAATAAAAGAATGAATTAAACACTACACATTGTAATGCATTTCTGATTACAGAAATTTATAAGTTAAGGTGACATACTAAGGGCTTAAAAATGTGATTACTATAATACCTTACAATAAATCAATGTTGAAGAAAATGTACTTATAACAGTTCGTAACAAAAATATTTAAAAACTTATTTCATAGAAAAATATCAGTCAAACAATTCATTATTAGGGACTAAAATGTTAAATTACATAATTACGTAAGGACATTTTCAGATATTAAATCTTTCGACTGAGAAATAGTAGAAATAAAAATGTTTATTCATAACAAAAATGCAGGAAGTCTTTCTTTGCACAAATTGATCAGCAACTTAGAAATCGTACAATTAAAAACATTTAGTTGAAACAACAATGCTGAAAACTTCCTTCGCATAAAGTGACCAATAACTGAGAAACCTTAAAGAAAAGTATTTATTTGAAACAAAAATGCTGGAAAACTTTCTTTGCATTATACTATTTAATTTTAACGCCACTGTTGTAATATACGTAAAATGTTACATTTTTAAATTAACATTTTTTAAATTAAAATCAACCTGCGCGACTGCATCACCCTCAACATTTTATTACAATTTACTTCAAGGATTTCAATGCATTCCTTCAGTAAACAGAACATTTTATTACGAATAATAATTTTATCATAAAATAACTTTAAAAATGTAAAATTTTAATAAAATATACTTTATAACAAACCCATTTCATGAGGTGATATATATGTATGCTACTGTGACGTAGAGGTTTAATTTATTATTGGCATAGCATTACACACATGGATTAAATTTCAAAGTAATATGCACAGCCAAAAAAGACATCGATTGTTAGGTGATTTTTCTGATTCTTTGGTAAAAAAAAAATTAAAAACACTAATTTTCATGGACAAGTGCAATTAATTTAAGGCATATAACCATACATCAATACAACGATGCATCAACAAACTTGTACATATATTTACCACTTACTTCTGTTTGTTTACTCATATCTGTCGTTTACAATTTTACTAAAACACAATTTTTTCGGAATATCCAATTTAATATTTTGAATTTTTAAATCGTCTGGCTGCGACTTGTTACGACTTAAAGGTCGGTATACGTGTACATACATGGATTGGTTCGGTTCGATACACTTATATAAGTATTTTTTCATATGTCTTTTGGAACACGCTACTTCCGGTACTTGAGCCGCTCAGCTAAGCTTCGGCTTGAGCCGCGACTATTACTTCGGACTTTAATCCAGCAAATATGGGTACTAGGAAAGGTAGGAATCCTCCAACCTTTGAAGGTAACGATAGCTGTCCAGTTTTTTGAATGAATCGTTTACCACCTGCTTCTTTTACGGCTTTACGTGCCCTTTTCAAAGCGTTCGATATAACACTTTGAACATTATTACTTGGTGACATTGACATTTTAGCAGCCGCAATAATGTTGTTCAATGATGTTGTTTTCTTTTTTACACTTTTTTCTTCTTTTTCAGTCCCATGCCTAATTTACTTTTTAGTTTCATTGTGTTTGCAACACCCCAAGCTGCCGCCTTTTCTGCAATGCTTGCGTCTTTTGCTAAAACTTTGCCTGCTCCGCTAATATTCGATCAGCTTCGCTTCTACCGGTGGGATTTTCACGAGTTTTGGAATAAGCAATGTCGTGTTCCTTGCAAGCCTTATCTAACGGATTTATCCCTGAGTCCCCTCTTGCTAATCGTTGCTTTAATTTTGTACCAGGCCCGCAGTACTGATAACCGGGTATATGAAGTTCTACCGGTAATTTATTAATTAAAGAATTGACCAATCCTTTCCAACTATTTATTCGTTTTTGCTTCTTGTTTTTACTCGCAAATGTAATCATTTTAAGATGTGCATCATTTAAATAACAAACAGTTAATGCCTGACATTACATATAAAGGCGCTACTTATACTTTTATGATCAGTTATTATCCAAATTCGATTTCATAAACAACCAACAAAAATCCCAATCTTCAATTTTGATGATTTAACATCGTCTGTACAAAATAATGCAACTAATCATAAACGACATGGGGAGTTGCTGCCCAATAGTATACGTGCACTTTTCTGTGTCCCGTCTAATTGCGGAAAAACAAATACACTACTCAGTTTAATCATCGATCAGAATGGATTAAAGTTTGAAAATATATATGTATATTCGAAATCGTTAAATCAACCAAAATATCAATTTTTACAAAACTTACTCGACTCTGTGGAGGGCATAGGATACTTTCCTTTTCACGATAATGAACAGGTAGTACCACCCGCCGAGGCCAGGCCAAACTCTATTATTATATTTGATGATGTTGCATGCGAGAATCAAGATAACATTAGATCCTTCTTTTGTATGGGTAGACATAATTGCGTCGATTGCTTTTATCTCAGTCAAACGTATGCTCGAGTTCCCAAGCATCTTATTCGAGATAACGTAAACTTTTTGATTCTGTTTAGACAGGATGAAATGAATCTTAAGCACGTCTATAATGATCATGTAAATACAGATATGCCATACAAAACTTTTAAAGATATATGTGTACAATGTTGGACAGATAAGCATGGCTTTATTGTAATCGATAAAGATAGTGCAATAGAAGAGGGAAGGTATCGAAAAGGTTTTGATTGTTTTATAAGCATAAATGATTTTAAGAAAAAACAAAAAATGTTGTAACAAGTCAGTGCAGAGTGAGATTTGCATGCATTAACATGTCTTCCCCACTTAAACAGCAGCAAGACGCTTTACGTCAAATTGTCAAAGCTAGCGAATCTATTCGCCGAGAACATCGATTATTAAAAATGGGTAAAGAAACGCATGACCTTGCGATAAGTGAAACGCTCAAAACTCTGATAAGTCCATTGGAAAAAATAGCAGACGCTACAACAATGTCAATCAACAAAAATGCGATTGATGATATAAACGTACAGGATAAAGTAACAGATAGCATAGAAATTAATGATGTTAACGATTTTTATGATGATGATGATATGCTTGATGGATATAATACCCCTTTAGAGCAGACATTTAGCAGTGATATTAAAACACCTACATATCATACTGAAGAAAGGTTATCAAATAAGTTTCGAACTTTACTGGTGAGAAATATTCATGAGAAAAGTGATATTATTGATACAATTTATGGTGTTCGCATAGAAGGTGGTACTACAAGAATCGGTGATTCGACAATAGAATTTAAGAATAAAAATGTCATTGTTAAGGATAACAAATTTGCTATTACTGAAGGTTTGCTAGAGTTATTATTTAAGAAAAAAGCTGATATAGCTATAATCCAACAGTCTGATTTAAACAATTACAAAAGTATACTAACCTTAAACAATGCACATAGAAAAGATTGGAATCAGGAAAAACCTATTCGGTATAATGCTTCCCACAAGTATCGAAACTATATCAAGGAAATGTTCAAAGATGTTCCGAAAAAGGGTGGTAATTTGCCTGAATACATGATTGTTAAACAAAACCACAAAATTGACTACGTGCATTGGGATGATCCAAATGAACTTGTCGATCGTTTGCGCCTTCTAATAGCATCGCAAGCTGCTGGTAATTCAAGTCTTTCGAATGAAATTTTATCGATTATTGAAGAGTTGCGTGAAGCTAATATAATCTATTAATTGCGTGATAATTACGTCAGTATCATAATGAGCATCGATGTATTTGGACGTTCGTCTCAACGAGCACGGAAGCAAGTTTTTCAAAGTGTCGAAATTGCTACAGATGGGTCTTATGATTTTAAGAAAAGAAAGTTATGTAATATCGCAATTCCGACAGATTCGGATGATGCCATTACTTTGAGAATGTTCCACACATCTATTCGCGATATTAAACAGCAAATAGATGAACTGTCTAAAGGTGTAATTAAAAATAATGAGAAGATTGAATATTTTGAATAAAGTATAAATAAAATGCAACAAGATATAAATAAAAATTACAATGAAATAGAAAAGAGGCGGATTATATCTTCAGATATCGGAAATTATACTATTGAATTACACCAGGAAATAACTAAACATACCAATAATTTAAATAAAAATAATTATACTCTTAGCAATCTTACGAATAATATCACTGTCTTAGAGCGGGAAGTAAAGAAAAATAAAGATGATTTGAATAAAAATAATGGTCTGATTGATAGTTTTACGGTAGATATTGCTAATATAGAAGGAGACTTGAAAAAACATACCTATGACATAAGGGAGAGTAGTACTGTAGCTCACGATGCTGAGAAATTAATTTTTCTCCTAGAACAAAATGTCAATAAAAACAGTGAAGCCTTAAAGAAGATTAATGCACTAACTGATGTTATGAAGAGGGACATTTCACATTTGTACTCCTTACGGAAGAATTAATTAGTTAGTCTGAAAATGTGAATAAATAAACTATCTGCAACAATCCACCCAACAGTTTTAATCAAGACGTTGCCTTATCTGTTTAACAACAATGACTTCTAAACAGAAGAGAGAAGTCGTGAAGGAGCTTCATAAACCAGCAAGAAAAGATTATACAAAACGGCGAGTAGATATTCGCGGATTAGATGAAACTTGGCAAGCTGATCTTGTAGAAATGATTCCATATGCAGATGAAAATAAGGGTTACAAATACTTAACTGTCATCGATGTGTTCTCTAAGTATGCATGGGCCCGCCCTGTAAAAAAAAGACTGGCGATGACGTCACAGCTGCCATGAAATCGATATTTAAAATGGGTCGAATTCCAAAGAATCTACATACCGACCATGGAAAAGAATTTTATAATTCAAAATTTTCAAATTTAATGAAAAAACATGACATCAATTTATATTCTACATACAGTAATCTAAAAGCATCAATTTGCGTACGCTTTAATCGTACCTCGAAAAATAAAATGTGGCCACAGTTTAGTCTTCATGGTAATTATCAATGGCTCCATATCTTATCAGACTTGGTTAATGATTATAACAATAGCACACATCGTACTATTAAAATGAAGCCGCAGATGTTAATAAAGACAATGAAAAAGAATTATTGGAACGTGTGTATAATGTCATTGTGAACGAAAAGATTCATCCAAAGTTTAAAGTAGGTCAACAAGTATGTATTAGTAAATTCAAACATATATTTGAAAAGGGATATACACCAAATTGGACGACTGAAGTTTTTAAAATCATAAAAGTTAAAAAAACGTATCCAGTAACATATTTACTAGAAGACAATGCAGGAAACACAATATCAGGCGGATTTTATGAATTTGAACTGCAACGTACTAAAAATCCAGACGTTTGTCAGATTGAAAAAATTCTACGTCATAAAGGTTCTAAAGTGTTTGTTAAATGGTTGGGCTTTGAAGATAAGCATAACACCTGGATCGACAAGGAAGATATAATACTTTAAGACTAAGATGATGGTATAAATGATGAATTAATAGTTGGAAGCGAGTTTTACTTAATATAAAGTTAGATGCAATTATTGTACAAGGGCAACAAGGACATTGCAACGTCGTTGTGGTTTACGAAGTCCACATCTTCATCGGGATTTACGGAGAAAGAAGGTTGGAAAAAGAAGAAAGGTGAGAATAAACTTATATTGGTTAATTTATTCATATTTTTCTATGCTTATTATACATAAATCCATTTGCATGTACATATTTACATATACAAGTACATAAATCATACATCTACCTCCATTACATCATTATGTCCCCACGGTAAAGTGTCGGTAGAATTTTTAAATAAATATCGCGTATCATCATGGGGACTTAGAGCAATTTTTTTCTCACATATGGTGTATACGTTGTGTAATTTTGAACGAATACATCTTTGCTCGCGCGTAACTGTAGACGTATTTTGAAGGCAGTTCAGATAGTCGTCGAAAGTGATTGTTTTTCGGACGACGACTTCTTTCACACCTTTCGCTCTCTTCTTCTCACCTTCACCTAACACACGCAACGCATACATTTTTGACCTGAGTCCGACAAACTCGGTCATTATCTTTCCACTACATTCATCCTTCATTAACCCTAAAACTTTTTTATTGACTAGCGACAAACCGTACTCATTATTTTTGGAATAATCACTCGTATCGTACATATTAATATCGCGTTTCATAAAATCATATACATCATCACACTTAAATTCATAAATTAAACTATCGGTATCGGTATATAACAATTTCGCCTTTTCTTTAAATTTTTCTAAAACATAATCGTAATGGAACTCGTACAATTTAGTCTTAGAAATATCTAAAATAACCATACCGACATATATGGGCTTATCTATAACTACTTCTAATTTTTTTAGTTGTATCGCGACCAAGTCTTCACCAAATATTACTATTCGATGAAAATTTGGTTTTGAAATGAACGCTTCAAAGCCATACCTTCCATCCCATTTCGATTTTAAACTTACATCTACTCTTTTACGAACATTCTCCATGGTTTTCCCAAATACCGCATTGTTCATCAATTTATACAAATTTTTTTCAAAATCATTTGTCGCAACTGTGCGGAGTTTGGTATTTAAGTCAATATACGACTTTAACCATGGAGTCTACTTGAATTTTAGTATCCTATGAATTTTATTTAAAATAATACCGTGGGTGAGCGCTTGCTTTAAATTTCGGTAATGTATGACATACCGTTCCTTGTCATTTAATGTAGCGAGTAATTTCAGTTGTTTTGAACCGGGCGGAACTGCTCGCTCGGGGCATAGCGGGAGATCTTTCTGCTTATTATGTATTTCTCCAGGATAGGTCAAGTCGACTTCGAGAATATATCCAATTTCCGAGTCATCAGGTACATTTTCCAAGTCAACGTTTTCTACCCATTCGAAATCTCCGGTAGGCAGTGATTGACTCATTGCCCACCCATATAGATTGTTTATATCGAAGTACATTAGGTACTTTGACTCTTTTAACGGATCATAATCGGGCATGTATTTGTTATTTGCCTTTGCGTACCGGTTTGAGCATTGAGAAAGACCTCCCCTTATACCGCTCTCGATAAACATTATCGTGTCTATATCGGTAAGTAATTCCAACTCTACTCGAGTATGCTGGAGAACACAGTCCCAAGTATATCCAGGTAGAGTGTAATAATGTGCCGGATCTAACCCGTGCGATTTTAACAAAGTTGTGCGAAAATTTTCAAAGATATCCGCAAGTAGAAGGACGTCTGTTTTTAAATATAAGTCTGAATACTCACCCAGAGTAGTACACTTAAATACGTTCCACACATTCATCGCATGTACATAATCATTCTCACTGACATCACACTCGTACAGTTTATTAAAAAATTTGTCTCGTGAAGGAAGATATGACTGATCTAGGACGCTCATTTCGGTTATGTAATCATAAGAGAAAACCCCTTTACGTATTAATAAATTGAATTTTTCCTCATTTGGAAAGTGGGACTTTAAAATTTGTTTTTTTTTCATTACTTAAATAAGACGCCAAGTTTTCGAGAGAGCAGTTTAAAAATCTAAGGTAATCTAAAAATGTAAGCTTAATTTTTGTCTCTTGTACACGCTTTATAATCGATATATATTTTTCCATATTGCAAGGAATGACTTTCACGTCTCCCTCGAAACAATTGGTAACTTCGCGAATTAAAAAATGAGCGTCGTAGCCACTTAAATTATGAAATATGATAGGAATATTAAAAGTAAATTTATAATTAATATTGCAACTATTATGCGCAGCACCTCGAAATTGACCAGTGAGATGATCGTGATCCCTGACTGCAACATCTTTGTCGGTAAATGACCCCGCAGATGTGGCACATCGTCGCCGACCGAAATGCATTCTCTTCTCTCGGAGTCAAGTTCATCGGCTTCGTGTCTAGAAAAATTTAGAACAAACAAAAGTCATCCACTATTAATTAAGATTTATAATATTGTGCACAAATGTGCAAAATTAAACTTCTCGACCGTGTATCATTATGATAAAATTTTAAAAACGTACTATTTCTTGGTTATAAATGGCCTTTTGACGAAAAATATAAATATAAATACTAAATGAATAAAATTGAACCGAGATTGGGTTCGAATAATTAAGATTGACGAATAATTGAAAATATCAAATGTATTTATATTAGTTTAAGTTTAATTTGTATTACTTATTTGTTAAATTATGTATAATCGTTATGATGTAAAAAAAAAGAATAAATAATCTAATCAATTATATAAAGTGAGTGTTTACCTGATTGACTTCCTCGGACAACTCCTTCAATTCCTCAGCAAACCAGGAAGCTGAGTTGAACCCTCGATGTGAGCGGTATCGGGACAACGATGAGTCATGGTTACAATGCAGATAGTATCCTACACTATAAATCTTGTGTTGCTCGTAGGCGTTTTTGGGGGCTGTCTCCAATTCAACTTTCCCGAGGAGACACTCGGTGTCGGCGTATATTATGAAAGGGACCTGCACCGCACGACCGAAATTTTTAAATTTTAAAGTGTTTTGTTCCGGTACTTTAACTGCACCATTCATTCATTTTACAGCAATTGATTTTATGAGCACACAATTTCTCATCGCTATGAAAATAGTGAAGACATCGATTACAGACATGTTTTCCCACTTTTTTTCTGCTGCACTGTGCACCCACTAGCCGAGATACATTCTTAATCCAACAGTAATGATAATTACTGCTGTCACCCTCCTCGACTTCAACCTCATCGGACACCAAAGATGAAGATGGGCATAGTACTTTATTTTGTTTTTCCGACACGAGAAGCAGGTTCACGTGGCGCTCCTTTTCATCGATGGTTAAGTGCACGGGTATTACTTCTTTCTTCTTATCGGGTACGATGAAGACATTCACCGAAATGTCATTTTGTTTTTCAAACTTCGGTATATCTTTGAGTGCAATCGGGAAACTGATGCCGTCAAATTTAAGATGTTGTGCATAATCCGGATACGATGTTGGTCTGTGTGAACATTTAGTATTAAATGGGAATAATGCAGACATTATCGCCCAAGCGAAGCAGTCATCCCCAAATACTTTTACATTAATCACGGCCTTTTTATCTTTGATCCACTTTGGCAAATCTATCCACGATCCGGCACGTATTGGGTTGTACTTTGCTATTTGTATAGCGAGTGAATTTATGACGGATAACGTCCAACCACTGCCCCGTTCTTGAAATTCTTCAAGTTGAGGTAGAATGACACTCTTTACTTTGTCATCGTACCACTCGTTAAAGTTGGTAGTTGGGCATATTTCCGAGTATTTATTAGAAAAGAATTTGTTATCCTTCTCCTGCATACCGAGTACAAATTGCTCAGAAAACACCGTGCACACCTTAACACAGCGGTATTCCTTGACTACCTCACGCACATAGTTAATGATGGTAGCTTTTGCCGCTTCGAAAAACATTGCGGGATCCAAATATTTTAAATTCACAACCAGCCCACTACGAAGGCGATTGTTGAAGGCGGATTGAACGTTTTGTTCAGAACAGTCCATCTTGAGGAAGGAAAGAAAACGCTATCCACATAGACACATGAACGCGACATTCCTTTAAAACGATGATTTAGAAATATTTGAATTAGGCTGCCTCCTTTCCCTTACGTTACGGATTGCCGAAATTTGGTAACGAGATAATGTTTTGAAGAAATTGTGCAATGACATTTTAAACGCGTCTGGACCTGTATACATTTTCGAAAGTTTCGGGAAAACAAATGTACGGTGAATAAGTGATCGACGCATAATCGACGACCGTGAAAACAGTATATTGCTAAAGATAATGGATCTAACAAAGAGTATGCGAGAGCGAGAGAGATGGTAGTAGGATGCACGAGGAAAAGGTCATTTTACATTCACTCTCAATACGGTTCCTAGCTTACGATGTATTTTCACATAATCACAGAGAAGCGAATATAATGATGCAATATCTGACCTTCAATGAAGGCGACTTTTGAAATTTGTTTTTCCGACACATGGTATTACTAATGTGTAACGACCAACACTTTTCAATCTCTCTGATTGAATTTTGTAAGATCAAGCATTGGAAAGACGCCATTTTCAAGGATAATGTAAAAACATTTTATTAATAACGATATAAAACAGTGAATAATGAATATTGGTTGACCTTTACCTTCTCTTTTCATTCGACAATGTAACGCATTAAATTACCTATGTTTTTCGACCTTCACAGCTTTCGAAATTTGCAATAACAATACATGAAATTGTTTATAATAACCTCCTTTCACTCCTGACCTTCTGACGGCCCACTTGCGCAATTTTTCCATCACACAATCATCGATGGGAGGTAGGGTGGGGAGGGGGGGGGGGGGCCAGACTCCCCCCATCCCCACTACTCGTGTTATTGCGTCTTTAATTTTTTCCCGCGTTTTCTCTATCACAAACAATTTTACGTTAAATATAGGTAGAGCGAAAGGAGATACGCGGAAAGGGCAAGAGATAAAAAATGCTTATATCGACGGGATCTACACAAATATTCATAGACATTTGCAAAAAGATACAAATATTGCTCAATTTTGTAATTATTTCCGAGAATATTGTCCTTTCGACCACGAAAATATATATGCATATTTTTAAGAAATAAAAAAGGAAAACGTTTCTAACCTCAGCCTTTTTTTCAATGTAAGCAACCGTATCGGAATTATTCGCATGTTAATGTGTCTTTCATTTTTTCCCGCGTTTTCTCTATCACAAACAATTTTACGTTAAATATAGTTAGAGCGAAAGGATATACGCGGAAAGGGCAGGAGATAAAAAACGCTTATATCAACGGGATTTACACGAAAATTCAAAGAAATTTGCAAAAAGTTACAAATTTGTCAATTTAGCAATTATTTCCGTAAATATTGCCCTTTCGACCACGAAAATATACGTGCACATTATTAAGAAATAGAAAAGGAAAACGTTTATAACCTCAGCCCTTTTTCAATATCAGCAACCGTATCGGAATTATTCGCATGTTAACGTGTCTTTTATTTTTTCCCGCCTTTTCTCTTTCACAAACAATTTTACGTTAAATATAGGGAGAGCTAAAGGAGATAAGCGAATATGGCAAAAGGTAAAAAATGCTTATATCTACGGGATCTACACGAATATTCAAAGAAATTTGCAAAAAGATACAAATTTATCAATTTTGCAATTATTTCCGATAATATTGCCCTTTCGACCAATAAAATATATGCTTATTTTTTAGAAATAAAAAAGGAAGACGTTTTCGCATGTTATTGTGGCTTTCATTTTTTCCCGTGTTTTCTCCATCACAACCAATTTTACGTTAAATATAGGTAGAGCGAAAGGAGATTCGCGGAAGGGACAAGACATAAAAAATGCTTATATCGACAGGATCTACAAGAATATACAAAGAAAAAACGCCCTTACGAGTTAATATACGAAATTCATTTTCATTTTGAAAATGAGCTTTTATTATTCGTTTGCCATCATTCGATAATTACGATGCCAACTTCTGAAGGGAGCAGTTCAGAAATCTAAGGGAATCAAAATATGTTAATCTAATTTTAGTGTCCTTAACAAATTTGTTTATAGAAATATATTTCTTTAACGTATCCTTCGAACGAGTAAGCAACATCTCGTATCAGAAAATGAGCGTCGTAGGGCTTAAATTATGGAATCTTATCGGTATGTTAAAAGTACATTTATATTTAAAATTGCAGCTGTTGTGAGCCGCGCCCCGACATTAACCGGTCAAGTGGTCATGGTCCCGGACCCTGGCATCGTTGGCGGTGAATGTATCGCCACAGATATGGCATGTGGTTGTCTTAGGGAAAGCTATCAAATCAGCTTCGCTGAAATGCATCGGTTTAACACCTTGCAAGATCTGAAAATGAAATCATTTAAATTTAATCATATTTTTCGACAGTATTAAGATTTTACGATTTATCTATTATATTGTTTTAGCATTTGATGTAAATTTGAATACGTGTTATGAAAATTAAAATATTTTCGCATTTTCTAAACGAAATAAAAATATTGAGTAAAATATGTATTAGAGTTTTATATTAGAAAATAACGGAAATCGTACCTCATTAACTTCTAATGAAATCCTGTGTAGCTCCGCCGCATACCAGGAAGCAGCGTCGGACCCCCGGTGACGGCGGTATCTGGACATTGAAGGGTCATGGTTGCAATGAAAATAGTAGCACTGTACAGTTTATGCTCTTCGTAGGCTGATTTTGGAGCTGTCTCAGTTTCCACTTTTCCGAGAAGGCATTCGGTGTCGGCATAAACGATGAAAGACACTTGAATTGCAAAATGGAAATTTTTAAATTTTAGATTACCTGTTTGTTCAGGGAGCCTGACCGCACAGTTATTTATTTTTCCACACTCGAGTTTATGTGTGGGGAGTTTTTCTTCATTGTGAAAATAGTGAAGACAGCGATTGCAGACATGTTTCTGTCCATGGTGTTTACTGGACTTTTTTCCTACTAATGGTAGTAAATATTTTATCCAGCAGTAATGATAATTACGCTTGTAATGATAGATATTATTCAAATTCTCGAACTTCGTTACGTCCTGTAGCGCCACCGGAAAATTTATTCCGTCCAATTTGAGGTGTACTTTGTAATCCGGGTATGAATATAAGTGATCGAAGTTTTTTCTAACGGGAAATAATGCAGAAATTATTGCCCAGGCGAAGCAATCGTTATTAAACGACTTCGCATTTATTACGGCCTGTTTATTCTTAACCCAAAACGGCTTATCGATGTATGAACCGGCACGCATCTCCTACTGAAAATGAAGGTAAAATCATATGATAATTCATATGGTAAATCATATGATATTTTTATAATTTAGTTGATCCATGTAGTATTTCATGTTTTCTTATGCTATTACGAAACATAATATTAGTATGACAATTTGCATGGAAATTTTCTTGAATTGTGTGTGATATTAAAGAAATTATTAAAAGATCATATGATTTATCATATGCTTTATCATATGATTGTACCGTCATTTTCAGTAGGGTCGGGTTATATTTGCAGATTTGAATTTGCAAGTTGTGAATTCTCGTCAGCACCCATCGAGAGTCGCGCATCACAAATTCTTCGAGCGAGGAAAGAATTGGTGCCTTTACTCTTTCCTCATACCATTCATTTAAATTGGTAGTCTCGCACAATTGTTCGCATTTATTTTGAAAGTATTTGTCTTCCTATTTATCGATGAGTGCAAACTCACCACAAAACACTGTACACGCTTTTACACAATTAGGCTCCGCGATCGCAGCACTGACAGTTTTGAGTGTTTTCTCCTTTGCGGCATCGAAAAACTTTAACGGATCCAAATATTTTAGATTTACCACCAATCCAGTCTTTATGCGGTGTTTGAAAACCGAATCGACTTCAACGTGAATAATGTCACCTCGCGATCCTCGTCCTTTCCTGGCGAAGATTGTCTTTGTATCCTTCTCCTGTAAGGTGCTTATGCGACTGATAGCAGATTCTACATGCCGTTTACTTCCAACGTCTATCTTTGTCAATAGTTGCCCTCGCATACCCGCGAAAGCGTCATCGCACGGGGCGAGGAACTCGTAAAATTAATTCGAAGAGTGCGGTACTTGTTTTTCACCGCTTTCTCTACGGTTAAGATAATTTTCTTTGTCGCTTCCATTTTCTCTCTTTTTTTTTTAACTTCTGCACAATCACAAGAGGAGATGAGGCAACACCAGCTACTAGAGACTAACAGTTAAAATATATGCATTTGACAAATTTTTATATCTCTACTCCTAGGACTATTTGCCTATATTAAGTAGGCGGAGTTATCTAATTTCGGTGGATTGGGAAAATTTGTTAGATGTTTTTCATGGAAATAAGTTGACACTCTTATTCATACGCTTGTGAAACAAGTGATAAATCGTACACGTAGAAACTCAGGAAAGGGCCGGTGACCGAAAAAAAGAAACATGTGGGAAAAGTCGAGGCGACTAGTGATTACGGAACTTACAGATTAAGAACGTAACCGATAGACATAGAAGGAATAGCGATGGGCTTCAGAGGTGGAAAGAGATAGTGAATAAGTACAGTCATAAAGGGAATACGTGTTTAAACGTGAAAAGAATTAAAACAGTCAAATATTTTGAATAATGTTATAATAGAAAGTAAAAGGAATAAATGAACCAGTTATAACTAGAAATACATGTACAATTATGTACACAAAGTGTGAAAAAAAATTAATAATAATTATTAGAATGCATTTGCAGCGTAAAGTATAAAATAATACCTAATTGCTTATAAATAATAGTTTAATTAAATTGTTGAGGTATAAATATTACATGAATAATATTGTAAGATGTAAAAGGAAATATAAATGATTTTTTTTTAACAGGTAACAACAATACGAGATAAATACTAAACGGCTCGTATAATATTGATTTAAAAAGTAGAGATGGTCGAACAGATAAAAGAAGTATAATAATACGAATGAATAAATTGACCATACATGGAAAAAAGAAATGTAAAGAAAAAAGAGTGATACTTTGTAACTAATTGTTTACAAAGATAAATGAAGTAAGATTATATGAATATCATTATATTAGTTTAAATTTAAAAGCGAGACAGGAAAGGAAAAAAAGTTTATAAATGTTTAGATCAATAAATAATTGATTATGTTAAAGAGTATAATATTATTTACAATTAATATAAGACGTAAAAAAGATGAAGAATACTTGATTATAAATAATTGTTTATATAAAAAGGACTACACCCGTTAACATTTAACTCTTTCACCCCGTGACTTTCATATCACCACCCGGGAATCCCCCCCCCCCCCCTCACCTCCATGAGCCTTTATTCCTCTCACCGTTAACTCTCCTGTTACCCTGTCTCATTATACCTACCAGAGATTTTCTTATCACTATACGCGCATTTCCCCACCTCTCACCCTCAATACTTAACCTCTTCAACCTCCACAAGCTCCTCCCACCAGTATCTAACCACAGCAAGGTCCTCCTCCTTCCAAAAATTCTCTTATCGCCCACCTCTTTCCACCTACCCCCACCCAACCCGCGAGCATCTTATCCCATTACACTAAAATCTTCCACCCCCAGTAAGTCTTTACCCCTTTCTCCTCGCGATTTTCTTCACACGCACCACCACTTCATCTACGTTAATTGATTCCTTTCACCTCTGTGGGATTACCCCACCATTATCTCACGATAGTGAGCTCTCTCGCTTTCCACGACTTTCCAATCTGCATGTGCGCACAGGCAATCTGATGTATGGTTTGGAACCTTATAGACGGATTTTTCCGATGAATGGGAGTGCGTGTGTGTGGGCTGGAGACTAGCTCCTTCTCTGACCTTCGAGATAGAGGGGAAATGGACCACGGAGACTCTTGCGACCAACTTACGATCCCCCAATCTAAAGGTGGAAGCTATCGTGCCGAAAGGATGCATGGTACAGGTGGTGCTGTACTGCAAACGATGCCCTTGGGATACAGGGCGCCCTCCCATTGTAAATAGCCTTCACCCTGTAATGCGGGGCTCTGCAGGGTGTGACGGAATAGTTCCCTAGCTACTCGTGGGAATCACATGAAAAGACACAACATTAATGAACAAATATACTTCAGGCTGGGGCGGGATGTCACCGCTGCGCAGCTTGCGAGGGAGTTGGAGGAAAATCCTCGGGACGAACGGGGAAGAAGAGATGAGTTTAGGGCATCCTCACCTAAACGAGACAGCAGGAAGAAGATGGAGGGGGAGGAAAAAGCCAGAAGACCAAGGCCTATACCTCCTGTCCATAGAGAGCAAAGACCACCGAGAAGAGTTCTCCCTGAATTGGGAACACCAGGTGGTAGAGATGACCCGATGAGGAAAGGCCTTTGCGGAGCCGGCACCAAATGGTACCTGCGCTTCCTTGATCAGAGCATGTCACCGGAGGAAGCCAGGAACAAGGCGCTGGGAAGAAGAGCGGAGACGAACATCGCGCCGAAAGGAACATCTCCTACCACAGCAGAAATGAAGCGGGGAAGGCAGTCCACTACCCCACAAGAGGCTCAAAAGAGACGTAGAACAACAAATGAGTACAGAACACCCAGGGTTCTACCAGGAACCAGCTACGCTGGAGAAACCAAAACCATCAAGGTTGCGGTACTACCAAAAGGGTACCCACAGGTCTCTTTAAGCAAGGAGAACCTCACAGATCTGCAGGATGCCATCGTAGAAGAGATGGCAAAAGGAGCAAAGGTAAAGCTGGAGTTGAGTGGCATACACTTCAGTCTCAGTATGTTAGTGGTTGATTGTGAAAGTCAAGACGCTGCAGACTGGCTCAGGGGGGTGGCACCGAAGCTATCGACTTGGAGGAGGGTCGAGCTACAGACCAGGGAGGGAGACAACATCCCGAAGCCGTCTGTGGTTACGATTTACTCTCAAAGAAGTGCTGGCAAAGAAACTAAGGGGGTACAACCTGTTGAGAGGTGAGTTCCGGCGGTGAACCGGGGGTTGAATTCGCTATCTACAAAGTGTTGGTGGCAAACGAAAGAAAGAAAAAAGATTACAAATAAAAAGTTTCGAGACAATAAGTTAAAAATTAGTCGCCGACCAAAAACGCACGCCTTACAAGTATTGTCTTCACAAAATTAAATAATATTTTCGCAGATATCAGATCTGGATTACAGATCAGAGCGCCAAAGAGGTTGTTCGGACGGCACGCGGGTACATTCACGGCGAAATCTCGCCTGACAGGAGCCAATAACGGGCATTCCGTAAAAATATGTCGAAGCGAATCCGGGACATTCATGTTGCCCAAGGTACAGGGCGATTGTGGATTGTAATTGAGACGTATACCGGAAACTAACAGCGAACGCGTGTAGACCGTTGCAAGTCTACGTTGGGCTCTCACTCTTAGGCAAGCCAGGGGCAGACGAGGCGGATAGAGCGTGTATGAAGAGTCTGTGAGCTGACGGTAGATTAGTAACTGCATACTTTCCGAGTTAAAATATCTTGCCAGATCTTTTGCTCTGCAAGAATCAGCGAATTTAGCAATTAATCGTGGACCAGCAGCAGCCCAAGACTCGGCACTGAAGCCAAGCGTAGGATAGCTACCTCAGTCTCGTCAAAGAGCGAAAATAGCTGTGAGACAGTTTCGGGGCTCTTCAGGCGATACAGCGGCCAGCTCTCTTAACCCGTTTCGTCCTGAAATGCCGTAAATTTTGACTTCTTTTCATCAGGTGCTTTCTTAGGGAAAAAATCACTCAATCGTTTTGATATAACCATACCTATTGTATTTTTTCTCAAACTTTCTAAATCCGGTTTCAGATTGACCATATCTGCCGCTATTTTTTTACTATGGCGGTTTAAACATAAAAAAATTGTGAATTGTGAAAAAATTTCTTCAAATAATCGTATTTTTGAACAGGAAACCGTGTTCGGAACAAGCTAAGTCTCTGTATCTGGTGGAGTAATTAGTTACACTAAAAGATGGGATGGTTATTAATTCTCCATTCAAAATAGCGGCTTCAAAATGGAGGTTCTCAGTCAACATTTTGTTGAAAAATTTCTGGACGATCTAACTCAAAAGCTACGAGCTTTTTAAAAAAAATGTTAAGAATGAAAAGTTCTTAGAATTCATTGAGAAAAATAGTGGAATTTTTTCAGATTTTTTGAATGAAGTTTTGAGAAATTTTTTATCAAAATTTTTTTCAAAATTGTAATTTATTTACGAAAAATTCTGAACAAAATTTAGTGCATTCTCTGATAAATTCTAAGAGTTTTTTGTTCTTTGCAATTCTTCGCAAAAGTTGATAGTTTTCGAGGAAATGTATTTCAAATATTATAGTTTAAGATTTTTCTTTTTCGAAAACTATCAACTTTTGGGAAAAAAATGCATAGAATAAAAAACTCTTAGAATTCATCAGAGACTGCACTAAATTTTGTTCAAAATTTTTCGAAAAAAAAAATACAATTTTGAAAAGAATTTTGAAACAAATTTTTCAAAAATTCATTTAAAAAATCTGAAAAAAATCCACTATATTTCTCGACGAATTCTAAGAGTTTTTTATTCTTAGCATTTTTTAAAACAAGCTCATAATTGTTCAGTTAGAGCGTCCAGAAATTTTTCAACTAAATGTTCACTGAGGTCAGCCATTATGAATCTTCCATTTTGAATGGTGAATTAATAACCATCCTATCTTTTAGTATAACTATTTACTCCACCAGAGACAGAGATTCAGCTTGATTCGAACACGGTTTTCTGTTAAAAAATACGATTATTTGAACAAATTGTTTCAAAATTCACGATTTTTTTATGTTTTAACCGCCATAGTAAAAAAATGGCGGCAGATATGGTCAATCTGAAACCGGATTTAGAAAGTTCGAGAAAAAATACAATAGCTATGGTTATATCAAAACGATTGAGTGATTTTTTCCCTAAGAAAGCACCTGATGAAAAGAAGTCAAAATTTACGGCATTTCAGGACGAAATGGGTTAAGCGAGTTAATAAAATTTTGGGCAGCCTGGAGTCAGGAAGTTTGAGGGTCTTAGTGATCCATTTGATGGTCCGGTTTAGTATCTCCACCGCTATTGGCAGGGCACCAAGTTCTAAACGTATCAAATAAGCCGGGGTGGTACTCGGCAAATGGAGAACCCTTTTGAAAAAATCTATTTGTACCGACTCCAGTATGTCCAAATATCGAAGAGCCCAAAACGGAGCCATATAATAGGACCGATGTAACCATGGCTTTATAAAGTTTCCAGTATGCGTCCCATGCATCGAATTTTGCGGCATTAATTATCGCTAAGGTCGCAGCTGCTGCGGCTTTTGTTCGGGTAATAACATCCTCCAACGGCTGACGGCCTGACGCAGCGGGAGTGAACACTAAACCTAAAAATCCGTAGATGTTTACGACTTCGATTGGTCTGTTGTCGAATAGGAAGACCCTCGAAACCCGATCGAGCTTGCCAGCCTTCCTAAAGCATATTATTTTTGTTTTCGCAACATTAACGGTCAGCTGGTTAGTCGAGCAGTAATCCGAGAGAATTCCTAGCTTACGGCGAAGATCTGAGGGAGAAAAAGCGAGAATAAAAAGGTCATCAGCGTAGAGTAACATTAGCAGATCTAAGGTTCTGGTAAGGTCCACCCCGCGTACACCTTTGCCTCGAAAAAAAGCGATTATATCTGACAAATATAATATAAATAGTAAAGGGTTCAGAATTTCGCCTTGTAAAACACCTACAGTAACCTTAAAGCGCGACGTTTTTTCAATTTTCGCTACTATATAACATGCACGCGGAACGGTATAGCGCGCTGAGAACCCTGACGAATTTAGCGCTGGTGCGTAATCCAAGTAGCTTTCGCCAGAGGAGAGCATGCGGGACAGAATCCATGGCTCTCTTGAAGTCCACAAAAAGGCTAAAATGTTTCGCATACCGGTTCCGCAAAACGGTCTGCGCGGATGCAAGGAGGCAGAAGACATTGTCCTCCGTTCCCCTACCAGCACGGAAGCCGGATTTCTCCTCCGGTAATATAACTCTGCGCGGCCCACTTGGAAAGGCGTGTACATAGAATATGCGAGAAAATTTTCGTCATGTCATTAGTGATAGCAATTAAACGATAATTGAATGGGTCGTTACGCGGACCTTTTTTGTGCAAGGTAAAGATCAACGAGTCGGCCCAACCTGAGCGGAATGCCTCCATTGTAAAAATTCTGTTGAAGAGCGAAAGAAGGTGTGAAAGCCGTTGGCCGTCTATAAGCTTTAAGAACTTAAAGCCTAGTCGAGACGAGAAATTGGTGTTAATTTGATCGACCGTTGTTTTTACCGATACAATTTCCGAAGTGAAGTTGGCAATGCTAGAATGTAGGGAGACAGATTGTTGCTGCAACGCAGCAAATAGTGACTGCTACAGTGACTCGAGTGTAAGCGGCGGTGTGGGCGAAGACATGGCTGAGGACTCTTGATGTTCCTGGCTGTCTTTTTCTGAGCGCACAAGTTTCGTGTGCCTGTTGTCTTGTTTGTCATTCGAATCGTCCGTATCGGTAAGGCCTTCCCGCTTTTGTTTAGCAAAGCCGAAATCTTCAAGTGCACTGCAGCTATTCGTACGTAGCGCTTTCCATCTGGTCGCTGTAGAGGCCGGCCGGGCGCAAGATGGTCGACGAATGATCCGCCTCTCTACCACTTGCAAATACCGTAGACGGGACAAGTGCTTGGGTTCGCTGCGGGGCGGGCTTGGTGATGACATGTGCCACTCTCGCCCAGGAGCTTCTGACCTCTGGCGGTCGCGAGTTTGTCAGGCGGCGGATGCAGAACGTAGCGGATATCAGGTAGGCTACAATATGGATAAGCTACCACCGCGCAAGCGTAGTGCCTGACAAGCAGAAGTACGTGTCTCTGAATATATGCCGTGAGAACGGCGCAGAGAAATATTCTTGCGTAAATAAGCGGCAAACTAATCAGCACTGGAACTCGCCTTCGCGCCGTCTAAAATTACCATGCAGCAAAAGGAGCTGCACAGGTATACAAAAAAAAATTCGCGATCCTCTTCGAAAGTGAGGTTAGATTTACCTGGGCCCCAAAATAGTCCTTTTTGTAGCACCATAAAAGTTATAATTTTTGGGACAACACAGTTTTCAGACATCACAGACGGGCACTTACACGGACGACCACTTATACGTCCGGACTAGATGCAAATACTCAGTCTTTTGGTTAGAAATTGACTACAATTAAGCGTAGCCAACTGTCAGTTTCCAAAGCGGAACCGGCGTAAGCTGAATATACCGGAGTGGAAAACACTCAACATCAAAGCGGAGGGTAATGCTCAGGTTTTGACACTGGCCATTTACCCTATATCCCTTGAGACCATCATCAAGGCAGGAAATAAACTCCGGTATAGATTCGGCTGGATACCCGTTAACGGGGTAAAAAAGACCACCACAGCCGAAGAAGCGAGCAGTACCATCGAGGAGATGGAAACACAGACGAATGTGGAAAGGACGGAAGACACAGGGTCGGAAACTGCAGCCAGATCACCTCAGGGGCAAGAACCGGAAACCCTGAGGGAGGCCGACCCTGAGACAACGGCAGCGACGGACGAGGACATCGACTTGTCACTTTTAAATCTGAACCCTGAGGGCTTGTCACCGCGGGGGGAAGACGCAGAGGTGCTGGTTGATGTAGAGGATCGGGGATTGACCCTCGATCGAGAACAGAGCCATAACTAGCGGGGCTATCTTCCGCGTCGCCCAGGTGAACATCCATCACGCGAAAGTGGCCTCGGCGGTGTTCGCGAAGTTCTTCACCAAACAACATCTTGGGCTAGCATTGCTGCAGGAAACCTGGACGTACAGGGGACAGATCAAGGGAATAACCTGTAAGTATGCACATATCATCTGATAAGGACGATTTGTAGTTTATAATGTAGGGACTGAACCTACATTTATTACAAAGAATAGGCGAGAAGTACTAGATATAACGGTAGGGAACACCCTTTCCGCGGAAGTAAATGGAGAGTCTCTAAAGAATCCTCGATGTCGGACCATAGAATAATCCTGTGGGAAATTGAGGGGCTAAAGGATAGGACTCTTGCAAGTAGAAATATTAGGAAAACAGACTGGGTTAAGTATGGCACCAATCTTAAGCAGAATCTAGAGGGAATTACAGTGAAAA
Organism: Trichopria drosophilae; assembly: GCA_030407085.1. Taxonomy (NCBI): domain Eukaryota; kingdom Metazoa; phylum Arthropoda; class Insecta; order Hymenoptera; family Diapriidae; genus Trichopria; species Trichopria drosophilae. The sequence continues at coordinate 52,196,164 of CM059585.1, forward strand.
GAAGGCCTCGACACTTCTTAGAACTGGAATTACTAGTAGAAGAAGTGACCGTAGCGGTAATAGCCGCATTCGAGTCAAGCTGCCCAGAGCAGTCAGTGAAGAAAGATAAGGATACTCCCTGGTGTAGTAAGAAACTAGAAGACTTAAGAGCCAGAGTGCGGAAAAGCTTTAACAGAGCTAAAACCGCAGGAGAATGGCAAGAGTATAGAATGATACTAAAGCGAAATCCACAAAGCGAAACGCAATAATTATAAAAAAATTTGCGAGCAAATAAGGAATACCCCAGATGCAGCTAGACTACACAGGGCTCTAGCTAAGAACAAAGGGGTAAATAAAGTATCCTTGAGAAAGCCAGATGGGGAATATATGGAAGACGAGAGGCAGAAAGCACTCCTATTTCTAGAGATTTCTGGAGACCCATTTTCCAGTGAGTAGGGAAGCGACAATGCACGGGGAAGAGGAGAGGCCGAGAAAACCTCGCGACTGGTATATGGCCAACAGCATCTTTGCAGAACATCGGATAAAATGGGCCATAAACTCATTTCAGCCGTACAAGTCGCCAGGAAACGATGGGATAACTGCTATCCTACTTCAGAAGGGTTTGGAGTAACTAATGATATTCTTAGTAAGAATATTTCGAAACAGCCTTGCCCTAGGGTACATACCGAGGGCATCAAGAGGGGCAAAAATAGTGTTTATTCAAAAATTGGGAAAAACGGACACTACTCACCCTAAGGCTTACAGACCCATTAGTCTGACATCATTTCTGTTGAAGACGATGGAGAAACTGATAGACAATCACATTAGGACAACAATGCTAGAGGCTAACCCCCTCCAGCACAGGCAGCATGTATATAGAGCGGAAAGATCAACGGAGACCGCTATATACCAGTTAGTGGAAGAAATAAGGAAGGCCCTGGATGACAAGGAAGAAGGTGGATAGGTTGCTGGGTGAGTGAGATGCTCAATACCAGATAGAAAAGCTGAAACCCAGATAGGAGAGAACTATCAAGAGGAAACTATCAGGGTGCAAACAACCAGAGGATGCCCGCAGGGAGGGGGGGGGTTATGCCACCCCTGCTGTGGCGCCTGGTGGTAGATGAACTCCTAGAGATACTGAACGCTCTAGGAATTAAGAACCAAGTCTATGCCGATGACATAGTAATCATAGCTAGCGGAAAGTTTGAGGAGGTCCTATGTGACCTGATTCAGGAGGGCTTGAATGTCATCAAGAAATGGTGCGACGGAGTGGGCCTGAAGCTCAATATGAGCGAGACCATGGTGGTACCATTTACAAAGAAAAGAAAACTGCTGGGGATGAAACCTATTGGCATAGCCAGCAGAGGTTAAGATAGAGATAAAGTATTTAGATGTAATACGGGACAGCAAGCTCCTATGGAAGGAACACATAGAAGCAACAACCAAGAAGGGCATCAGGGCACTGATGGTGTGTAGAGGTATGGCAGGGAAAACATGGGCCAATTATCAGTGGCCTGGTGTAGAAGGACGCAAGTGGAAGGGGTGAGAAGGCAGTTAGAAGGAGTGCAGCGGCTTGCATGCATATGCATAACAGGGGCTCTGCAAACATGCCCCACGGCTGCGCTGGAGGAGCTGCTAGACCTGAAACCTCTGCAGCTGGTATTTGAAGAGACGGCGATAGAAGCCCTGATCAGGGTAAATAGAATACAAGATGTAAAGGAAAGATGAAAGATCGTAAACACCTTTCGGAAATGATACCTTTAATAGCAGCTCCAAGCGATACGGTAACAAAAACGCACTTATTTGAGAGGAAATTCCTAATGGAGATTAGTCCAAGGGAGGGAATGGACCAGGAATATGGAAAAACATCTAAAGGGAGACTGCACCATCAGATGGTATGCCGATGGATCCAGAACGAGAGAAGGAACGGGATTTGGGGTGTATGGCCCACAACCAAAGTATACCGGCTCAATGGGGAAATATGCAAGTATTTTCCAGGCAGAAGTATATGCCATAATGAAATGTGCGCTAGTAAATCTAAACAGAAGTTACAAGAAATGTAAAATTGTAATTCTGTCAGATAGCCAGACAGCGATTAAAGCAATAAACTCGCATGAAATCAGGTCAGGACTGGTTCGCGAATGTATTGCCAAGCTAAATGAACTGGGAAGAGATAACACCGTTACCGTACTCTGGGCGCCTGGGCACAGGGGTATAGAAGGTAACGAAGAGGCTGATAAACTCGCCAGGAAAGGCGCAGGGACGCCGTTTATAGGACCTGAACCATTCTGCGGTGTCGAGGATAACACGATCCGGGAAATGGCCATAGAGCAAATACGGAAGAAAAGAGAAGCACTTTGGAGAACTATACCAAAATGTAGACAAGCGAAAGAACTCCTTGGTAATGCATGTCAGGGGAGGTTCAGAAAAATTATCCTATGTAACAGGAATACATTGAGGATTATGTTAGGACTACTTACAGGACATAACAAACTGAGGTATCACCTACACAACATAGGATTGGAAGAAACGAAACTATGCAGATTCTGTCAGGAGGAGGATGAAACATCAGCCCATATACTGAGGAACTGCCCAGTATTAGCTACATAGAGGAGAGAATGTTTTGGATCCATCTTTGTAAGTTCAGATGAGGTTACATTACATCATTGAAACTCCAACAGATACTCGAATTCACTAGTTAAGCGAAACTGGAGGAGATACTCTGAAGAGGACAAGAACACCAAGAGTAGGAAAAGGAGGACACAATAGATCTTCTAGGTCAACGTGCGTGCTATCCCCCATTTAGTATCTATTTATCTATGCCATTTGTAACTTTCAATATATAAAATAACAAGCATTCTTGTCGACGTTAACATAATATAAAAAATGTTTCGAATTGTTAAACTGAATATATCGTGAAACTATTCGGATACTAATGCTGTTGTAATTAAACGTTATCGCAATTAAATTCGCAATTTTAAAGGTCGTGATTAACAGTAGTAATTAAATTTACAAAAATGTGTGGTTGAAAGTATTGTCGTACTTAAATCGAATTAAACATATTGTCAGAATGAAACGTATAAAAATAATCGATGATTGATATCGTCGCGTTTGAAAAGTCTATTGAAGATATTGTCGCAATTGAATGTTTATTAAATTATAGAGTATTTATTTAAGATTTTGAAATGCTCTAACGAAGATTACGACATCGTGTTTTCGAAAATTTACATATAATATTCTCATTCGGTATACTGTATTAGGTACTTGTTTTCTTAGATATAGCGAAGGTTTTTTCTTTGGAGGACAAATCTAAGTGCAATGTTCGCGTAACTTAATATCACGCGAATTACTTATTTTACAGAATTTTCGGCATACCGGTTTTGATTTTTCTTTTTCGTGAATAATAGCGAAGTTTTTGGAAAACGATTAAATTGCTGTTGCCCAGTGATTGCCTTCGGTCCAGTATGATTCATGCAAAGCAGTTTATTTGTCGAATAGAATTATTAAGAATGCTCAATTACTATGAATGTGGTTATCCTTTTCAGAACTGTTTTTTAGTAATTATTTATCTAGTTACGGGGACGTAACACCCCCCTTCTTTCTTGAAAGTAAGCCCTCCAACTTTCGGAAAAGTGAGACGTTTATTAATGTGGTCTGTTAATATGCGCAAGCTATAGTGAAGTTTTGCCGTAGAGTGAGATATTCCAATTTCAGTCGAAATAAACGCTATATATAAATTTCGGAGTCTATAGACCCATTGTAAATTTCAAAATAAGACGTGTTTATACCTTTTATGATATTCTTCGCGTTATAATTGTTACGTTCGTCAATTACTTCATTCTTCCCTAATATTCCATTGCTGACGTTTTTTTATGGATAATGTTATTTCGAGATTACAACGACGTAGTTTTCGGTTCACGGTTTACCTACGTTCTTGTACTATATGTCACAATAAGTAAGCGCTATTACATTTTGTCGATGAACATTTTGAGATCCATTTTTTTTAATTTGATTTTAGTTATATATTATTTGTTAGTCTATTTCAGTTTCTTGCATTTATTAGTTGAAGCGATTTGCATGCATCAGTTTGTTAGTTTAATTACCATGACCTTATTTAAAATATTACTATTGTAATTTACCCTTGAAAATTTGTGTGTAGTATGTTTCGAGTTAGCGTGAGTTAATGGTTCCTGAAAGTATATATATATATATATATATATATATATATATATATATATATATATATATATATATATATATATAAAATTTGATATGTCATTTATATGAAGCTTGTAAGAAAACGTAATGTCTTTTGTGTTCTATTTCTTATTCGTATTTTCCTCTCGCAATTAGGATCTGGTGAAATAAATATAAGGTTATATTACTAAAATTTGTCTTGGTATGTGTTTTTCTCGCTCTCCACCAAATTGTGGCAAGCCTGACTTGCGACAAGTCCTCATATTCCGAGAGTTTCCAAATTCTCGTTTTCATTCCTTCTCGATTTTACAAGGTCAATGTTATGGTAAGCCCTAAGGAAACCATATACAGTTTAAACACTTTACGAGAGTTAAAAATGGTTAAAAGTCAAAACACAAATTGATGTTTAAAAGTGATTGCTAAATTAAGGTTGCGGTATTTTCTTGTTTCCTTTTATTCATTTCATCCGTCTTTATTTTCTCCCTTACAATAATACGATAGGAGAATGCGACTACAGAACGTAACTTTCTTTGTATGTATAGATGTATATTCTGTAAGATTTCCTTTTTATATCTTTTATTTATTAATTGTCATATGCAATTAGTTTTTTCTGCAATGAAAGAAATAGTAGTGAATGTAAACAATTATACGTTGGTTGTTCTTATTTTACTGCCTCTAGTTATCGGAAATGTTGCATTAAAATTTGAATGTTGCTTGTGAACTGGTATAGTAAAAAGAAATTTATTTATTGTTACTCTTAAAAATATATATGTATACTTGAAGGCCAGCTTCATCTATTTTTTCTAATTGTTTATGTAGTTTTCCTAATAATATGATATCCTGAAAAATAAAATGTTCACATACATACAGGGTCATCGAAAAGTATCGGACCCCCCTAATATCTTCAGTTAGAATGCACTTAGGAGACAATGTCCAATAGCAAAGTTGTATGGTTTCAAGCGGGGAGTAAGATGATAACCTTGACTTTGACCTTGACCATGTCCTTCAAGGTCATTTCAAGGTCAATCTTATTTTTTTAAATAGAACCCCCTATATTTTGTTGCATATTCTTATAGCTTATCTCGAGAGCTTTCCAAAACACTATAATAAAATATTTTTTATTAAGTACTTTTTGAGTTATAAAGGTTTGAAGTTAACAATTTTTTGACACAAAATGTAGAATATCTTGTAAAATATTATTTAGTTTTCAGTAATCATAACCTTAATACTTTTGTGCGCGGAATAATGAGACCAATTAATTGATTTAAAGAAAATACATTAATCGGATCTCCCTAATATTTTCAGTAAGAATGCATTTTGACTCTCACACCACTTAACAAATTGTTAACTTCAAACCTTTATAACTCAAAAAGTACTTAATAAAAAAATATTTTATTATAGTGTTTTGGAAAGCTCTCGAGATAAGCTATAAGAATATGCAATAAAATGTAGGGGGTTCTATTTAAAAAAATAAGATTGACCTTGAAATGACCTTGAAGGACATGGTCAAGGTCAAAGTCAAGGTCATCATCTTACTCCCCGCTTGAAACCATACAACTTTGCTATTGGACATTTTCTCCTAAGTGCATTCTAACTGAAGATATTAGGGGGGTCCGATACTTTTCGATGACCCTGATGTTGATTATCCCATATATCCACTTTGATTGTTGGGTATTGGAACCGACATGTATATTTGTATATGCGTAATGTCATATTATTACTGGTTTTATTAAAATCTTATAATAAATATTACTAGATTATATATGGATATTAGGTATACGGTAAAGTATGGCTTATTTAAAATGTGTAAAGAAAAAGGATTGTGGAATTCGATTGGGATCGCGTCCTTATGGACTCTAAATTCAATTGTTGTGTAATCTTACTGTTTAATAGGCTCTATTTCATGATCTTTTAATTTCGTAATTGTTTTGAATTGTTTTAATTATTTTAATCTGATTATTTGTATTATTTTCTACATTTCATTATTATTATATCTTTTTTCTTTTTTTTTGTTTATTCATATTATTATTAGTTTATTTCATATGTTTTTGTGAAGCTTTTATTTTATTTTTGGTATCCTATTAAATTTCGGAGATATTTATGGGCAAATCCACAGAACTTTTTGACTTTCATGTTATTTTAAGATTCACGTAAATAAGCTGTACAGAAATACTTATAAAACATTTCTATTTACTAAAAAGGATATGCTTTTCAAGGTACAGTTATTTGTTTTGCATGATAGTTGATTAAAAAACCAAAGGAAACACGAAAGCTCATAAAATTTGAATAAACTGCTGCGTGCAAATCGTATTTTTTTAAATATTTTGTTCTGTAACTTTTGGAACGTGTATTCTTTTCATTTGAAAATCATGTGGTTGATTAACGGCACTTTATAAAAGCCAAAGATGCTTGAAAAATAAGTGTGCCTATCGCTTAATAAGAATTACATGCGTCCAAAGTCGCGTGCAGAAGATTTATGGGAAATGGAATTTTCGTTAATTTCTAACAATAACTTTTGGAACAAACAATATTATGGCTCCATACTTTTAGAATTTTTAATTGATGATATAATAAGTGACGTATTCCAAGGAATAAGGTGTGCCTTGTCTCATCTCAATTCTGTGCCTATTTCAACCTATAGCCTTCGTGCGTAACTGTTGTTGAAAAATGACACTTTTGTCAGGCAGACGAACTATACACAATTAAATGCCTCGATTATTGGCGTAATTTATTGTTTTAGATGTCATTATAATACTCTGAACTTGTTCCAGAAATACAATACGATGTTCAGGGGTAAAACAAGACATGAAATTATCTCTTTGACACAAACTCCTTTCTTTACACGGAAAAATTCTGAAATTTGTTACGCGCGGGTTTTATTGGTAACTGATCATGAATACGCTGACGAATATTAAAATACAATTTGGCGGACCAAATTCCTAAAAAGTTGCTTGAACCAGCTGAAACTGTGTATTCAGGGTCGCTCATCGGTCGAGATTCGTTATAGCTTTGCTCGAGAGATAATGAAAATGTAAGTTTGGGTAACTTTGTTTTTCATCTCCATTGCTTCATCTTTTCTAGTTAAAAATGAATAAATATGGTACTAATGACAACTTACGTTATACCTATTTAAACGTTTTTTCAGGATTGCTGGGATTGTAATGCCTTAAATCGACTTAAATAAATGTTTGTTGGTAAAATTTGTATATTATGAACCTAAAAGCAAAAAGAAAGAAAACCCCCGAATACCCAATTTGAGCTTGTGTAAGTAACTTGTTACAAATTCGGTCTTCCATATTGAATTCGCCATCTTGAATTCTGAATATCTGTTGACGGATTCGTGACCAGTAACTTAAAAAACCCCGAGTAACAAATTTCATCTGTTTTCCGCGTACAGAAATATGTTTGGTTCGAAGATATAATTTTAGGTCTCGTTTTACCTGACTGCACTAGAACAATCGTTTAAAAGTCGTAACGTGTCGTTTTTTCTACATTTTATATGTTTAGGAGTGGCCTCAGGTTGATTTTAAATGTGTGCCACCGAAAAAAAAATGTTTTTCTTTAAGCGTAAAGTTAAAAGTTCTGTGGATTTACCCTTATATATGTACTTATATATGTACCTACATAAATTCAGAGATACTGTTGTTAAAGGTTACGGTCAAGGTCATAAATAAATAAACATTTATTTCCATTTTGTAAACAAACGTTTTCAACTCTTATTTTACGAGACCTTTCCTTGTGTCGTCTGTGTGTGTACACTACATGTTTACAATTGATCAGAGCCTGTAGTACGACTAACTTGCGGTGAATCGTTAATTCATCAAATTGATTGTGAATTACAAGATTTCTGCGAAATTCAATTCATAACCATACGAGAAAAACGTGTTAGTTACAATCAATGTATATATATTTTTCTTTTGTTAAAATAACATTGCTTTGTAGCGAATTAAGTTGAAATGTACCTGGAGACGGTAAGATAGGATGCACAAAGTAGTGTTAGATAATAGGAGCGAGAGAGAGCGTAGGCAGAAAGAGAGAGAGAGCGAAGAAAGAGCAGCAGTTGGAAACGTGGAAGACGGCAGATGTGTCAACCAATGGGATCGTCCCATCATAGAGGGCGTTACCATCAAATGACGCCGCGATACGCAGTTAGTGTCGTTCTGCGGGAAGACACTGAAAATACTCTCCGGTTTAGATACTTGAATAAAACGGACGCCTATATTTTTTCTCTCAGCAAATGGACGCGTTATTTGTCGGAACTTCGGTTTGTTCGTTATAATCGGTCCGTGTCCAAGTCAACGATTTCGACTAGTAAATCCACGATCAGTTCGGGTGAATCGTGAAAAACAAGTTCAGAAATGTCGAAAAGATTCGGAGAGTGTCACTCCCGTAATCGGTAACTATCATTTTTCGTGTATTCGATTCACCGCTAGTTTTTCGATTCCGATTGTGAACGGTCACGGATATTATCAACCATATTGTGACAACGTGCAAAACCGATAACGACAAATTACAAGAATCGTATATGGCTTGATCATCTCAGATATTCAATGCAAGTATTTCGAGACCAATTAAGCAAGATGGCGTCGGCGTCTTTAGAACTTGGCGTTCTTTCGTTTCACACGACACCATTTTGGATCAAATTAAGGAACATGCTTAATCTATATAAGCTTCGATTATGATGCTGCTGACTGGATCTAATCAGGTTTCTTTTTCTACAATTCAACTTGGCATTTTGATTTTGCGTAATACGATTTGCTCCCTCTCTCTTTTAATTTAGCTTTTTATCTTAAAGTATTAATTTTCGATAATTTATGGACGGATTTGTCGAAATATATTTGATGAATGTAATAATCGAATTAAACATTTTTTCGTTGTATTTTATTATTCTCTACTTTAAATAAAGTAAAAGTATTTCTTTGTTAATTTGCGAAACACCAATATGTACATGCTTTGTGTGACTAAGACGGATTTTTTGGTGATATAATTTGATTTTGTGAAATATGTGGTGTGATACGAAATAAGGCGTATTGGCGTAATCATGTTATGGATTATTCGCGCATCGATGTAATTTGATTTACTTTTTTATACGTGATCATTAGATAATCATCACATCAAGATAAATTAAATTGTTTACAAATTATTTAGCCAAATTATTTCACAAATTATAGGTCTGTGCTCTTCATTTCCACTTTTGTTTATCGCATTCTTAATACATGAAAATCTGAACTTCACATGCAACAAATGGATTCCATTTTTTTTTTATAATTAATTTGCATTTATTATGGTCCACAATTTATTTCCTTTTTTCTTAAAAATAAAGTTAACGACGGGGAAACATCGTTCTCATACCAAAGATGCCCCCAAAACGTTACATGGCGCCTGAACAGAGGGACTCGATAAATTGCAAATTTGTTATTTGTCAATCTAATGCATCGTGTAAATGAAATATTCATGAAATAAAATTAGTGTCATTTGTATAACTATAATAAGCAAACAATTATTTTAAATTTTAAAGTCTATACTAAGAAACGTGAAATAAATATAATTTGGCATTTTCTTTTTTTTTTGTAAAATAACACATTTTTGTTTTTTGAATATTATTGTAAAACTAAAATTAAATTCATAAATTTAAAAATTTAAATCTATTATCTGAATTATTTTATTTTGATGTGTTTAATCTCATAATCTCAATTTTTCTTGCATGTTAATGGGAATAATATTTTAATACAAGTTTTCGAGGAAATTGATATTTATTATACACGTTTAAATTGATATACGTTGATGAACTAGTATTACGTTGAATTTATTGTTATTTTTGTTTCTGTATTCGAGGTGTAAAGGAAGAACACTTATTGTTTTTATCATTCCTTTAGCCTGTTTGTTTGCTATTTTCGAATATGACTTTGAATACAATGACCTGTACAAACTCGATCGAAAACAAAAGACTCTGATTTAAATAGTTCCAATGTAAGTTTAGAGAACGATAGTATTGACAATAATTCTGATACGAATAATGAAACTATGAATAATAATTTGAACAATCAAAATCCAAGTGTTGTAAATGAAGGAAATAATGCCGTAAATATACCTAATGTCATAAATCCGAAAATCCGGAGATTTGATTATAAAAATGACGCCTCTTTACAAGAATATTTTTACGACCAAGTGCAAAAAGCGCGTTTTTTGGAACCACCATTCTCTTCGTGTGCTCTGCATTACCATATTGTTCAACAATTACCATTGCGCGTGCGGGAAACGTTGGCATTGGTCGATTATGAGGATGAAAATGCGGTAATTCAGGCTTTATGTCACCTTGATGTGATTAATAAAAAAAAAAACTTATTTTGATAATAATCTAGCGCAAAATGTACCTCATTCCCATAATCGACAATCAAATTCTCAGGTTAGACAAATCAAGTCTAAAAAGATTTCTAGAGTGAATAACAAAGGGAATAATTTTTCGGAGTGCAGCATGAGCGGAGTGACCGGTAATGGTAATGCTATTGATAGAGGTGTATGTTTTGAGCCTTCTATTATTCCGGGAAATTCGAGATCAGGTGTGGTACAGATGCCAGATACACGATTTCCGCCTCCGTCATTTCCATTAACCCATAATCCGCATATGCCATCAAATAATTTAAACTAAGAAGCAACGTTTTGAGATCTAGTCCGGCAGAATGTTGCCCGTATGATTTTAATGAGGACTTACTTCGTGAATTTAATCGGAATCAGTCGGTCTCACTTGAGGATATTAACAAAAATATCGTTGAATCTCCTCACTTAATTGTAAAGGTTAACAATATATTAATACCAGCATTAGTTGATACTGGAAGCCAGGTGAGTTATATTTCACAATATATGTACGAGTACTTGGAACAATACCGGTCACTAACGTAGTCATTTTAACAGCAATTGGAAAGAGACCGACAACGATAAAGAAACAGATTTTTTTAAATTTATCCATCGACTCCATTGAAGTTTTTTCCACTTTTCTTTTAGCCCCACATTTAACGTCGGGAATGATATTGGGAAACGATTGGCTACTAAAGAATGGCGTGACCTTGAAATATGGTAGTCTGGAATCTTATATTGGTGGATTTTTGGTTCCGCCGCAGTTAGTTAAATTCGATAAACCAGCTTTCGGAAAAAATTGTTTCGAATCAAGAAGACGATATTATAGTTTTGCGGATTGTTTGTTCACCTAATAATGATGGTGGTGTTATGTCCTTTATACCAAACGAATTATTTGATAATTGTGAGATTGAGCAGAGGAGTGAAAATATTGAAAATTCCAATTTAGTCCGGTCGAGTAATGTGGTTGTCGTGGATCATGTGTATGAGGATAATTCTAATGTTAATTGCAATGAAAATGGAGTTGAAATGATATATACTCAGGATGATAATGTTGATTTCAATGAAAATGGAGTTGAAATGATATATACTCATGATGTTAATTCTTGTAATGCAAAGGAGAGTGAAATGATAAATATCTCTAAAGCTAATATTGATGTTATTTCTTGTAATGCAAATGAAGTTGAAAATATAAATTTATCTAATCCGGAAAATTCGGTAAATCATTACAATAATGATATATTGGAGGAACCAAATACACATGATTCTAATGTCGCTGATATTGACGCGATTGAATTTGATCAAATAAATGATACGAATCATGATCCCTTTGTTCATCTCACGGTTAATGAACCAACTGCCTCGTACGATTGTTGTGTGATAAATGATTTGGATGGTACTCTAGATGACAATTTATTGAATTCACATCCGTTTAGCGATGTATCTAGTTATCAGAACGATATATTAGCAATCGCGAAGTGTTTGACATTTTTATCGGGTGAACAACAAAACAAATTTATTGACATGATGTCGAACTTTGAACAATTATTTACATGTAAACTAATTCCAGCCGGTAAATATAAACATCATATTCGATTAAAAAATTCGGACACCGTAGCTAACGCTCTTATCCGATTCCATTATTGATACGAGAGGCCGTTAATAAGGAAATCAATGAAATGCTTAATACTGGAATAATAGAAAGGTCTGAAAGTGGTTTTTGCAACCCTCTCAGGATAGTTAAAAAGAAGGACGGACGAATTCGTGTGTGCCTGGACGCGAGATTTTTGAACGACAAAATAGAAAGTGACAATGAGTGTCCTCCATTAATTAGTGACGTCGTTCAAAAATTTCACGGTTGTAAATATCTGTCTACAACGGATTTGTCGAATGTGTACTGGCAGATCGAGTTGGAGAAAGAGTCTCGACCATACACTGCATTTCTTGCTGGTTCACTCTTGTACCAATTTCGCCGAATTCCGTTCGGTCTGAAGACCGCGGGTGGCGGATTTATCCGTGCCCTATCTTTAGTTCTTGCTCACAAGTTCGACACCTTTCTTTCTATGTATATCGACGATCTGTTGTTTGCGTCTGAATCCGTTGATCACCATATTGAGCATTTGAAATCTGTTTTTACGGTTTTACAAGATGAAAATTTCACGTTGCGATTGGATAAATCCATATTCTTTGCGAGCAAGGTCAAATTTTTAGGATTCGAACTCAGCACGGAAGGTGTAAGACCTGATCCGGATCGCCTGGAAATTATACGTAAGTTCGATGAATCGCGTAATCTAAAGGAGTTGCAACGGTTCATTGGAATCTGCACATATTATCGGCAATTTAGCCTGAAACATGTGGCATTGATCGAACCATTCAGAGATCTATTGGGATCAAAAAAGATTTGGTTATGGACGCCGAAACATACCAAAGCTTTCGACGATCTAAAAAATGGTTTCGCGAATTCGATCATGCTCAGTCTTGTTGACCCGGCTTTACCGTTTGTGTTGCAGACCGATGGATCGGATTACGGTGTCAGTGGCGTTCTTTATCAGGTCTATCCTAATGATAATATTGGTGTAGTATCATTGGTCAGTCGCTGTTTGACGTCAGCTGAATCCAATTATACTGTGACCGAAAAAGAATTGCTCGCTGTGGTTTACTCGGTGCTCAAATTGCGTACATATTTACTCGGAAGAGAATTCAAAATCGTAACTGACCATAAATCTTTAATATTCATTAGTAATACTCCTTATCATAGTAGTCGACTGATCCGTTGGAATTTAATACTACAACAATATAATTTTAAAGTTGAATCGTGTTCAGGGAAAGAAAATGTTATCGCAGATTTCTTTAGCCGTTATCCCAAAGGTACTTTTGATCAGCAGGAAACACCTGGATTTCTAGTCGCCTCTGTGATATATCAATTCTTTGTTCAGGAACTCAAGGTGAATAAACACCGACCCTTCTAGTTTAATTTGTTTGAAGGTGAGCCTGAACTGATATCTAACTTAAAATCTATTGTCGAATTGCAGAGAGCTGACGAAGATCTACAGATGCTTCGTGATCGTTGTGAGCGAGCTGATGTGCTGCAATACATTTTATATAATAATATTCTTTTCGCGTTGATCCTGTGTCCAAAAGTGAGCAATTGGTGATTCCAAGGGGAATGTGTAGATCATTAATAAACGCAGTCCACAATTCTCTTGGACACCCAGGCTATTATGAAACGTACGATTATGTTAGAAGATACTACCACTGGAAAGGATTGATTGACTCTATTAAAAAATTCGAACTATGTTGTGACGTCTGTCAAAGGGTAAAGCACTTAAATTACACTATGCAGGGTTCTTATGAAATGGTGGAGGCGGAGGCACCCAATGATTTGTTATCAGTGGATTATTATGGGCCATTACCAAAATCCACAGGTGGGGTCCTATATATTTTTGTCGCGTTGGATGTGTTTACCAAGCATGTCAAGTTATATTCATTAAAAAGGGCGAGTACACTGGCCACCCTCAATAGACTGACTAGAAATTATTTGCCTAGCGTGCGCAAACCACGAAGGATAATTTCGGATCACGGGAGTCAGTTTACTTCTCCGAAATGAGCTTCTGCTTTGAGGGAATTGGATATACGTGCAATATATTCTTCGATCCGGCATCCTCAAAGCAACCCAAGTGAACGAGTTATGAGGGAGCTTGGTAAGTTGTTTAGAGTCTTCGTTTCTGATACACATACTGCGTGGGCTCGATATCTCACAAAGATTGAATCGATTTTGAATCTAACTGTGCATGGTAGCACCGGATATTCTCCGGTCGAGCTCCATTTCGGAATTAAACTCCGTGATAAAATTTATGAACTAATTTAATATCCATCGGTTGGGGATGATCAGATACATGAAGTGAAATTGGGTATTGCGCGCGAACGGTTATTGGAAAGTTTTGAGAAAAGGAAGAGACATCAGAAACTGGTGTCAACAGTGATTCTGAAAGAAGGAGACCTTCTGCTGATCTCTCAGCCGAGACTTTCCAATGCCCTTGATCGGGTAACGATTAAATTCTTTTATTTATTTGACGGGCCTTATAAAATTTCGAAGGTGTTGGGGAATAACTCGTACGAATTAATGTTTCCCGACACACGATGAAGATAAAAGGTACATATAATCGATATTTGCTGCGTAAATATCACACTGATGAAAAAAGTGATTAATTGCTCAATGTTACTCTGTTCGTTTTCCAAGTGGACATCATAGGTTAAATTGCGTGATTAGTATTTAAGCGTGCGATATTTTAAGATGAATGTAAATTGTTCATGTTGTTATGAGACAAGCCCAATTTAGGGGGGCAAATGTAGCGAATTAAGTTGAAATGTACCTGGAGTCGGTAAGATAGGATGCACAAAGTAGTGTTAGATAGTAGGAGCGAGAGAGAGCGTAGGCAGAAAGAGAGAGAGAGAGAGAGAGAGAGAGAGAGAGAGAGAGAGAGAGAGAGAGAGAGAGAGAGAGAGAGAGAGCGAAGAAAGAGCAGCAGTTGGAAACGTGGAAGACGGCAGAAGTGTCAACCAATGGGATCGTCCCATCATAGAGGGCGTCACCATCAAATGACGCCGCAGTTGGTGTCGTTCTGCGGGAAGACACTGGAAATACTCTCCGGTTTAGATACTTGAATAAAACGGACGCCTATATTTTTTCTCTCAGCAAATGGACGCGTTATTTGTCGGAACTTCGGTTTGTACGTTATATTCTGTTCGTGTCCAAGTCAACGATTTCGACTAGTATATCAACGATCAGTTCGGGTGAATCGTGAAAAAAAAGTTCGGAAATGTCGAAAAGATTCGGAGAGTGTCACTCCCGTAATCGGTAACTATCATTTTTCGTGTATTCGATTCGCCGCTAGTTTTTCGATTCCGATTGTGAACGGTCACGGATATTATCAACCATATTGTGACAACGTTCAAACCCGATAACGACAAATTACAAGAATCGTATATGGCTTGATCATCTCAGATATTCAATGCAAGTATTTCGAGACCAATTGAGCAAGATGGCGTCGGCGTCTTTAGAACATGGCGTTCTTTCGTTTCACACGACACCATTTTGGATCAAATTAAGGAAAATGCTTAATCTATATAAGCTTCGATTATGATGCTGCTGAATGGATCTAATCAGGTTTACTAATCATTTTCTACAATTCAACTCGGCATTTTGATTTTGCGTAATATGATTTGCTTTCCCTCTCTTTTAATTTAGCTGTTTCTCTTCAAGTATTAACTTTCGATAATTTATGGACGGATTTTTCGAAATATATTTAATGAAAGTAATAATCGAATTAAACATTTTTTCGTTGTATTTTACTATTCTCTACTTTAAATAAAGTAAAAGTATTTCTTTGTTAATTTGCGAAACACCAATATGTACATGCTTTGTGTGACTAAGACGGATTTTTTGGTGATATAATTTGATTTTGTGAAATATGTGGTGTGATACGAAATAAGGCCTATTGGCGTAATCATGTTATGGATTATTCGCGCATCGAAGTAATTTGCTTTACTTTTTTATAATAGGAATAAACAATGTGATCATTAGATGACCATCACATCAAGATAAATTAAATTGGCTACAAATTATTTCACAAATTATAGGTCTGTGCTCTTCATTTCCACTTTTGTTTATCGCATTCTTAATACATGAAAATCTGAACTTCACATGCAACAAATGGATTCCATTTTTTTTTATAATTAATTTGCATTTATTATGATCCACAATTTATTTCCTTTTCTCTTAAACATAAAGTTAACGACGGGGAAACATCGTTGTCATACCAAAGATGCCCATCAAAACGTTACAGCTTTTCATATTATTTTATATTATTTTTTATTTTACAGCATTTTGTAGTTGCATTATTCTTTATGCTAAAGTGAGTCTTACATTTGAATGTCTTTATCTTAATACTTGGATTTAATTTCTGTTATTATAATTAATATGTATAATTAATTACATGACTAAAAATTTAAATAGTATTTTTTACCTCTATCAAATGGATAATGTTGTAGGTTCTAATTTATAACTATTTGTTGGAATCTATCATTTCTTTCATTTTCGTTTTTATTTAGTATTCCATTTTTATTTGTCAATTCATTCTTAATTTCCGTTTTATTCATTAATTCATTGTTATTTTCATTTATGGCTTGCTTTTTATTCTTATTTATTAATTCATTTAGCTGTATTTTAATTACTTCATTTCCATTTTCATTTATATTTTCGTTTGCATTAACTAATTCATTTTCAATTTCTGTTGTATCTAATAATTCGTTGGCATTCATATTTATTAATTGGGTTTTATTTTTATTTATTAATTCATATTAATTATAATCATTCATTCGTTTTTATATTTGAATATTAATTAATTTTTGCTTCTTTTAATTATTTCATTTTTCAGTGTATTTTCGTATTTCATTTTATTTTTATTTTTGATTATATTTTCGTTTTTACTAGATTCAGAGGAAAAATCTTGATCCGGTGTTTTATATGCACTGGATTCAGAGGATTTAACTTGATTGTTATTTTTATTAATTGCTATATTTTTCATTGTAATTTCATCTCGCTTTATCATTTCATTACATTTTTATTTTTAACTATATTATTGTTTCCGTTTTTAATTTCATATGTAATATTTAGATCAATTTTATTTTCATCGTTTGTATTCTCGTATTCAAGTCTATTTTCATATTTATTTTTAATTTTATATTTCTTTGATTGTTCACTTTTATGTTTATGTTCATCAATGTTTTCTTTACCGTTTGTATATTGGTATTCATTTTTATTTTCGAGTTGGTTTGAATTTTTATGTTTATTTGTATTTTCATATTGATTTGTATTTTATTGTTAATTTGTATCTGCATAGTCATTTAAGTATTCATTTTTATTCCTATATTTTATGACCCTATTCCTGGATTGGAAAAGGGTAGAACAAGAATAAACAAAACAAAAACGCAATAAGAGAAACTGCCCTTTGCAGTGATTCCGAGAGGGCAGGGTACAACCGAGAGAAAAATAATCACACGTGAGATAAAAAAAAAACCATGTATATTTTTGTCTACATTGATAGGTACACAACGATTTCTTCCACGGGTGGCCGCGCTCGGTCCGAGAGTTGACGGGGGTTCAAAATCACGCGACGGTAGACTTTCTTTTTAAAAAAAATGACCGGAAGCACTATTCGGGGCACAAAGTTCCGCGTTCTCCGCACGAACGGGGGCACATCATCGGGTAGGAGTTCCAACGTACTTACGCAGTTGAAGTCGCAGCTTCCACGTAGGACTCGGGGATCGCTGACGGCGAAGGCGTCGTAACCTTGGTGTCCGCCGACGTCGTCTTGGGGTCCGGGCTCCCGATGTCGGTTGTAAGCCGATGTAGTTCGGCTGGTTCCACACTTGCGAGATCGGCAATCGCGAACAATTTCACCACGCACGACACTTAAGCACGCCACCAAGTTCCTCGCAAACACACGTTTTTCTTACGAACAATTTCCTCGCAAACAAATTTTCGGGGTCCGCTCCGTAGCGCGTCAGAAAACGAAGTGACGAGTGGGGCCGATAGCGCTTGGTAGATGCGCGCGGGAACCGTACGCGCATCTCCAGTGACCAGGAGCGGAGAATCACCGGGGGTGATACGGGGGGAATTAGAAAGCGGGGTCCGAACGGGGTTTTCCCCAACTAATCACGGTGTTAGGAAAGTATCCTCCGTCTTCGTCTCTTTGGCTTTCTTGCAGCGATAGAAAGAGAGAGAGGGACAGGCGTTATGTGACGCAATCGAGTAAAACAGCCACACTGCTAGATTGCAGCTTTGCGGTGGCAAGAGCTGGACGGCTACTGCCGAATTAGTGGAGGCGAGTAAGGTCGCCATCCACGGGGGAAAAGAGGGGGAATGTGAGGCGGTTTTTTTTAGCGTGCTGGGCCTGAATGATGCAGGCGCGCAGCGACGGAAAGGGGGGAACGATACAGGCCATCGGGTGGTACCTCCTGCGCTGCCGAGAGGGACAGCCAGGGGAAAGAGGGGCTCGGGCGTTTCGAGTGCTCGAGAGGTGGTGACGCTCCCGGCGAAACGCGCAACCGAGCAAATGACGGTAATGCCGTTCAGGCGCTTTACCGGCGACTGACGGACGGGTATCCGAATTCATGAAAACTGATAACAAACTATAAAAAAAAAGGATTGAGGACGGCGATCCTGAGCTCCGAGACACTTTCGACACGCGAGGGAACCGCGGCATCCACCGTGAAGGATCTGCCAAGGGGTCGATCGGTGACACCTTGTCACAAACCCCCGGGCCTGACTCGAGTACATCCTTGTTCCTCGCGTCACAATAAATACGGAGGCTCGGATACAATTTTCAGACGCAAACTTTTCCGCTCACTTTCCTTAATCGCTACTACACAGTGTCTATACTCGGGGAAGTTTACGCGAAATCACTCACAGTCCTTATTCTCTTATGCACTTGAAATTTTCTACAGGGCACGTTCCTGTATCCCTGGGAAGCCTACATTGCCCGTGGGCCTATACAAAGGGGTATCTAAATAAATGTCGCTAGCGCACGCAAATTTCACAATTCAACGGGGTCCTTTCCCCGGGTAAGCACATATGCCGGCTGGCTGATACAATTTTACCTTATTGCTATACGGCATTTGACCGTGCATATGGCTTCGGATCTTCCAGCTTCGGACCACGCTGTCTTCAATCTTCGACGAGGGCGAGAGAAGTGGAAGGGATCCAGGTATCGAGGATTAGATAGGAACTGTTTTGGGGGTAATGGGTGATTCAGTGCCTGTCGGGGGAACATATGTTGGGGTATCATAAAAAAATTACACAAAAAAAATGGAAGGGGTTAGGGGCGGGGGTGCGTCGCCCGGGCGGCCAGGCAATTAAGTCCTGACGCCTAGGCGATGACGCAGGTTAACCGGATATCCGGGTCATCCGGATTGGGGAGCTCCAGCCGGATTTGCGGGAGGTTTACCGCCCGGCTGGGTTCTGGTTGCGGTGGTACCGCGGGGGCAGTCGGGGTTGGGTGGATTGGGGCTCTCCTGCGCACATGCGGTCGGGGTCGCGCTCTCCTGCGGGGATGCTGCGGTTGCCCCGGCCCCTGAGAGTCCATAGGGGCGGCCGGGTGTACCGGCGTTCCCGAGGTCCCAGTCGCCCGGGGGTTGCTTCCGAGCGAACCGCCAGGAGGCCGCGAGGTCGCCGGGCCCGCCAGTGCGGTCTGGGTGGGAGACGCAGTCAGGCCTCTCTTGGCAGCCCTGCGTGTTCCCTCTTGAGTTCGTGCGGTGGTGGGTGGAGGAATTGCAGGTTACCGTGACCGCGGATTCTCCGGTCTTAGCGGGAACGTGTGCGGGGGGTTTTGGGGTTCCGGTCTGGCGACTGGAATCTCCATAAGGGGCCTCAAGGGTGTGAACTGTTGAGGCACCTCCGGGGGAATCACGACCGACATTAGGGGGCGCGGGCTGTCCTTCCCCCGTTTAGGGCACTTCTTCCTGCGGGGCTTCTTCTTTTGGCCCTCTTCTCGGGGGGTGGGAGGTGAGGCCTCGAGTCGGGGGACTTTTGCAGCCCACGGGTTTCGCGGGAAGGGAGGGCCAGGGTTCGGCCTTGCGGGAGTTGCGGCGCGTGGGAGGCGCGGCCGGCTGGGGTTCGCCGATTCGGGTGGTGCGGACCGCACGAACTCAAGGGGGGACTGGGCCCTACACCTCGAGGTAGGGGGGTTGGGGGAATATGGGGGCGGTGGCGGGGCTTGGGGTAGGGGATTCGGGATGTCTTCGGGCCCCCTCGTCAGCATCCGTCTCTCACGCTCCTACCCCCACCGCCACTCGCAGTACTCCTGGAGAAAGCTGGGGGCGGGAAGGGCTGGAGGTGGTCGGACCGGAAATACTCGTTCCGAGGGTCTCCTTGGATGGCCGTAGGGCCTCTTCCGCCGTGAGATGGGGCCGACGCAGCGGTGGTCGTCCTGGGGACGCATCCCGCAAGCGCCGACCACCCAACTCCAACGGCCGTAGGCCTGGGTGGTTCGGGGGTACTGGATTCTCCAATATAGGAGTGGCGTACTCCAATCTTCGAGCTGCCAGGGGTTCCTCAAAGGGGGCTGCGTACGCCATTCCCCAATCCTCGGGTGCCTCGCCCATGGAGGCATCTTCACCCGACTCTGGGTAGGCATATGATACCTCCAGGTGGTTGTGCCCTCACCCGCGACTGAGGGCTGGGGGCAGTCTACCGTTGGAGTGGCGCTGCCGACTCCTGGAGGAGGGGGGCGGGATGCTACCGTCAGGGTGCCTTCGCCTACCACCGGGGAGACAGAGGTCTCCACCGTGGAGGGGGCTTCGGCCCCTTCAGGGGATAGGGCGGCCTCCACCGTTGGAGCGGATACCTCATTTCCCGGAGAGACAGCGGTCTCGTCCACGGGGCTGGTTGCATCCGCCCCCGGGGAGGGGGTGTCCTCCACCGTCGGAGTGGTTGACCCCGCTTCCGGAGAGACAGGTGTCTCGTCTACGGGGAATGGGGCTCCCACTCCCGGGGAGGGTCGGGGTGCTCTCACTGGAAGCGGAGGGAACTGGGTGGTGGACTCCAGTTCGGGGAGAGGGACAGGAGGTGATGGAGGAGGGGTTAGCGTCCTGCCTGCCCGTAGCGGGCATACTACCCGAAAGGGGACGCGTGCCCACTTCGTCTTTCTCTCCTTGTCCATGATTTCTTGATCTGTAACAGAAAGGGAGACAGTACTTAACATGTGTTTGGGGTTTGGGTGAAGTCTGTATGGATTATTATTACTGCTCTTGCACTTTTAATTTCTCAATTTCGGCGTGGCCTCAGACCAGGTCGCCGCTCAAACATTTGTCCCGGGGCGACTTTTACCCGCGGTCCCGGAGGATTTCGTGGGCGTCCACGACGACTTGGTACTTCAGGTAGGTTTTCCTTGTGAGATTCCCAAGCCGTTTCGGGGCTCCAACTGTTCTCCGTCGAAGGTGGTGGGGGGTTACTGCGTAGGTGTTTTGGAGCTCGACCACGGCGACGTGGGGCGACACCCTCTTGGGGTACTGGGGGCTCTGTGGGGGTGTTGGGGCTGTTGAGCACGAGGGTTCACTGTCGCGTCGTACGGATTCGAGATCTACCGGGTCCGTTACGTTCTTAGAGCTTCCTGGAGGGGGCTCATGCTCCGGAGCGTGGTAGGCTTTTAAGTCTTTGATATGGGCTCTTGGGTGTCTACGGCTGTCTGGGTCATCCAGTTCGTAGCTTACTGGGGAGATAATTCGAGGAATTCGGTGGGGGCCGCTGAACTTTGGCGCGAGCTTCGCGGCGAATTTCTGGGCACTAGAGGAGAGAAAACGCACGCGGCGCATGACAAGGTCGCCGACTCGGTATTCTACTTCGCGCCGGTTGCGGTTGTAGTACTGAGCCTGGCGTGTCGCCGTTCAGGATTGGTAGGAAGGGACAAGGGGGGAGGGGGAATATCTTTGCGCAGGTTTCTCATGGGGACCGGGTTACGACCATAGTTCAGGAACGCGGGGGTCATTTGTGTGGAGGATTGAACAGCCGTGTTCATGGCAAACGCTAGTTCGGGAACATGCACGTCCCAGTCACGATGGTCATGCGATACGAACGCGCTCATCATCGTTTTAAGAGTTCGATTGACTCTTTCGGCCGGGTTGGCCTGTGCATGGTACGGCGGGTTAGGGGTGGGGGTGATACCTAAATCGAGGTGAGACGATATATGCTTGTTACTCCTCTCCCCAGGTCCAGGGGGTGCCCTTGGTCAAAAGCTGCGACAGAGGAACGCGATCATGGGAGAAATTTGGGAGGAAACGGGAGTACCACCCCACCATTCCCAAAAAGCGGCGGAGCTGCTTGACGTTGGTAGGTGGGGGAATTCCAAAATGGGGGCGGTCTTCTCCGGGTCAGTTTTCAAGCCGTCCTTATTGAGCACGAAGCCAAGGTATTTGACCTCTTCCCGGAAGAATTCGCTTTTCTCTAGATTCAACTCCAAACCAGCGCGTTTGAGGGAGGTTAATACGACTTCTAGGTTGAGGAGGCGGGGGATAGGTTGAGGTCGGGGGAGGCTGGTAGTCGAAATGTGGGTCATTTGGATAGGTTGATCGGTCAGGGAAGACTCGGGGGAACTCCGAGGGCTGGGAGAAGAAAGAATCAGCCGGTTGTGGGGGCAGAGAGTGGGGAGTTTGTTGGGGAAGGAAGGAGGTTGTCGGGAACAGGGAGGTTCCCGGTACGGTACCTGACCCGGTCGGGGAGCTGGGTGCTCTTCTCGAACCGTTGGCCGGGGATTATGGTCACGTGAGGGTCGGTGGGGGTATTCCCCCAATCGTGGGGGCGGGGGGTAGTTATCACGCGATCCTATTTGGGGTTCATTCGGTGCGAACGCGTGGGCCCCGTGGCGGGGTTCATTCCGGGGGTCTTGACTATTTGTTCCAGAGAGGGGAGGGGGGTTATTATCCCCACCGCTGTGGGGGGAGGGTTACCGGAGTTTTGAGATCCCGAAGAAGGTACACTT
This sequence comes from Trichopria drosophilae, assembly GCA_030407085.1. Taxonomy (NCBI): domain Eukaryota; kingdom Metazoa; phylum Arthropoda; class Insecta; order Hymenoptera; family Diapriidae; genus Trichopria; species Trichopria drosophilae. Next base: position 52,219,230 of record CM059585.1, read on the forward strand.
CCCCTGGTGTCTTTCGACGGCGCATTACCTCCCGTTTGGGGATGGTAGAGGGCGCTCGCCGGATCGGACATTTGGGGTAGTGTAATGGGGAAATTTTGAGGTAAGGAGGACTCCGTTCCTAAAAAGGCGGAAGTGCCCTCTACGAATGTTAGGGGGTCACGATAGAACGCGCGGGATCTATCGGAGGGGAGCTGGGTGGGGCGGAACGCGAAAGCACCTAGTCGGTCGCGTTGGGGCATTGGATCCCCGGAATCCATACAGTTGGGATAGGTGGCATTGAGCGCCCCATTGAGGACATTCCTAATTATTGGGCAACTTATCGCCTCGTATAGGGTAAAAGGGGGTAAGTTACCCCGTCCATCCACCGCGGGTTCCCATACATCTTCCGTGTCGGGGAACCGCGCTTTGATGGTATGGCGAGCGAGACGATCGCAAATAGCGTCCATCGACCCCGAAATTAGGATCCCTACACGATCACATCTTCTTAGAAGGTCGCGCAGGTCTACGATAGCGCGCAGTTCCTCCCGGATGGCCATTTGCTGATCCTGGGTGGCTACCCTTAGTGCAAGGGCTCGCGAGGAGGAGACATTGGTCTTTGTCGACATATTGAGTGACGGTGCCGTTGTGACTGTCACCATGGTCGACGTAGTAGTGGGGGTCATGATTGTGGGGGCAACTGCCCCCATTCCGGGGTAATTGCCGGGTGGGGGAGAACCGGTGGTCTCCATTACTCACGCAGTAAAACAAAAAAAAAAGCAAAAAGAAAGCAAGATTATCCAGTGAGCACAATGCACTAGATAGGAGGGGACAGGTGGGGGGGGGGGGGGGGGTTCGTCTCCGTCACACACGAGACAAAAACAAAAAAAAATATAAAAAGAATAGGGACGATTTCCCGGAGCAAAAAAATGGATTAATTAATCCCGGTTCTAGGGTGGGGGTAGCGCGAGATTCTACCTCGCGACCGTCTGTCTCAGCAGAGTCCCCTAGACCGAAGAAGGGGAAATCCAGAACGTAAAACGAAAAAAAAATATAACGGCTTGACGTGCAGTATGCCAACGCCAAAATAAGAGAAAAACAAAAAAAAAGATAAAAAAGGGGGGGGGGTTAGAGCGTCAGTGACAAATTCAAAACCAAAAAAAAACAAACAAAAGAAAGGGTTTCACCGCCTTGAGATCTCAATATCGGTTTTCGTTTACAGGAAAAAAAATTTATCGAAACCACTATTCGTTTGTAATAAAGCATATGTAAATAAAAAAAAAAAATACAAAAAAAACTTTAGCAATTACTTCAGCCACGAAAAATCGACCGAGTTCGCGGCCCGTTCAAAAAAAAAACTACTAACTCGAAAACTGGTTTTCCTGTGTATATAATTATCAAATTATTATCACAGGTATCGGGGAATACTAAAGAGGAAGGTCACCATAGGGTGGCAAGGTCACTTCGAAAGTTTTTGTTAATTATTACCTTTCGAACTCGGGTTGAAACAAGTGTTACTATTTGTAACTTTTATTTCGTTTTGGGTTTTCTGTATTCGGGGATTTGCTAATTATGGGTATTCGGGAAAGTTAAAATGGAATATTAAATATTATTAAATTCAAAAGTAATCTAGTTATTGGGATTTTTTTTTTCAAGTTTATCATTCAGTGAATAATATCATTATCGTGTTTATAATTGAAAACGATTCTCTTTTCAAACGCTGCTAATTATAGAAATAATACTAAGGTAAACAAATACACAACTTTATTGTTTTCCGGAATTTTCACCGAAAAACAAACCGTTATTAATTAACGAATTCTTTTAGAAATTTTATGATTATTATTTTTTTTTCAACCGATTTTTATTTAGCATTAGAATTTTCAATTTTCTTTCGCATTAACTAGAAGGTTGTGGGGGAATTTCAAGGTCAGGAAGGAAAAACACAAATAGGGAATAATTATTCACAAAATTTTTATAATCATACTTATCCTTAATTCTAATTATTCTTAATAATTAAGGACATATAATCATATATATTCCTTAACTCTAAATATATTCAATATAGAATAGGGGAGGGACGCGAAACCGAAACCGGAGCTGGAAAGCCCGAGACCGACTTCGAACTCTACCGTTATTTACAATTTTCATTTCATTTTTAGGACAATCACAATTTTGATTTTTCCCACCAGGGATGCCATTTATGACCCTATTCCTGGATTGGAAAAGGGTAGAACAAGAATAAACAAAACAAAAACGCAATAAGAGAAACTGTCCTTTGCAGCGATTCCGAGAGGGCAGGGTACAACCGAGAGAAAAATAATCACACGTGAGATAAAAAAAAAAACCATGTATATTTTTGTCTGCACTGATAGGTACACAACGATTTCTTCCACGGGTGGCCGCGCTCGGCCCGAGAGTTGACGGGGGTTCAAAATCACGCGACGGTAGAGTTTCTTTTAAAAAAAAATGACCGGAAGCACTATTCGGGGCACAAAGTTCCGCGTTCTCCGCACGAACGGGGGCACATCATCGGGTAGGAGTTCCAACGTACTTACGCAGTTGAAGTCGCAGGTTCCACGTAGGACTCGGGGATCGCTGACGGCGAAGGCGTCGTAACCTTGGTGTCCGCCGACGTCGTCTTGGGGTCCGGGCTCCCGATGTCGGTTGTAAGCCGTTGTAGTTCGACTGGTTCCACACTTGCGAGATCGGCAATCGCGAACAATTTCACCACGCACGACACTTAAGCACGCCACCAAGTTCCTCGCAAACACACGTTTTTCTTACGAACAATTTCCTCGCAAACACACGTTTTTCTTACGAACAATTTCCTCGCAAACAAATTTTCGGGGTCCGCTCCGTAGCGCGTCAGAAAACGAAGTGACGAGTGGGGCCGATAGCGCTTGGTAGATGCGCGCGGGAACCGTACGCGCATCTCCAGTGACCAGGAGCGGAGAATCACCGGGGGTGATACGGGGGGAATTAGAAAGCGGGGTCCGAACGGGGTTTTCCCCACCTAATCACGGTGTTAGGAAAGTATCCTCCGTCTTCGTCTCTTTGGCTTTCCTGCTGCGATAGAGAGAGAGAGAGAGAGAGGGACAGGCGTTATGTGACGCAATCGAGTAAAACAGCCACACTGCTAGAATGCAGCTTTGCGGTGGAAAGAGCTGGACGGCTACTGCCGAATTAGTGGAGGCGAGTAAGGTCGCCATCCACGGGGGAAAAGAAGGGGAATATGAGACGGTTTTTTAACGTGCTGGGCCTAAGTAATGCAGGCGCGCAGCAACGGAAGGGGGGAACGATGCAGGCGCCGTCAGAGAGGGGGGGTGTCCCTTCTCGACGGCCACGATGACTCCTACCATCGGGTGGTACCTCCTGCGCTGCCGAGAGGGACAGCCAGGGGAAAGAGGGGCTCGGGCGTTTCGAGTGCTCGGGAGGTGGTGACGCTCCCGGCGAAACGCGCAACCGAGCAAATGACGGTAATGCCGTTCAGGCGCTTTACCGGCGACTGACGGACGGGTATCCGAATTCATGAAAACTGATAACAAACTATAAAAAAAAGGATTGAGAAAGGCGATCCTGAGCTCCGGGACACTTTCGACACGCGTGGGAACCGCGGCATCCACCGTGAAGGATCTGCCAAGGGGTCGATCGGTGACACCTTGTCACAATTCGTTTAAACCATATTCGTGGATATTTTCATATTTATTTTTGAGCTCATATTTATTTTTATGTTGTTGTTTTGAATTTTGGTATTCATTTGTATTTTTATATCGTTTTATATTTTTACATTTATTTTTATTTTTATTTAGTATTTGATTTCCGTATGTTCTTATTACTTCATTTATGTTTGTTGTTTCACATTCCTTGGTGATTTTCTTGTCAATTTTGTAACAAATAATTCTTGTCAGTTTTATAGTCGTTGGTTTCGTGGCTAAATTCATATTCATTGGTGATTTCGTTGCCGGTTTCATATTTGATTTCACTTTTATTTTTTATTCGCCTATAACTCATCTTAATTGCATTGCCTTTTTCGTTATATGATTCTATTTCGTCAATTTCGATTGTTGGTGTATATATTTTTAATGGTACATTGGTTTTATTAAAAATTTGTAATTATTTCCCTTCGTTATCTCTCCCATTGTTATTTTTGGCTGGAATGTTGGAGGTTTCTGGTGTGTTGAAACATATTCTGCTGTTTTTCGGTATAATATAATTTTTTATATAGTCCATAGCTTCATTGTTGTACTTAAAATATTATAATCCTAGATTTTTTGTTGGCAAGCTTGTGTATTTTCAAAATATGTTTGGTTGTGCCTTTGATTCCTATTTGGAAACTTGTTATCATTGTTCTGGTACGTTTGCGACAGGTTTTCATAATTTTTGGCTTGCAAAAGATGTTTGTTTGGTGATCGACTTTCTTGGTAGTTCCAAGGAACTGCTTGATAGATTTGTAAGGGCCCGTATTGAGAATGTTGTATTTTTTTATTTTGAAATTGAAAATTTGGATGGTTTAGTTGATAGTTATCTTGATCGTTCCAAGGTGTATTTGTATAATTTTGTGATTCCAGGATTTGAGAATTCCGCTTTGTCTTTCGAAGGGTTGAAGAGTGATAATTTTGTTGTTGATGATTATAATACCCGCTTGTCGTAAATTTGGTTGATAATTTTTGTACTTGTGGTATTCATTTGACTGGAAGTTATCAGATTCATCTAAAGGAGAGTTTTGCTGTATATTTCTTTGATGATGCTGGTAATTGGCGTATTGTGTGTGGAACTATTATATTTTCTTGTTATGGTTTTAAAAAAAAATTCAGCATCGTTGTTTATTTTCCGTAAAGAACTTAATTTCAGTTTTTAAAAACATGGTGTTGAACAGAATAATTATGATATGGAAATGTATAAGGTATACAGGTCCAGACGCGTTTAAAAGGTCATTGCAGAATTTCTTTAAAACATTATCTCTTTACCAAATTTCGGCAATCCGTGACGTAATAGAAATGAGGCAAGCTAATTCAATCATGCCAATGTAATATTGCCATGTGTGGACTGTCGAAAAACAAATGTCAAAAACTGCCTTCATTAAAGGTCAGATATTGCTACATTATAGTCGCTTCTCCGTGTTTATGGGGAAATACATCGTAAGCTAGGAACCTTATTGAAAGCGAAAGTAAAATGAACATTTCCTTGTGCGTCGTACTATCATCTCTCTCGCTCTCGCATACTCTTTATTAGATCCATTATCATTGGCAGTGTACCGTTTTCATGGTCGTCGATTATCCGTCGATCACTTATTCACCGTACATTTTTTTCTCGAAACTTTCAAAAATGTATACAGAGCCAGACGCGTTTAAAAGGTCATTGCATAATTTCTTCAAAATATTATCTCTTGACCAAATTTCGGCAATTCGTGACGTAAGAGAAAGGAGGCAAGTCTAATTAAAATATTCCAATGTCATAATTTCTATAATCTCTCTAGCTATCGCATACTCTTTCTTAGATCCATTAATATTAGCAGTATACCGTTTTCACGGTCGTCCATTATCCGTCGATCACTTATTCACCGAACCTTTATTTCCCCGAAACTCTCGAAATTATGTACAGGTGCAGACATCGTTTTAAAGGACTGTCGTGTTCCTGTGTCTATGTTTGACAGCGCGAATTGACGTACCTATATATGTATCAGTATAGAGGCTGAGATTTAAAATACATTCAAAGAAGAGTTTGGTGAACAAAAAAATGTATTTTCCAAATAATTACGCGTGGTTTTTAAAAAATGCCATTTATTTTCGAGGAAAAAATTGTTTTGGGTCAGCAAATTTTTTTTACAATTTTTATTATATTATCTTTGAATTCCTCGTAAAAAATGACTAAAGAACCAATTTTTGGTATTTTTGAACCATTGTTTCATTTAATTATTTTATTTCCATTCAAGATCATTTACCTGCCAACCCTGCTATTGGTAATAACGATTTGATTTCATTCATATCAGTTGCATTTTCATCTAATTTTTTTTCGATTCAAAATCATTTTTGCAGTCCTGTAATAATTAACTATCTATTAAAATTTATTCGAGGCAAATAGAACTATTTTTATGGTAAAGTACATTCAACTTGCAATTTTCTATTTGCACTTTTCAATTGAAATTCATTCAATGAAATAATTTTTTCATTCCACTATTTTCCCATTCAAAATTATTAAATCTAACAATTTTTTATGGGCTATTAACCATTTAAAATCATTGAAACACACTTTCTCATTGAAATTAATTGCAGAAGATAAGAAAACGAATTCAGACATGTACATGAAACACTATGAATGCTTCACAATGCTTTGAAAAGCATTTATGTGAATATTTTCAATAAATCTGCATATTCTCTCCAAACTTCAGAAAAGAAATGAAATTTTTTTAAATAGTAATCTACGCTTGAAAATCGAAATTAAAAATTACTGAATGGAATTTTCAAATTTACAGTTTCATAAAGTCAATTCTAACAATTTTGTATGCTCTCTTACATAAATCAAAGAAATTTGTCGAGAATTAACCTAGAATTTTCTGCAATATCGAAAAATCATGTATTGCAGAAAATTCTCGGCTATTTCTTGTTAATTGTTTTCAATTCTTTTCAGAAGATAGTAAACAATGGTTAGAACTGCCTCAATAAAGCCTGAATTTAAAAAAATGAGTCAACACTTTCTAATTTACCTTTTAATGATTAAGAAAGTCAATTAAAATCCATTGAGATTCATTTAAAAGCATACAATGAATTTTCGTTTTGATGGGTATACATATAAATAATTTAAATAAATTGTTATTGTTGTTGTTATTGTTATTATTATTATTATTTCAATAATAACTTTAACAACAATATTGGTTTCTTATGTCGCTCAATATGTACGAAAAGTGAGAATTTTTTGCTCAAATCTCTACCCGATCAGCGTGAAATGTCACTGCAACAACGCCCAAAACGATGAGGTAGGTGATTGCAGTGTTGGTACTGAGTTTAATTCAATGCGCAGAAAATTGTCTACAGGGGGACTCGAACCCAGAACCTTCGGAGACGTTCAGGTTACGAAACAAAGCGGACGCCTTAGCCATCGTAACCATCTCGCCCCCTATTTATTAATATTTTTTTTTTTTTGACGGAGGGGGGAAATGCATTAGGCACCATAGGGGGTTGAAGATGTTGTGTAACCCCCCGTGTGTCGGACTCCCTCACCTTTGATGTTAACGGCAAGGTTTACCGACTAAAACCCTAACCTCCCTTGGCCCTCCAGAATCCACGTGTGCAGTCTGCAGCAGAAAAGTGGCTCCGATATCCATCTCCTCCGCTGCAGACTGCACCGGGCCATTTCGTTTGCAACTGTAACCACTCCCTCTACCATTGGGTTAGTGGTTACAGGATCTCGTGTGACCTCAGTAGACGGAGAGATCCCAGCAGCACTGCTTTCTGCATTCGGCCTGCAATGGAATTTGCATGTTCTTGACAGGCCGGAATGCTTTTGATGTTTTGGAGGAAAGTTGGTCTCATTCCTCCCAGCACTCCAATTATCAGCACGACGAGCTTGATTTTGAATCCTCGATACAGCTTGCGAATCTCGAACAGGAGTTCCTGATATTTCATCCGTTTTTCGTCCTCTTTGCTGATTATATTTGTTTCTGCTGGTGCAGAAAACTCGATGACGAAGATGGATTTGTCATCGAAGTCAACAAGGACGATGTCAGGCTTATTGGCTGATATTTGCCTGCTCGTCGGGAATGAGTAATTCCAGTATATTCGGCACGACTCATTCCCGACTACGGATTCAATATCAGTGGGGACGTACGGCAAAACTGGGGTTGCATCAATACTATAAGTGCTGCGAAGGTGGTAATACAGCACTCGAAGAGCCGCATTGTGACGTTCGATGTATGCTGAAACTGCATATATTGGGCATGCTGCCAAAAGATGCATTAGTGTCTCAGCATGACATCTACACAGTCTACAAAGCGTACTCTGTACCGCCTGGTGTAAGATGTTCTGGCGATACGCTAAGGTATTGATGACCCCATCCTGGCATGCGAAGATAAAACCCTCGGTCTCGGATTTCAAGCCGGCTGATCTTAAGAAGGAGAAGGTCATCTCTGCCGACAAGCCAAGTTGTTGGACATTTCGAAAGAATTGTCCATGCAACGGCTTGTCGATATGCCTTCCCTCCAAAATACGGAGTTGTTCCTTCCGTATGTTTGCCCTAAGACGCACTGGGCACAGATTGATGACTGATTCAGCCTCCTGTGCACCACTACGTCCCACGTTGAAAACCAGACCGAGGTTTCGTGCCGCTCGTTCCGCCGCGTTGTACAAAAACGCCCCCTTCCCCTGAATTTCATGCTGATGTACTAGCATCATCAGGGGATTCTCCGTTTGATTAATCACGTCGCAAGCTGTTTCGAGGACCAATCGGTCATGCATACACTCCAGGCTTAAAAGGCCACGACCTCCCATATTTCGGGGTAAATACAGTCGTTCCACGGAAGATCTTGGATGCAAACTACGTTGCATACAAATCATCTTCCGTGTGCTTCGGTCAAGATCCCTTAGCTCGTCAACGTTCCACTTCAGTGCTACAAAAGAATAGAGCACTGGTGATACGGCCAACATATTCGTGGCTGCCACCTTATTTCTCCCGGTCAATTCTGATGACCAGATCTGACGGAGAATGCGCCGGTATTTCTTAATGATGGTGGTTTTAGCAGCCTGCACATCCTGGACATGCCTTTGAGGTACGCCCAGGTATGTGTAGGCTTCTTCGGCGCTAAGGTGGCGGATGACATTTCCGTTGACGAGCTCCATATCGTTGTTATGGGAGCCTGACCTTCCTCTGTGCAAATGAACGACTACATACTTGTCCAATCCGAATTCCATACCGATATCTCTCGAGTATGTGAGGGCGATGTTCAGAGATCGATGTAATTGATCTTCGCCTGATGCGTATAATTTAAGATCATTCATATAGAAAAGATGGGTGATCTTATGTACACGTTCACCAGGCGGTCCACACATGTACCCTTGAGATTTCCGGAGAACAACGGATAGAGGCAATAGTGAGATGCAGGAGAGCAGAGGACTCAGAGAATCTCCCTGATAGACACCTCTTTGGAATTGAACCAGTCTAGACATGGTTCGACGCTTGCCCGATGTCATGACAAAGCGTGTTTTCCAAAGAGGCATCAGGTCTTCTACAATTCTCACTATGTTTGGGTGGACATGAAGGCGTTTGAGCAACAAGCTTAAAAGCTCGTGCGATGTTGAGTCATACGCCTTCATGTAATCCAGCCAGGCTATCGACAGGTTACGCTTGTACTGGACTGCGTCCTGACAAACACACCTGTCGATAAGCAAGTTGTCCTTGCAGCCGGATACACCCATTTTGCAGCCTCGTTGTTCTACTATCCGTTGCCACACCGGTTTCACGGATTTCTCAATACGTTCGTTCAAGATGTTAGTGAACAATTTGTATAACGTATTGAGACACGTGATCGGTCTATGGTTTTTCGGATCGGACAAGTCTCCCGATTTTGGGATCAGTGTCGTTCGGCCCTCCACCAGCCAGTGCGGAATGGGTTGGTCTCCATTTATATAAGAGGTGAATATTCGGGCTAGGTGTTGATGGACAGAAGTGAACTTCTTCCACCAATAGTTATTAATTCCATCCCAGCCCGGCGAGGAGAAATTCCTCGCTCCTGTGATGGCATTTTTCACTTCTAAGGCACTGACGGGTGGGCAATCTTCACTTTGTTGTGTGACTTCGTCGCACAACTCGGTGAAGATTTCAATACCTGGAGTGTCTGCATTAAGCCTAGATGTTCTCTCGTAGATGCTCCCCCAGAATTCCTCAACAGCGGTCATCGACGGAAACTCGCTTGAGGCTGCGATACGATGTTTGAAGAGGTTGGAAGGATTCGTCCAAAATATTGAGTTTTGTCGAATTCCTTCTTCCCGTCTTTGCAGCCTCTTTTTGGCATCGGCCATAACCCGAATTTTATCCGCTAAACGTTGCTTGCTGTTGAGCAACTTCAGCTTGTTCAGTGTGTGATAGTACGTCCGCAGTTGTTGTGCGAACTTCTTGACTTTAGCAGTAAATGAACGGCCAGATGTTAAATAGTCGATCACACACTGAATTCGGGAAGCGAGTTTCCGTGTCAGTCGAATCTTGCCGTTCAATTGCGACATGCGTTTTGTAATCTACCGACTCCCCGATATCTGTACCAGATTTCGCGGAATCAGCAGATCACTTGCAGCCTCGTAAACGGCACAATTGACTTGCCACAGGTCGCAGTCATCTGGAAGAGCATCCAGAAGTAGGCTATTTGCTCTGTCTAATTCTCGTTGTTTAGGCAAAACTTTTGTTATCAAATTTTTCCTAAACACGAGTGTCGTGCTGTCATAATGTGGAGCATCTCTCCCAGCACCGCGTACGGGCTCAGTTGTTATTGCCCGCACATCCGGTACCGGTTGACTGCTGGGAACAACGAAACCCGTCCGCCTCAGATAGGCCACATAATCTCTCAGTTGTTGTTGAGAAAAGCGATCTGCCAGTTCGGGATGCATTACTGCAAACCGACTGTGCATTCGCGCCATGTAGCCTCTCTGTTGCGGACAGCTCTCCTCGTAGCAGCGCATTAGATCTTGCCTGAGATCCTCCGTCCACTGAAATCATCCGTGGACATGAGCTGGTCGTCGTCCCGGGACACCTGTTTATTAATATTATTATTATTATTAATATTAATGGGCACTTCAATTCAAGATATATCAATATCTTATAATAATAAAATTACTTTGTAATTGTTATAATTACCTTTACTTGCCGAAGTCTTTTGGTTATCCATTTTCGTCGCGTACTGTGTATTTTAAATCTCAGCCTCTATATTGATACATAGGTACGTCAATTCGCATTGGCTTGAACGATCTTTTGTCGTGCTTCTCTACGCCGAAAGCCCTGGTCACAAGCCAATGAGATTCCAGGTACGGCGTAAGCCTTTTTCCCGCGCTCAGGACACTGTGCCGTGGTCGAACCGAGCATTACCTTTCGAGTACTTGCATCGCACGACATTATAACCTAGATCTTTCTCTCCGTGTAGACATATTGGCCTATCTATCTCTACCGAAACTCATAGGACGACAACGGGAAAATCTTCAAGACCAGCCTGCATCTCTTTAAAAGTCAATGAGAATTTACTATGAATTGAAACGTCTTGCATTAATGGAAACAAAAGACATCGAGTGTCTACCTATAAATTTCATCTCAACGTTTGCAGAACGTGAAATTGAAGAAGTATGGTCATGATTACTAGTCACAATGCAAATGCATCCAGATTTACGCGAGTGTCGTCGATAAACATTTTGAAACGAGTGATGACATCGTAGATAGACAACCACCGATGATTAAAGACTGTGCAAAGTGTCAATTTCAGAGGGATGTATAGTAATGGCAATGTAGGTATTTTAAAAATAAGAAATCTCGGGTTCTCGACATTGCTTTTGTTTTGCAGTAGAAGCGCGGTAACATTTAACAATGTCACTTTCATCTTCTTTTGCATGGCGATAATACGGTTAATTGTCAACTTGAGCCAATTTTCAAGAACCTCATATTCAATTGTAATCATTCCATAACCACTCATATCAGCAAGTGTACGCTCGCAGTCTACGATAAATCCATGCATTTTAGATGCACCCGCATATTTAATTCTGCGATACACAGATTCTATAATCTCCTTAAACATACCAAAATATGGCAGCATGGCCACTTCCTTTAACTGTTTACATAAAAGACACGAAACTATGCGAAAAGTTAGAAAGAAACTGATGACTTTTACACGCTTCTCTTAGATTTTTATATCATTTCGGTCTTATTATTCTCAGAAATTTTAGAATATTAAATGAAGGTTATTTAATTACATTAAAAGCAAGTCGATACTCGTATGTATTCGTCACTTATGGGAAGTCAGATTCATTGTTACCGTATAGTAAAGTCTACGGATAATTAACAGTTCGAAACCTGTATAGCGATATTTCGGATGTGGTAAATTGTACACATATTAAAAAACGTCAGGAACCTGATTAATTACATTACCCACGGGTCCAAACTCGTATACCTATGGTTCGAACGTTATGAAAACACGTAAATATCGTGAATAGATAAATGCATAGGGAATAAGCGTGTCATCCGCTATTCGGATTATGTGAGATTTATTAGTATTTAAATATTATTATTGTAAATTATTTATTTATTGATTAATGGTACCTCTGTTAACGAAGAGGTGTGTTGGCCTACGGGTGACCCGGCAGGTCATTCCTATAGATAAAATACGGAACTGAGGTCATCTCTTTTCTATTATGGCGGAGGTTGCATAAATTTAGGAAAGAGAAAATGTGTCACTTAGTATCTGTTTTGACGAAATTGTGTAATGACTTTAAATGCATATGAAGACTAAACCCGCATACATGGAAAAATATATGGTGAAAATGATCGGCGGGTAATCAGCGATGACGATGACCGTGACATTGGTGTAATGCTAAAGTTAATGGACCTAACAAAGAGTATGCGAGAGCGAGAGAGATGGTAGTAGAACGCAGGAGGATAACGTTATTATTATAATTTTACGTTCACTTTCACAATACGCTTCCTAGCCTACGATGTATATCCACATAGGCATCGAGAAGTGACTATGATGTAGCAATAGCTGACCTTTAATGAAGGCGACTTTTGCATTTTTTTTTCGACATTTCTCACATGACAATACTAATGTGTAACAGCAATTAGTAAGCTTAAGATCACGCATTGGAAAAAGGCCGTTTGCAATGGCCATCTAAAGGCAGGTCATTTATATAACAATATTAGGGGTCGTCGCCAGGTCTTTTGAACGCGTTGAGACTTGCTTAGCGGCTTTTCTACATTAATTTCTAAATGGGCTTAGCAGTTTTGTGTGAAGGGAGTCGACGGTTTTGTCTCTATTGGAGATCATTCAGATGCGTTAATTAACGTTAAACTGTTTTAACATGGTGACCATACGGTAGTACTGCACCCATAGTTTCGCAGCTGGTCCCCTGGTTTCCAAGGAAAGCAACGCTGCGGAAAATTTATCCGCTACACTTTTCACGGCACTGCACTCATCTGCGCTTAGTACGAGGGTAAGATTGAAAATATCCACTTAGTTATCGATCTCGTCACTTTCTGCATCAGTGAAGTTCATTTTATCCATAATTAACTTACTTAATGCAAGATGTATCAACAGATGTGCCCGAACATCCCTGAAGAACGCGTGCCCAGAAAGAATGTGAGGTATACCATTTTCTGCATACACCTTATACAATACTTCTTCTATTCCACTGCCCTGCATAATATATCCTATAGATCCTAGGTACGACATGAGCAAGTGGAATCCGCCGAGTCTAATTTCTACGTTCTGGAAGCTACAGCTGGATCGACCGCGGCGACTATGTCTCGTGCCGTCCAATACAGTGGCTGATCGAAGGTCACGAAACATGTTTCTTGATCACATTCTGTACATTTTTTACTGCTTCAGCAATTGCCGTCAGAACTGTGTCGTAGTCAGACGGCGGACTATCGATAAATTGAAGACATATAATACGAGATACTTCGTACGGCAACTCATTGGTCACTCCTTCCATAAAGCCGTTCCAACCTCTCTCGGCCTCAATTTTCAACGAATCCAAACGTATGAGGGCTCATTTTGTTCGTTGGTTAAAGCTCTACAACTGTTATTTGAAGGAAAAAAAATACGCGCAAAAATACAAAAAAAAAGAACTGTATTTTTCCCCATCCACAGGCTACAACTCGAAAAATAATGATTTTAGGTCGTAGTCGGATACAATTTATAATGCTTGAAAAAAACTACAAAATGAGAGGTCACACGTTTAATTCCGATAAAAATTGACGGAGATATAGCGCAAATACGAAAAGTTCACTCCTCCTCCCGTAAAAAATGCACAGGGCCTGGGGATACGAAAACTCAGAAGTGACCTTTTCTAAACACACCCAACGTTCCCGCAAGGAAAATCAAAATTTTCATCACTGTTAAGCAGTCGCTTTTTTTTCTAAATTGGCGGCTATGGTATGGGTCAAAGATATGTTTTGGGGGTGGGGGGGCATTCTAAGTGAATCACCTACGTTTTAGAGTCGAGTTTCAAATTTTCTTTAACATTAGAATAATTGAAGCAGGTGCAAAGCCTTTCTGCCAAGTTGTAGCTTAAAATATTAATTTGTTTAAAAGTAATTGCAAAAAGAATAAACGAAAAAATTGAAATCAAATCTTTTTAATCGATCATAACGTGAAAATTATAATCGATAGAGAAAAACTTCTAAAACAAAAAAGCTCGGAAAATACCTGAACCTTTAAGTGGTATAAGATAAATAAACGAATTTTTTTATTTATAACAATTTTAGTCAATTTTTTCATTAAAAGTCAATTTCTCTGTAAGGGGATGAAGCGATTTTTTTGGGGATCTTAATAAAAATTGTCCGCAAAATTGTCTTTTTTAATTTCGCGAACGAAAATTTTAGTACTCTTTAAAAATGGCTTGTTAAGTGATAATAAACTGACCACTCGCGGGCCGTTTTTCGGCCTCTCCGCGCCGCCGCGTCGCTTGTCAATCGTGCACCTACCCACTCGACCACGCTACACACTGTATATTCGATATAAGTAGAGGGGCTAGGTGGACTCTGCCCCCCCCCCCCCCCACCATACCTCCCATTGATGATAGTGTGATGGAAGAATAGCGCAAGTGGGCCGTCAGAAGATCAGGGTGAAAGGAGCTTATTATAAACAATTTCATGTATTGTTATTATAAATTTTGAAAGCTGTGAAGATCGAAAAACATAGGTAATTTATTGCGTTACGTTGTCTAATGAAAAGACAAGGTAAAGGTCAACCAATATTCATTATTCACTGTTTGATATCGTTATTAATAAAATGTTTTTACATTATCCTTGAAAATGGCGTCTTTCCAATGCTTGATCTTACAAAATTCAATCAGAGAGATTGAAAAGTGTTGGCCGTTACACATTAGTATTGCCATGTGTCGAAAAACAAATATCAAAAGTCGCCTTCATTCAAGGTCAGATATTGTTACATTATAGTCGCGTCTCCATCGATTTGTTCTCCCGAAACTTTCCAAATTGTATACAGGTCCAGACGCGTTTAAAAAGTCATTGCACAATTTCTTCAAAACATTATCTCTTTACCAAATGTCGGTAATCCGTGACGTAGAGAAAGGAGGCAGTCTAATTTAAATATTCCAATGTCATAATTTCTATGATCTCTCTCGCTCTTGCATACTGTTTGTTATATCTATTAACATTAGCAGTATACTGTTTTCACGGTCGTGGATTATCCGTTGATTACTTATTCACCGTACATTTGTTTTTCCCAAACTTTCGAAATTGTATACAGGTCCAGACATCGTTTCAAAGAATGTCGCGTTCCTGTGTCTATGTTGGACAGCACGTAAGCACCTCTATTTCCAATATTGTATTTCTACATCAATATCAGTTGCGCTCGAGCCGTCGGACGGAACGGACGTAATTAATACGACATCGCAAATGAACTGCAATATTATTCTATTCGTACGCGATATAAGTGTATATAGCACCAACAACTAAATTTCAAACGCGAGTGAAACGGATTAAGGTACTTAAATTATTAAACGTGAAAGTGAACAGTGATAAAAAACAGACAAAAAAGAATAATATTCCCAATAAGCATTGCATTCGGTATAGGGAATCCGCGGCCACGAGGGCCTGCTGAAGAAGAACCGTAGTGGTTCAACATTCCGGCGAATCTGATCTGCTGACTCAGTCGTCGGGTCATACAACGATGCCTTCACCGCAAACAGAAATGCGACACCTGAAGGCCAATGGAAAATTGCAGAAAATAAAAAAAAACTAAAAAGCAACCACTATAGCAAACAGTTTTACATCATTGGAAAATGTGGAAACTGAAGATACCGAACACATTGAAAGCAGTGCAAAAACGGTTAAAGCCCCGCCTATCTTTATCTCGGGAGTCGGAAATATCAGTCCATTAATAGATCTGCTTAATACAATATCGAAAGATAATTATTACATTAAAGTACGAAATCAAGAACAGGTTGAAACCTACGATGTAATAATTGTTTCACTAAAAGAAAAGAATACAGACTACCACACCTACCAAACAAAAAGAAGAAAAACCGTTTAAAGTGGTACTCTGTTATATGGGAAAATCTGCGAAACCTTTAAATTTCGTGTCACTGTGTATTTTTGAACATTTTTATTTTATTTTTCTGCATTTAATCTGGTCAGCATTGTTAAGTATACTCCAAATATATCGACCAATATATGTAATGCATCATTGATGAGATAAAAGTACGAAATTCATACCTTTGAAACTGAAAAATATGTCAAAAACACCTAAAATAAAGTGTCCCTACAGTAATTTTTATTCACGTTTGGTCTTGTAGCCATTTCAGCGTTTCTTTAATCTGTCTGGAATTTTTACACCTAATAGTAGACAAAAAAACAAAAAATATTCACTCTTATAGAGCTATGTGCCCTTTTCAGAAAGGCTGAAAAAAGTGCCTTTAAAATGTGTCCCTCGTTTTTTCAAAAAAATAATTTTAGTTCATTTTTCATCGATTGCACGTTCAGCATATCTTTAATCGTTACGAGTCAAAAGTAATAATTTTGTACACATAAAAAGACGTCATTTAAGAATGTGCTCACAAGAGAAGTCAAAAAAAGATATGCTTGAAGTTAAAAAGCACTTGCGAAACTAGTTAAAATAATGGTCATTTTGCAATGGCACACCGTCAATTGAAAAGGAACATTATTTGCAACATATGTGATCGTTTGAAAAGCGCAAAATAGTGGTAAGATCAAACGCTAACATCTATTAATGTTTTTAACCCTTTGTATCACGATAGTAAACAACATTTTCTTTGACTTTTCATTATTAAAATTCGAGTGAACGCATTCATGTGAATTTTTTACGATTTTCTGTAAGTTTAGTGATAAAATAACACATTTAAATGGCTAAGAAGACATTATTGTTTATTGTTTAGGTAGTATAAATACAAAAATATGAAAATATTCGAGTTTTTTTTCGAAGAAATTCATTACTGGCAATGTTTTTCGTGATAATTGCTTAAAATGTTTAACTCGAGGGTTTTCGGGGTCTCTAATTACCAGAAGATGCAAAGTTTGCACTTTTCATGTAATCACTTTTCCTTAGAACCGCACTGCTGGTCTGTTGATAAGGATATACTTACAAAAACAGAAAAACAAAATACTACAAAACAATAAAGAAAAAGTCTAAACGTACCAGTAATAAAAAAACTCCTATAATTGTTAAAACTCGACCAGCCCGGAAATGTACTAAAATGTTATTATGTAATAAATTTCTATCTAAGAACATGATATTTTTTGTGTTTTATTCAACGTATATAATTCTCAAACCAACATCTATCTGAATACATACCAATTCAAAAATTGTATCATTTCAGTAGTTTTTAATTATAAATTTTACATTCAAATTGATAATCGCCTGTGGAAATTTTTCAAATGAAACCACTTTCTTGATGTGCAGTTCAGTTAGTGTTCAGATTTTCGAAATTCAATATGACGGCTTCAAAATAGCAGCTCCAAAATGGCGAACGTCTCCTCTAAATTTTAAGAGTTAAGATCAGTAACATAAAAATTCTCAGGTGATAATTTTCACTATTCAGCGTTGCTTAAAAAATGAAGCACACTGCGTCATTTGCTACCTCTTAATCTACATGACAACATATAAAAATTCCAATAATGTGCTTAACACATAAAACTTTTTTGATTTTATGACTCAAAATTCAAAGGTTTCGCGGATTTGCCCATATGCATCATTCTACAGAAATAGAAAGCATTAAAAATGAAATAGAAAGCCATGGGCATAAAGTTCGCAATATAATGAACATGCGTCTGAAAACAACAAGAAACCTTTGTCCCTGTTTGCTGTGGAGATAGAACCAACAGACAATAATAAAAGTATTTATACAATTGAATTTTTACTTAATATGAAAGTCAAGTTTGAAGCACTGCATTATCGACGTGAAATACCACAATGCTCTAACTGTCAGAGATACGTACATACTAAGAACTTCTGCTTTCGTGCACCGCGATGTGTCAAGTGTACTGGCAGCCACGAAACATCAGACTGCTTACGTAAAGAAAAATCTGATCAAGTTAAATGCGTATGCGAAGGAAATCACCCTGCTAATTACAAGGGATGCATCATCTACAAACAATTGCAAAAAGTCCAATTTCCAACTTTGAAAAATAAACAGACAACAGTGAACCAAAATGTTGCGACAAATATCGCACAAACCTCGCTACCCGTGCCACGACCTAGGTCGGACGGACCTATTCATCCAGGTTCTACTTATTCCCAGGTAACAGCCAACCAAAAGACTTAAGATCACCCAACAAACAATGTCGCACCCAACCAACCATACCATATCCAGCAATCTAACGACCTTCAGGAACTAAAGTCAATGATGAAAGGCCTAATGGAATAGATGAGTACTATGTTAAATCTACTTACCTCAATAGTCTCTAAAATTTCGCAATGTTGACTCTTCAACTAGCAACCTGGAATGCCAATGGCTTATCCAAACATACAAATGGAGTAAAAGCTTTTTTGAGAGACCAAAATATTGATATAATGCTAATATCCGAAACTCACTTCACCAAGAAAAATTATATTAAATTCAATAGATATGCTGTTTATCATACCATGCATCCTGACGGTACAGCTCATGGAGGGTCTGCAATTGTCATTAAAAATAACATCAAACATCGCGTTATTAATGAATACCAAACGGAACAAATCCAAGCCACAAATGTAATGGTGGACGAGTGGAATGGTCCGCTTAGCATCTCTGCTGTGTACTACCCCCCGCTGGGAAATCGCTTTATTAGAGGAGGTGATTTTAATGCCAAGCACCTACAATGGGGCTCCCGGTTAACATCTCCTAAGGGTAGAGAACTTTGTAAACCCATGAAGCATTTAAATCTAGAATCAGTGCCAACAGGCGAACCAACGTACCACAGACAGAAGAAAAATACCAGATGTGATTGACTTCTATATTACAAAATGCATAAATAAAAATACTTAAAAGTAAAATCATGCCTTGATCTATCTTCAGATCACTCGCCTGTACTACTTACATTAAGCAGTATAATTATCGAAAGAGAAAAACCGTGCGTATTGTGTAGCAAAAAGACCGATTGGGCATATTAAAAAACTCAAGTCGAAGAAACGCTAAACATATTTCTATCGTTAAAAACAGAAAATGACATCACTGAGGCGGTAGAGCATTTCAACTAGTGTATCCAACAAGCAGCATGGAATGTAACTCCAGCCAACTCAACAATGAGAAATGCTGATGTATCTTCGGCACTAGTAAGACAAAAAATAGCAGAAAAACGACAAATAAGAAAGCAGTGGCAAATAACTAGATCCCCAGAGCTGAAAAGTAAGTTGAACAAGGCTATTAAAAATCTGCATAGATTGCTAAAAACGGAAGCAAACAATAATATATAGGACTATCTACGAACTCTTGGACCAACTCAGGGATCTGATTATTCACTTTGGAAAGCAACCAAGGGATTAAAACAACCTCAAACCTCAATACCACCACTACGTTTACCCGACGGCAAATGGGCAAGAAGCTCCCAGGAAAAAGCTGAATTATTTGCACCACACCTGACAGAGGTATTCACTCCACACCCCAGTCAAACGCAATCCGAAGAATATGAAATACGCCGAAGACTTATTGAAACCTATCAGCTGGAACCTCCACTAAGAAAGTTTAAAATAAGCGAAGTAATTAAAACTATTCAACATGATTTCAGTCCAAAAAAAGCACCAGGATACGACTTGATCAATGGCCAAATACTACAAAATCTTCCAAACAAAGGTTGGAAATTTTTAACCCAGCTTTTTAATGCAGTATTGAGAACCAGCTTCCTTCCACTGCAGAGGAAAGTAGCACAGATTATTCTAATCCTGAAACCGGGTAAAACCCCTCAAGATGTCAAGTCGTATCGTCCAGTTAGCTTATTATTGTTACTTCTGAGGCTAAAACCAATCATTGAAAGGAAGGAGTTGATCCCCAATCATCAATTCGGCTTCCGTAACAAACACTCTACTATCGAGGAAGTGCATCGAGTTTACAACAAGATATTATAAAGCTTAGAAGAAAAAAGTAATTTTCGGGTGTATTTCTGGACATAAGTCAAGCTTTTGACAAAGTCTGGCACACTGGCTTGCTATACAAAATAAAGACAAACTTCCCTCTAGGCTATTATACCCTCCTAAAATCTTATCTCCAAGGTAGGTACTTCTTCGTGAAATATCAAGATATATTTACGGAATTACACAAAATACAAGTCGGTGTGCCTCAAGGTAGCGTACTAGGGCCGATCCTCTACCTTCTCTATACCGCCGACCTGCCTACGAAAATCGGAGTAACAACAGCAACATTCGCAGATGACACTGCAGTATTAGCTTCACACGAAAATCCAATTCTGGCGACTCAAATGGTGCAAAGAAATCTTGATGACATTCAAAAGTGGCTAAACATTTGGAGAATAAAAGCCAAATGAAACGAAATCAGTCCATGTGACTTTTACTACCCGAAGATAGACTTGTCCTGAAGTATCACTTAACGGCCAACAGATTCCGCAATCTGAGGTAGCTAAATACTTAGACATTCACTTCGATCGCCGACTGACGTGGAAAACACATATATTTACCAAAAGGAAACAGCTTGGACTCAAATTACGAAAACTATTTTGGCTTTTAAATCGAGAATCTCAACTCACGCTTGAGAATAAGCTCCTGCTATACAAGGCGATTTTAAAACCAGTATGGACGTATGGAATATAGCTACGTGGAACGGCAGCCAATTCTAATATAGAGATAGTTCAACGCTTCCAGTCAAAAGTATTGAGAATGATAGTTGATGCTCCATGGTTTGTAACTAATGATAACATACATCGCGACCTACAAGTGCTGAGTGTCAAAGAGGAAATCCAGGAACAAAAATTACAGTGAGAGACTAAAGAAGCATACATACATTCTTACAGGCAACATAATGAAATCACGACTAATCAGGAGACTCAAGAAGAAAATTCCATTCGATCTTACGCACTAGAATAGAGAGATCCTTCTGGTGTATATTAAACTTTTACTCCCAGTGACATAATACTTTATTTAAATTAATATAATAATTAAGAATATCTGTTTAAGGGCGCATCCCTGGATGGGTACCTTCCACGATTAATTTCTGCAACAAAAATATTGCTGAATGTCAACAAGACAGATTGTAATAAAATTGGGATGTTAAAAGAAAAAACATCAATATGGTAAATGTCAAGAAGATTTTTCGTCATGGGAAGAGACACTACTGAGGATCAATTTTGCAACTTCATTCGAGAATCCATCGGAAGGATTGAGAAAAACAATACATTCTTAAGGGCCAATCCTCACATTCCCAATGGGGTGAAGATATCGCTGGAGACAATTATTCATTGCTCACGGTACAGAGGGTTATACAGCTGCTGATAGATTAATTAGCTTATCACAATGATCTAAAATATAGAAAAAATCGTCGAGTCCCTTCACCCTAAACTGCTAAGATCATTTTGAAATTAATGTAGAACAGCCGCTAAGCAAGTCTCAACGCGTTCAAAAGACCTGGTGCCGACCCTCTAATGTTGTTATAAATATGTCCTGCCTTTAGATGGTCATTGCAAACGGCCTCTTAGTAATGCGTGATCTTAAGAAATTAGATCATAACTATTGAAAAGTACTGGATGTTACACACTAGTATTGTCATGTGAGGAATGTCGAAAAAAAATTGCAAAAGTAGC
Source organism: Trichopria drosophilae (assembly GCA_030407085.1). NCBI lineage: Eukaryota > Metazoa > Arthropoda > Insecta > Hymenoptera > Diapriidae > Trichopria > Trichopria drosophilae. The sequence goes on from CM059585.1 coordinate 52,241,154, forward strand.
CTTTATTAAAGGTCAGCTATTGCTACATCATAGTCGCTTCTCGATGCCTATGTGGATATACATCGTAGGCTAGGAACCGTATTGTGAAAGTGAACGTAAAATTCTAATAATGACCTCTTCCTCCTGCGTCCTACTAACATCTCTCTCGCTTTCGCGTATTCTGTGTTAGATCCATTAACTTTAGCATTATACCGTTTTCACGGTCATCGTCATCGCCAATTACTCGTCGATCATTTTCACCATATATTTTTCCATGTATACAGGTTCAGACGCGTTTAAAGTCATTGCGCAATTTCATCAAAACATATACTAAGTAACACATTTGCTCTTTCCCAAATTTAGGCAACCTCCACCATAATAGAAAGGAGATGACCTCAGTTCCGTATTTCATCTATAGGAATGACCTGCCGGGTCACCCGTAGGCCAACACACCTCTTCTTTAACAAAGGTACCATTAATCAATAAATAAATAATTTACAATAATAATATTTAAATACTAATAAATCTCACATAATCCGAATAGCGGATGACACGCTTATTCCCTATACATTTATCTATTCACGATATTTACGTGTTTTCATAACGTTCGAACCATAGCTACACGAGTTTGGACCCGTGGGTAATGTAATTAATCAGGTTCCTGACCGTTTTTTAATATGTGTACAATCCACATCTGAAATATCGCTATACAGGTTTCGAACTGTTAATTATCCGTAGACTTTACTATACGGTAACAATGAATCTTACTGCCGAGAAGTGACGAATACACACGAGTATCGACTTGCTTTTAATACAAATTATTAACCTTTATTTAATATTATAAGCGTATAAAATTCAACAGTTTCTTTCTATCTGTACGCACAGTTTTGTATCTTTTAAGTAAAAAGTTAAAGGAAGTGACAATGCTGCCATCTTTTGGTATGTTTAAAGAGATTGCAGAATCTGTGTATCGCAGAATTAAAAATGCGGGTGAATTTGAAATGCATGGATTCATCGTAGACTACGATGATATACTTGCTGATATGGGTGGTTATGGAGCGATTACAACTGAATATGAGCCAATGCATAAATAAACTAATAATAATATCTCCATGCAAAAGAATATGAAAGTGAAATTGTTAAATATTACCGCGCATCTACTGCAAAGCGAAAGCAATCTCGAGGACCCGAGATTTCTTATTCTTAAAAAACCTATATTGCTATTACTATACTTCCCTCTGAAATTGACACTTTGCACAGTCTTCAATCATGGGCGGTTGTCTATCTGCGGTAGCATCACTCGTTTCAAAATGTTTATTGACGACATTCACGTAAATCTGGATGCATTTGCATTGTGAGTGGTAAGCATGACCATACTTCTTCAATTTCACGTTCTGAAAACGTTGAGATGAAATCGATAGGTAGACTCGATGTCTTTTGTTTCCATTAATGCAAGACGTTTCACTTCATAGTAAATTCTCATTGACCTTTAAAGTGATGCAGGCTAGTCTTGAAGATTTTACAGTAACCAATTTTTAAGCATTTTAAAATTTCGTTTAGCACACTTTCCGTTAAATGTATGATTTTCGCAATTTATCGACAATCGACGTTGTTGTTGTCCTATGAGTTTCGGTAGAGATGGACAGGCTAATATGCCTATGTAGACAACATTGTCAGCATCTAAAATTTCCTGCAACCTATGTCTTTTATTTGTCTGCGCCTTTTATGTATATCTTGTGAGCACATGTAACGATGTCTTCCAACGTTTCGTTAATTGCATCAAAGGGTATGTCGTCCGATTCCCATCGTAGACTATGATAATTGTGCCCTAACTAATTGTTTTACGTTCAAAACGTACTTTACAACATCACTGTCGGAAATATCCATAATGCACACTTCCTTCGGTATAAACCGGTTACCAGGTCCGAGGAATCCTTGCACGTCAGCAATATACTACATTTCTATTACCTAATACTGATTTGCTTGAACATTAATTGACGCATCATTCTCTTTCTCACACACTCTTTGCCACTTCCACATATGGCGTGGTACCTTTAATTCATGGATATGAGTCGTACCTTTCTCTATAGATCGTAGTATCTCTTCGTCAAATCCTATGAATCGGAAATCAAATCAGAGTGTAACAAAAACAGATGGTTTTTACGGTCACTAGATCCCTCTCGGTACCATCCGATGTTCCTCTCGAGATTAGGATAGATGGTCCCATACGTGCCCATTGTCGATAGTTTGCGGGTTACGATACTCTGATGGTGAGGAAGTTAAATGCAATATTAAATCGTTTCAAGTACTAGCGCCAGTATAATGGTCACCGCACTTTTACAATTGAATAAATCTTTTCTACGATATTCGATCTAATTGAAATGGTCATAGACGTATGAATACAAGTTTCGATCCATTTATAATACAATTGAGCGTGCCAAAGATCTCTAAATTTTAAATAAAAAATGTTCAGTCATTAACTTGACATCGTTTAAACAATTAATTTTTGTATGTATATTAAATAGCAATGTACTACACTCTTAAATCAAATACTTAAAGTCAGTCCATGCATTAATCTTACATGGTCTAAGTCATCTTATCTACACTACATCTTTCTTTTTGTCAATGTAAAAACAAAACGAAAGACGACAAAGTATTATATATATTCTATATTATAAATAATTGTATTCAATAGTATTTGAGGAGTCGCGATTTAATAGACGCGCGATTAAATAAGTATTTATATATAAGGGTGTTTCATTTCGGTTCAGGGGTGTTATATTTCGGAGCAGGAATGTTTCATTTCGGAGCAGGGATGTTACATTTCGGAGCAGGGAGGTTACATTTCGGAGCAGGGATATTACATTTCGAAGCAAGGTGTTCGTTTTGGTTTTTAGTCGATGTGTAGTTTAGTTTTGAATCTGAAAAGAGGCTCGCTTAGATTCAAGTATACCAGCCTTCTAGCAATTCACTCCCGGATGGAGAGTAACCAGTGGGTACCACGCACGGAGATCGGGGAGACGATTGCTACCGTTGCTGATCCCATGGTGAATAAGAAGTCGGAGAGTTCGTAAACCAGAGGTACGAATACACTGATCTACCGGCGATTCGCCTTTCGATGGATAGTAACCAGTGGGTGCTACGCACGGAGGTCGGGGCCTCGATTGCTGGCGTTGCTGGTCCCCTGGCGAACAAGAAGTCCGAAGGTTAGCAAACCGGAGATCGACGGTCGGTAATTTACAAATGCAGGGATCGTCGTTTTCGTTGGTTTCCTTTTTTGGTACGTATCGATTTATAGAAGGATAGAGAAAGATAGAGAGAGAAAGGGTAAGGTTGGCTAAGAAGGTATCACCCGAACTTCGGAATCGAAATTTCTAGATTCGTCGTGGATCTTAAAAAATAAAAGCATGGAGCCCCTTGGCGGTGTACATAGCAACTGGTGAATTTAAAAATTCGGGCAACTCCTCAGTTGCGACCCGCTCGTCATCGAGAATTTGCTAATAAGCGTCATTATGACTGATGGGGGGATCGGTCATCAACAGTTTCCGCCACTTAAATAGTCGCGATCAAAAATATTATGCTACAGAGAATAATAAAAATGTTCGTATTCCTGGCTGCCTTAACTTTCGTCCTGTGTATTCATGAAAGCCGCGCATGACATGGAATGATTCAATTCAACACTCATACCGTCTCTAAAGTTGTGGGATATACGAATGAATACTTCGTTCAGTTGATGCGTAATGTGCGGGTACTTAGGAGTTATTATGGCATAATGTCGACATATTACTTGCGAAGCTATGGTCGCTGTATGCGGAATTTTTTCGATTATGTTCCCTCAGCGGGGGGAGTAATATAGTATACAGTGCAAGATCAAGTGAGAGTGTATATCTTCGTTATAAGACTGACCTGAATAACTTACATCATTACTGTGGAAATTTAGATTTGTCGTTTGTAGTATAGTTCCATAGAACATGGGTAGTATTTGAGTAGCGTTACGGGCGTCTGCAATCATCTATCATTGGTAGCACTCGCCCTTTGGCACGGCTTATGCGCTCATCAGTTTTTGCTTTCCGATCACTAAATTTGCGTTTATTTTTGCTATTATTTATGTAATATTTTAGTAGTTAGTGATCGACCTGCTTTGTCTTTTTCACTGACTTGGACGTAACTACTAATGACCTCGAGCTACTACTAATATCCTGTGATGTATCACATGTTATTGGCGAAAGTTTCAATTTAAAAGAATGTGAAGTGGAAGCTTTATTGGCGAAAGCGTACGTAATGATACTGACTAACGAGTCTGAAAGGAATGAGTATGAGATTGTATTTAGTTGCTGAGTTGTGGTACCATGTGATAGTGCCTTGCGAATCCCAAAATTTATTAATGTGGAGTGCATGACGTGTGAAATGTTCGATGTTGAATTGAATGGGTTAGGAAAACATCGATTCTAGTGAAGTGTACGAGACCGTAGACTTCGTACAGGGAGGAGAATGTTACGGACAGAATCGATGTTTTATCGAATGCGGTATTCGGCGTAGGTTTTTCCCACAAAGGTTTTCCGTACGCTATTGCATACCCGAATGGGGGTACCTCTCAAAATGAAGCAGGCTTGTTAGGTAAATTATGTAAAAGGCACTTCAAAATGGTGACGATCTCGATACAATTATTTGTAATTCGAATAATATAATATCGATGTATAATACGACGTAGTAGTCTATTTAAACGTTCGAGAGTTTAAAAAGTCGAACCAAGATGTGAAAAAGTGCCGATCGGGATGGAGGGAACGTTCCGGAATGTGATAAGGTTAGGAAGTCCGCGTCGCGATCGGATCGTCACCGGCACTGATCGGAATAAATAATTGAGATTTTTAGTCGGCCGATCAAATTGCGCGTTTTATTTCAAAGCCCTTCCACCAATCGTTTACATTCATAATAAGCATATTGTTTAATGTAGATCGGTAAGTATCTAATTCCTTATCTTACATTTAATTCCTCACAATATTAAATATGTACCCTTCAAAATATCGTGTTTTATTTTTGCTTATTACATCTTGTAATATACCTGACCACACTCTTTTTATTACATTCCTTAATGTTAATATTAATATGTAATTTAAATATTTCACTTCAAATACTGATCCTACTGTCTTATTTCATACTGTGCACACTTAAACGAGTAGAATATGCGAATCATATGTATTTTTTAAAGTTACATTCTAGCTGCTCAAGACATTAATTAAACCCTTACTAATAGTTAATAATAATTTTATACACATTATTACTTTCCCACTATTACATTATACTCTCACTCAAATATTCTCCTAACATCATACATCTCAATCGTAATATCAACTTTCAAAATTTCGTATCGCCTCTGCTAACATTACACACACTATTAATATTCCTTAACTTCATTTATATAGTTTCAATATTTCCATAGTACATACCTTTCAACTATGGCGTAATCGGGTAATATTCATATTTTAAAGATAAAAATTACAGCTACTCCAGATATTAACGACCAGCTTACTAATAATGAAGACTGCCACTCAAAAGACATAATTTGCGTTATTTCGGCAGTTGAAGACTTGGTTCTTTTAATTGTTTACGGCATTGTGTGAGTTGGTCAATTACTGTGTAATACATACATCATTTATTTGACACTTACATTATTGCTCTCTCACATACAAAAGGTAAAGTAAATTTCTGCATGTTTGCTGAGACGATTGTAAAATTATGCTTGACTATTATGATTTTTATCGGTTGTTCAATTGATGATTGAGAGAGAAAAAGTGAGAAAGGGAGAGGGAGAGAGAGAGAGAGAGAGAGAGGGAGCAGCAATATGTGTGCATGGGACTGCAATGATGAACGATTCCACATTTAATCCTTATACGGAAAGTAAATAATCATTGATAAAGCAGATGATCGTTTAGCATAAGAGTACATTAAAATGCAGAGCCAATGTAAAGTAAATGTTACGGAAACAACAAAAATACATCTCGCAATGGTAACAAACGTTCACAGTGCATATCATAACGTACATAGCTTAATATTCAAAATTATAAATAAAAGTATGATTAGAAGTGTTCTTACTTAAGATGAACTTTCGTACAGTAAAATGTTGCAGATTGCATATTTTGGAGAAAAATATTGAATGTGTGGTTTTGGTAGTTTTTTTTTTTATATTTTAGTCTAGATTTTTGTGTTGTTACAAGGGCATGGCCAATTTTAATTCACCTCAGGGAATACACATTAATGAAACAGTTCTGCTGTTGATCCAATGAAAGCATAAATATATATAAATAAAAGGAAGTATTTCGTATTGTCGAAGATGTGAAAAAGTAAACAATTGATTGTAAATAAGCCCTTGAGGATTTCAACGATTGCCAAAAAAACTACTCTTCCTGTTGCGATGCTCTCTACGACAAGTATTTAATGTTATGCACGTAGGGAATATTTATTAACTAATACTAGCAGTTAATAAAAAAAGGAAATATTAAAAGAATTTATTCAAGATAATTTTTATACAGTTTGGCTTTTTGCGCTCTTGCACGACGCTTGACGTTTCTGCTGGTGCGATGACGTTCAATCGCGTCCACAGCTTGCGTGTCAATATTTATATATTTAGAATCGGGTATTTCACTGTTGAAAGCTAGATGACCAGAATCTTTTTGTAACGCTGATGAAGCGGAGTGATACTTATGATGTATAGATAAAAATCGCGGATCGGACCGAAAAATCTTAGTGGTTAGAAATTTACGATTAATGTCTATATCACACGGGATAAGTTTCCAAACAGTTGGCTTTACAATAATAATGGATTTCAAACGATTAGAAACTAAGTCCTCTTCGATCTGACAAGTCTCATTTGGTGGACGAGCGTACTCTCGTACTGAGTCGGGATCTATCGCGTCACATTCGAAAAGTTCGTCGAGATTACGCTTACACACTGCACGGCGACGGACGTTTTCGCGTATTGTGTCTTCTGTTTTTTGGACCGGCGATGACATAAATCACGCACTGACTCTAATTGATAATTGCGTTAAAAAATAGAGCCACGCTAGCAGCAGGCTGTATAAGGTCACTTACGGATGACAATCCTGTCTTGCAGACGGATTAGGATTGCAGAAGAAACGGGGAGACTTACGGGTGCCTACCAAGCTGGTGGCACGGACGTAAGGATGCTCCTTAGATGCCTGTTCGCCCAGTTGAAAAGAAGTTATGAGGTAAGGTCCTCCACTCGATGATATTGTATAAGTGGCCGACCTTACAGGCAGCCCAGATGAAATCTCGAGAGATGTTTTTGTGTCGTTGTCGTCCTTGAGAGTATTTACGACCTTGAGTGGTATATACGGTAATGTGTTCCAGGTACTGAAAGGGATTAATTGAAGTCCTTAAAAGGACTGATCGAATATAGTTAGTTTTTAGTAGTTAGCTAGACTGCGTCTAGCTTAGTCTTAGTGTTAATGTTCAAATAAAAAGTAATATTAAATAAATACTGACAGATTTCAATAAAAATGCAATAATGCATTTACGTGCTGATAAACCGGAATGTTAAATTGAAAATTATGGATGACGTCATGAAATACATATAAAATTCAAGGCTTATGAGAATGCGGTACAAGGAAATATAAAAGAAGAAGATAACATTGATTGCTGTACTCTCAGAGACGAAAGAAAACACTTACAAGGGGAACCCACGGTTGGGGGGTCACGTATATATATACGTCATATCAACTTTGGAACGTCAGATACATTCGAATCTTCCCCTTGAAATATTCGAATGCCTGACATCCGCATCATAACCCCACAGCGAATTCCTGTAAACATTTCAAAAGTGGAATGCGAAGCATTTTTATATGAATTAATTTATGATTTTGCGTCCTTCCCTGTATTCAAATGTAATTGCCAAATTCTTTAAACTAGTTTAACCTGCAGCGGTAAGAAAAGATTTTCTTTTCAGTACTGTAATAAACTCTTCTTATCACATTGGTAAATATATATATATCGTAATTCCTACTTGCGAGGACTCAATAATGTAAATGTACTCATTTTGGCCCAATCTAGAAATAAGAATTGGCGGAACTATTTCAACTATGTATTGTTGCTCAAAGGTAGTATAATGCAAATAATGCAAAACAAATTTAATAATAGTAGTTTTCGATGTAAGTGCGTTAAAGTTATTGTTACCAATGTGATAAGAAGAGTGTATTACAGTACTGAAAAGAAATCTTTTCTTACCGATGCAGGTTAAACTAGTTTAAAGAATTTGGCAATTATTTATTAGTATATATATATATTCCGTTTTGGTGAGTAATTGAGATAGACGTGTGTTATTGCGAACCAACAAATAGAACAAATTTTCTGCTCTATTCTGCCTGCGGGCTTTATTTCCGTTTCAGAAATTGCAAAGTGAGTAATTGCAAAAGAAGTGGACGAGTCTGGGACTACGGGCCTATCAGCCAATAATATTCGAAATTAACAACAAAATCGTAAGGAAAGAGAAATTAAATGATGAAGTAAGGATGGTTCAAGACTGGTCGGAAGAGGGTTTTAAAAAATTCAAGGAGAAGATGGAGGAGATAATATGGACGAGGAAAGGAGTAGAGGAGGAATGGGAGGAAATGGAAAGGGAAATAAAGGAAGCAGTGAAATTAAGGAAGAAAGGAAAAAGAAGACAAGTAGGATGGTGGAAAGAGGGGGGAGTAAAGGTGGGATTGAAGATTGGGGGCTTAATAAAATCAGTGTGGGAGGGGGACGGATTTCCGAAAAAGTGGAGAGTGGGAGTAGTTGTCTCGATTTGGAAAAGAGGTGACAAAAAAGATACATGTAATTATAGGGGTGCGGTACGGTAATAATCAGGCGTACGGTGAAAGCAAATGGGAGAGAGTAAGGGAAAGGGACATAGAGGCGGATGAGCAAGAAAGAGGAGAAATGGTAAGAAGAACAAGATCATGCAAGAATTATGAGAGGACAATAGGAATACCTGAGTATGTAAGAAGGAGTGTAAAAAAGGAAGGGAAAAAGATGGTAAGGATAGCAAGGTGGAGATGTGGAAATGAAGGGAGAGGGAATAAATATTGGATGAATGAAGAAGAAAGAAAATGTAGATTGTGTGGAAAGGAAAGAGAGGATGTACAACATCTGAAGAGAGAATGTGAGCTGGTAAAGGAGAAAGTCAGGGCAAATTTTGAGGTGTTGAATGAGGATGGTCGGGAACATAAATGGATGGAAATGAGAAAATTGAATGGATGAATGAATGAAAAAATAAATGAATGAATGAAGAAATGAATGAATGAATGAATAACTAAATGAATGAATGAAGAAATGAAAGAATGAATGAAGGAATGAAGGAATGAATTAATGCATACTGAAGGAAGGAATGAATGGATGCATACGGAATGAATGGGTAAGCGTAAGCAAATAAAGCAAGGAATGTTTGCAGAATGCAGAAAATTAAATGAAAATTAGATGTAAAAGAGTGGAAGTCGAAAAAATTGTAAACACGTAAGTGAATGCAATAAAGATACCTACATACATACTAATAAATAAATATTTATGATTGATGGAACAATATAATTTTATTTAGAATCAGTGCAATGATTAGGATGATACAGATCATAAAAACACGTAAAACACAAATATCTTTGGCAAACTGCGCATCTTATGAATGAGACGTTATTACAATAGCATTTTTTCTTATTGTTAATTAACATGCTCTGGGGGAAATAGACTAATAAATATAATACCATAAAACTCGTGTATTGTTTTCGGAAAGTAAAAATATATATTTCTGTGTATATAAAAAAATTCAAAACATTCTTGTAAGAAACTGTCCTATACATTTTGAATAAGGTATTTTGCATCATTCATTCGGAAATTACAATTCTTCCTCAAATAAAGGTATTGCACGATATCTTCCTACATCCGCTTTATATACACAGAATTTTTTTGTTCACGGATAATATCAAAGTTTTCGTTCAGTTTTCTAAATATTAAAAGTATCGCGGAATTAGTCGCATACATATATGAATAAAATTTTGTATGATACATCCAAAAAATGAGTGGTTCTAATGAAATTCCTGATAACTTCAATTATTCTGCAACAGCGATAATTCTAATCTTCTATTTTATATCATTCCTATTTCGTATTTTATATTGCGTGAAATATTTTTCAAAATGAATCAATCTGTTATTAAAAGAGATATTTATATTCATATAATTGTATATTTTCACTATTTTTCGAAAACAATATACGAGTTTTAAGGTATTGTTTTTGTAGCAGTTTGTATTAGCCGCGCTTGTTTAGTTTTTGAAAAACTTAATTGTCGCGTTCGTCGCAAACTTCTTCGTGCGTTTTCATCGTTTCGGGCATCTTTCGCGAGTTGCCCCTTCCATAATTGTTCATATTCATCGTGGACGCTACCGAATGCGCATCTTTTCTCGTGTCGGTGCCGCAATTAATTCGAGCGAAGAAAAGTGTACACGATACGCGAACGGAATCACAATTTCTGTAGTTGTGCTAATTATTTGTATTGAATTGCAACTGGTCACATTTGGATACAAGTGCCAGTGAATAAAGTGGATATTAAAGAGAACAGTGTTTCGTGTTATTTGCAAGTTTGACCTGGCCATTTTTCAAGTCGTTTATATCGACATATTAATTGGCGATCCTGCCAGGATCCACTGCAACTTGGTCAAAAAGGAAACATAAAGTGCAAGTGCGCAAAATAGTGTTGAATTACAGTGTCAACCTGTGGTGCAAAATGTAAAAGGAATAAAGCATTCATATTTGGTTTTGAATCGCAAACACGTGGGTACAATCACGCTGAAATAATCCTTTTCCCTCGCACCACTCCTCTCGCCTTGCCTTCAGTATGCTCGCTCATACCGTTCCGTTCGCCTCGTCTACGATTTCGGTCCCCCGCTACACGTCCCTGCCTTGGTTCTCCTGTGACGCATCCCTACTTCTCTCGTTCCATGCGCTCTAACAGCGGATCTCGAATTTGAAATTCGTGGGCCAGTGCCGGAGCACTGCACAATTGGGCCCGCACGCTTCTACAAGCCAAGCCACGCACTGGGGACTCCTGCATTTCAACGACGCTTTCATTCGGAACCGCTCTACCACTGTAACATCGCAGTCCTATATAAGCCTTAAGTTTCTTCAGTTGGATGTTACACAATTTATTCAAAATGTCTGATGATGAACAGCAAAACTCCAAGGATCATTTAGAAGCAACTATGGTAGATGAGCTTCTTGCAATGCAGCGTTCAAATTTCGAGAGTCTACATCTCGCCATGGATGAACTTCCAGAAGCAATTCCAAGTAATGCCGCAAGACTCAAAGTGCGCCTGTCACACGCAGAGTCTCTCTGGGCCGAATGCAGACAAGTCCATGTCCGCCTCAGTATAATTGCAACGAATGCAACTCGATCAGATCCATATTTTACTGATCGAGAATTCTACAAAGAAGAACGCAATTATCTAGAATTTCTTGGAACCATGGAAGAATATTCAAGTTTTTGGACAACTACTCGATCAACCTCACAACCAGCAGCGGTCAACCTGTCAACAGGTCCACGATTGGATGCTCGTGCAACGAACCATCTGCCACGGATTGATCTGCCTAAATTCGCAGGTGAATATAACAACTGGGACTCATTTTCCGATTATTTTCGGTCGATTATTATGAATGATACGTCGATTGACAACATCCGTAAATTTCATTATCTAAAATCGTGTCTCGAAGGAGATCCGCGATCATTTGACCTTGACGAGTGATAATTTCACGGTCGCATGGGAAACTCTCGAATCTTACTTTTCAAATAGACGGTACATAATTGACACGCATCTTCACGCGTTATTCGCGCTACCGATAATTCGTAATGAATCCGTCAATGAATTGCGCGAACTATATCACAAAGGCATTAGTATTCTCTGCGCATTAACTTCACTTGGTGAGCCGGTCGAACATTGGAATTTGATTCTTGTGCATTTATTTAATTCGCGTTTGGACTCCGAGTCTCGGAAAGCTTGGGCCACTTCACTCGGGTCGCGCACAATTTATCCAACGTTCAACGAATTTAAACAATTTTTAAAGGATCGACTTCTCGCCCTACAATCGACCACTTCGAATAATGCTCGGACTATTGCGACAAACTTGAAAGTAAGTTCGAAAACTACCCAGAAAAGTAAGACTCCGGTGCAGTCTCATGCTACGACCGCCGCGAGAAACGTATATCTATATCCTAGTTGTTCTTACGATCATCCTCTTTTTACATGTAAGCGATTTAAGGGTCTACCCGTAGCGAAACGTGTAGAATTTGTTAAGAGCAGGCAATTGTGTACGAACTGTTTGCGATCCCATTCTCTGACAAACTGTCAGAGCAAAAGTGTATGTTTCGTATGCTCCCAAAAGCATTATACCTTGCTGCATGGAGGGCAGCTGTCTGAACGCGATTCGAAGTCGAATATTAATAGTGCTACTTCCCCGCCAACATCGAGTAACAATGCGACGGCAACCCATCAGGACGTCGTTTTTACGTATTTTTCGTTAAGTCAATCCATTCGTGCTGCGTGTATTTTATTAGCAACAGCGACTGTTCGGGTTCGGTCGACTAACGGACGCATTCTTCAAGTTCGCGCACTCCTAGATCAAGGGTCAACGTGGAATTTCTTATCAGAGAGTCTTTCAAATGCTCTCTGCACTCGAACCCACCACGTTTCTGCTGCTATCAGTGGAATTGGAGGTATTGCCGCGGGATCCGCTACTCGTGCTGCGGATGTTCACATTTTACCCATGCATTCCGATGAACCGTGTCTGCAAACGCGAGCGCTTGTGATGAAACAGCTGACGTCGTATGTTCCTACTTTGACCAACTCGGCTTCTCAATGGCCGCATCTTACAAATCTGTCATTGGCAGACAAAGATCCAAGCAACCAAGATCCGATCCAGCTCATCATTGGATCAGATCTCTATGGCTCGATCTTACTCGACGGGTTAGTGAAAGGAGACTTAGGCCAGCCGACTGCGCAGAACACGATATTCGGCTGGATTTTATCCGGCTGGACTGAGTGTCCGAAACCCATAATTCCAAGTAGTGTCCCAGTTCATCTCAGCATCAACAGTGGATCCTTGTCTTCTGCGTTACAAAAATTCTGGGAAATCGAAGAGAGCCCTATGCTCCACTTATTAACAGTAGAGGATGAGCAATGTGAAAGACATTTTCTTGACACCCATAGTCGAGATGCAACCGGTCGATACGTTGTCCGATTACCTTTCCGTCATCCATCGAACGTTAAATTCGGCGAGTCCCGCAAAATGGCTCTTAACGCCTTCAAATCCACTGAACGGCGCTTATCCCGTCAGCTGGAAGATGCTCAGGCGTATCGCGATTTTATGCACGAGTACGAGTCGCTCGGTCATATGACCCTAATTACACGAGAACAATCCTCGTTGCCAATTGTTTATTTGCCTCATCACGGTATAAAAAAGGGAACAAGTACGACAACCAAACTTCGGGTTGTCTTCAACGCGTCGCATAAAACCTCAAACGCTATGTCATTGAACGACCAACTCCTAACTGGCCCCACTTTGCAGGCTGATTTGATCAATGTCATTTTACAATGGCGGGCATTTCAGTTTGTGTATTGTGCAGACATTGCACAAATGTATCGTCAGATCTTGGTCGATCCCCGCGACCGTGATATCCAGCGTATTTTATGGCGCACTTCTCAGGAGGATCCAATCAGGGATTACCGTTTGAACACCCTAACGTTCGGTGTTTCATGTGCACCGTATTTAGCACTCCGAGTGCTGCGACAGATAGTAGTGGATCATGGAGCGCAGTATCCGTTGGCCTCCCAAGTCATTTTAAACGGGTCATACGTCGACGACTGCCTTTTCGGAGCTGATACTCTCTTCCACGCACGAGAGATTCGACACCAACTGATCTCTCTTTTGAAAGAAGGACGTTTCGAATTACGCAAATGGGCTAGCAATTCCCCAGAGTTGCTCAACGAGATTGATCCTTCTAATCACGGATTAGCATGGGAGAAACCTCTGCAAATTGATGATGGTATAAAGGTACTAGGGATCGTCTGGAATCCTAATCGGGACGTTTGGCGTTATACAATCTCGCTAACACAGCCACAACAGCTCACTAAGAGAACTCTCCTATCTGTAATCGCTCGACTGTATGATCCACTTAGATGGGTCTCTCCTGTGATTATTATTTCCAAAATTCTGATCCAACGATTATGGCTACTCAAATTAGACTGGGATAGTCCCTTACCTGAAGATATTTGCGTCGAGTGGCAGAAATTTTATTCATCCTTGTTGCTGTTGGATAAATTTGAAATCCCACGGTGGACTGGACAACTCGGCGATATGCCCTCATGTGAGTTACATGCATTTGCTGATGCATCGAGCGTAGCATACGCTACAGTAATTTACATACGAGTTCCGTCGAGTGCCACTTCGTTTACCGTCTCCCTCTTACTAAGTCGTACCAAAGTTGCTCCGCTCAAACAGTTGAGCATTCCTCGGCTTGAACTGTCGGCTGCACTTTTGCTTGCTTGGTCCCTCGAGAATGTTCGTAAGATCCATACATTTTCGACTCTATCTGTTTATTGTTGGTCAGACTCGACCATTACGCTCCACTGGATTCATCAGGAACCAACGCGATGGAAGACATTTATTGCGAATAGAGTGTCCGAAATACAGACACTTCTACCCGATGTACAATGGCGGCACGTTCTAGGTTCGGAGAACCCTGCTGACCTAGCCTCTCGTGGGCTCTCTACTCAAGAATTGTTAGATAATTCATTGTGGATTCGTGGGCCTCCTTGGTTGTCAAAGGACCAAAACGCTTGGCCTAGTCACGTTCCGGAATTGGCCGAAGACGCGCCACTTGAAACAAGAGTGGAAGTCTTAATCACCACTACCTGCCCTAACGAACTTTTGCTATCTTTGATGGAAAGAGTCTCTTCCTGGGTGCGCTTCACAAGGGTGGTTGCCCTTTTGCGACGCTGGCTTCAACGCTTACGTGCACGGGAAACAAGCTTGTCACCAGTTTGCTCTGCTACGTATTTATCGGCTGCAGAAATTCGTCTAGCCAAATTAACCATTTTTCAATGGTTGCAAGCCGAGTGTTTCTCTGCTGAATTGACAAGGCTCCACAACGGCCTGCCCGTTGATCCCAAAAGTTCGCTCGGCTCGCTGCATCCGTTTATCGACGATATGGGTTTGATTAGAGTAGGTGGTCGACTTAAACACTCCGATCTACCCACCAGCACAAAGCATCCAATCGCCCTGACGTCGCATCCTGTAGTTAAACTTCTCGTCAAAGATACTCATCTTCGTTGTCTTCATGGTGGAGTTCGAGTGACGCTCCGTACTCTTCGCCAGACAGTCTGGATCGTGCAGGCCACGAAGATCATTCGTTCGGTCATTTATCACTGCATGACCTGTGCCAGGCTCAAAGCCGAGTTTAGCACCCAACTTCTCGGTAATCTCCCGAACGCACGGGTGTCGCGACCTGAGCGCCCCTTCATGCATTCCGGCGTGGACTACGCCGGTCCATTTTCAGTCCGAATTGCAAGTGGCCGTGGACGCACAGCTCACTCCGCGTACATTGCGCTATTTGTGTGTTTTGCGGTAAAAGCGGTCCATTTGGAACTCGTGTCAGACTACTCAAGTGTAGCATTCATAGCAGCCTTCAAAAGGTTTACGGCCCGGCGTGGAATACCCAACTGTATGTACAGTGACCAAGGGAAGACTTTCGTCGGTGCAAACACTGAGCTGCCTAAAGCTTTCCAGGCTGCAATACGCGACTCAAACTTCCATGATTTATTATCTAAGGATGGGACTACCTGGAAATTCATACCTCCGGCATCTCCCCACTTTGGTGGCTTATGGGAAGCTGGAGTGAAGAGCACAAAGTTCCACCTCAAACGGGTACTCGGGGAGCACACTCCCATATTCGAAGAATTTACATCGCTTCTATGCGAAATCGAGGCAAGTTTAAACTCTCGACCATTGGGTCCTTTAACAAATGAGATTGACGACTTCGCGACATTGACCCCGGGCCATTTCCTCATTGGCTGTCCTCTTAACGCGATACCGGAGGAGTCGCTGTTGGAAGTACCTCTCAACCGTTTATCGCGGTGGCAATTGTACCGACAACTTTTTGAACGGTTTTGGCGGCTCTGGTGTTCAGACTATCTGCTCTCCTTGCAGCAACGTTCAAAGTGGCGTTTGGAACGTGATCCAATACCAGTAGGTCAATTAGTATTGGTTAAGCTGCCGAATTTTCCACCGGGAAAATGGCCCCTTGCACGAATTATTGAATGTCATCCGGGAACCGATGGAGTTTCACGGGTGTTCACTGTGCGAACTAAAAACTCAATATTAAAGCGTCCGATCACGCAGCTTGCGTTGCTGCCTCTTCAGATTGAAACAGAGCAAGAGTCAGTTTCAAAATAGTTTTAAGTTTCAATTGTTGCGTTTAATTTTTAGTTCATATTGCGAGCCCCAATAAGATGGCTCACGGGGGCCGGTAATGTATCAGTTTGTATTAGCCGCGCTTGTTTAGTTTTTGAAAAACTTAATTGTCGCGTTCGTCGCAAACTTCTTCGTGCGTTTTCATCGTTTCGGGCATGTTTCGCGAGTTGCCCCTTCCATAATTGTTCATATTCATCGTGGACGCTACCGAATGCGCATCTTTTCTCGTGTCGATACCGCAATTAATTCGAGCGAAGAAAAGTGTACACGATACGCGAACGGAATCACAATGTCTGTAGTTGTGCTAATTATTTGTATTAAATTGCAACTGGTCATATTTGGATACAAGTGCCAGTGAATAAAGTGGATATTAAAGAGAACAGCGTTTCGTGTTATTTGCAAGTTTGACCTGGCCATTTTTCAAGTCGCTTATATCGACAGTTTTGAATGTATTGTAATTACCGTATTTTTTCATATTCGTCATTACCCCCAAAATGAAATAATGCAGTAAATCCTATACGGTAAGAATATTTTTAAAAGTATACGATCATCTTTCTTTGCAATATTTAAATTATTTATTTATTTATTTTCTAAATTATAAAACTTTAAAGAATTTTTTTTAAATTTTTTCAAAAGGGGGAAAGAATCGTACATTGCAGTACTTAAAAGAAAATATTTTCTTGCCGATGCGGGAAGGATGCAAAATCACAAATTAATTCATATAAAAATGCTTCGCATTCGACTTTTGAAATATTTGCAGGAATTCGTTGTGGGGTTATGATGCGGATGTCAGGCCTTCGAATCATTCAAGGGGAAGATTCGAATGTATCTGACGTTCCAAAGTTGATATATATGGCAATAAGAACGTGAATTTCAATAATTTATTGTATAAAAACCAAAGCCCATTAGATCAAACGCTGAAACACGTATATTTTTATTTTCGCCCTAGAATACATGCAAAAATTGCCGATAAAAATCTAGAGTAATCTCTAGAGAATAAATGTGTTCAAGCATATGGGTTGGAAATTATACAAATTCTTCGCTTAAAATATCAGTTAACCAACCTTTCCGATATAAGGTAAGTAAAATGCATAACTTGTAAGAGAGGTTTAGACTGAGAGAAATATTTCAAGTATAATAATAAATTTGAAGTGAAAATATTACCTCCATTATTTGCTAGATGTATTTGGTATTGGTAGAATATTAGTGTGGAATAAGGTGGATGGTCAAATAATCAATGTATACGAAATTATGTCCTTTGATTATCAGTCTTAATTATTAGTAAGGTGTTCCTTAATATCTGGAGTAGCTACAATTTATCTTTAAAATATGAATGCAATATAAAGAGTGCGAGCAGATATATTACAAGATGCAATAATCAAAAATAAAACACGATATTTTGAAGGGTACATATTTAATACTGTGAGGAATTAAATGTAATATATGGAATTAGATACTTACCGATCTACATTAAACAATATGTTTATTATGAATCTAGTCGACAGCAAACTTATGACTTATAAAGAATCATATTAATAACTGTGAATGCTTTTGCCTATAATTTACGAAATCTCCTTGATAGGTGAGGGTAAGAAATTTCAGACACTGGCAATGGTAAAGGTCTCAATTTGTTGCGTTTGCACCTTTGGTCAAGATGAAACTAAAGAAGCATTATTGTTGCGCCATGGCAATTATCGATTTAAATGATTCGCGGTCAAAGAAAAGAAGGTGGGATCAGGTGCTCGAACGAGACGAGACCATTTCAGTCTATGAGACGCTCCCTTCCTGCTCGACCCATGAATATTTCGTGGAGCATTTCATGGGAAAATATGAAGAAATATTTTTGGAGACCGTATCTGGATTATCTGCAGTCATCAATGCTGCCCAGCCACGTGCCTCTACATCGAATGCTGTCAACGCTCAAGCAACTGCAGTCCAAGAGTCTTTACGTCGAACGCAAGTACCCAAGGCTAATTGCCTCAATTCTCTGGGGATTTTGCGAATTGTGTAGAGTTCCGTGATCACTTTCAGGCTATGATTATTAATGACCATTCATATGACGCATTGCAGCGTCTGTATTACCTAAAATCGTGTCTTGTTGGCGACGCAGCGGCGTTACTAAAAAATATTGCAGCGTCTGTCGATAATTTTGACATAGCCTAGAAGTTGCTCACGGAGCGCTACGAAAATAAGCGTCGACTTCTTTTTATACAGCTACATAAGTTATTTTCTATGATACCGATTTCGCGCGAAGGTTCTGCGACAGAGTTACGACAATTGATGCACTCCGCCCAAGAGTCCACTGATGCACTCGCGAGACTTGGACGTCCGGTAAACGACGACGTAATAGTATATTTAGTTTCTCAATCGAAGAACTTCATCTTTCGAAGCACTAGCTGCTTTTCTCAAATTAAAGATTTGCTCACTCGAGGCATCAATACCGAGTGGAAAGTCAGTTACTAAGCCAGTCTCGAAACCTAGAGCCAGAACTCCAGCTTTCACGCTCACGTCAAGTCATCTCGCTCATTCCAAACCGAACGCAAAGTGCGTCATTTGTAATAACGCCCATTCGATCTACACATGCGCAAGTTTTAGAGATAAGACGGTACCCCACCGGTGGAATTTAGTTAGCCAGCATGCGTTATGTGCTAATTGTCTGTCCGTGCACAGACTAGAGTCGTGTAAAAGTAAACGGGCATGTTTCAAAAGTAAACAGCGACATACATATTTATTATTACGTGTTATATATTATTCAAATGTATAACACGCTCTTACATTCCAATTCGAGTCACGCGCCTAACGCCTGCACATAAGCTAATAGGAGTTCAACCGGGATTGATGTTAATTTGATTCAATCTCATTATTAGCTACTGCCTGGATTTTAGTCACAGCAGCTTCAAACGCGTCATAAAATTACGAGCGCTTCTGGATCAGGGTTCTACGCACTCGTTCATTTTGCAGACAGCCGCGAACGAATTACGCTCGAAAACGTACGTTACGTCAGTTGGAGTAACCAGTATTGGTCAGAACCGTCTGGCTACCATTAATCGGGTGTCGCCAATATCCATCAGTTCGGTAAATGACAGACTAGTCGCGTTGACAACCGATGCGCTCGTCGCTGATAATTTGACAACGTACGTGCCTAATTTTAAGCATCCGGTATCGCATTGGCCTCACCTGCAAGGTCTCGATTTCGCGGACTGGGATACAGAAGCTGACATACCGATTCACGTAATTATAGGCGCCGATCTTTATGCGTATATCTTGCGCGACGGAATCATTCGCGGCCGACGCGACGAGTCCGTCGCTTTGAACACCATGTTCTGGTGGGTTCCTTCTGTTTCCACTGACACGAGGAATATCTCAGGTGACACATCCTCCGTGCAAACACATCACTTGCATGTTTACGACGATGACCTCCAGTCGTCCCTTACACGGTTTTGGGAGATTGAGGGGGTGAGTTCCAGTGTCAGAAGACAATCAAAACTGTGAAAGGCACTTGATACAAACGAATTTGCGCCTCGGATGGCCGCTATATTGTACGGCTTCCTCTCCGCGACAACCCATCGGCCGAACTCGGCGACACATACAAACGGGCAGTACAATGTTTGTATTCAATTGAGCGACGTTTGGCCACGCGACCTGACGAACGCTCTGCATACCACGTATTCATGGATGACTATGCATCGCTCGGTCATATGCAAATCGCAACCAGGCATCTCGACGATACACTGGTCAGTTACCTGCCCCATCATCCAGTCGTGAAAACCACGAGCACTACCACGAAAATACGAGTGGTGTTCAATGCCTCTGCATTATCATCCTCCGGAAAATCGTTTAATGACTTGCAATTAATCGGACCCAAATTGCAAGCCTCTCATACACCTTCAGTGGTGCACTTTTCGTTATGTATACACGGCGGATGTTGAAAAAATGTATCGGCAAATTCTCGTCGATTCTCGTGATATCGATTTGCAATGCATTGTGTGGGGCAAGAATCCATCGGATTCAATAACGGAGTACCAATTGCTGACTGTCTCTTATGGCACAGCCAGTGCTCCTTCTCTCGCCTTGCGGTCCTGTCACACATGTTTGTGGACGATGCACTTTTTGGCGCAGACTCAGTCTCGGATGCCATCGCTATTCGTGACCAAACTAACGAGTTGCTGATCAAAGGCCAGTTCACTCTTCGAAAATGGTCTAGGAACACCGCTGATCTGCTCGTCGACATTGATCCGTCTAATCACGGTCTGTCGTGCGACAAAATGCTCCAGACGGATGATAGTGTGAAGATCCTCGTTATCACGTGGCGTCCTGCTTCTGATACGTACTGCTTTATCCTACATCTGTGGCCCCCACCGTTCATCACAAAGAACGATCTTGTCGCAGATAGCCCGCATTTTCGACCCTCTAGGGTGGCTTGCTCCGGTGGTAATCATTGCCAAACAACTGATGCAACTTTTCTGGTCTTGCAAGGCACCCTGGGATTCGCCACTTCCCGCCGATCTAAAAGCGATTTGGAAGTCATTCTACAGCGGATTACCAGCACTAACTGACCTCTCTATTCCTCGGTGGCTCGAAACATCGCCATTCAGCCGCGTGGAGGTTCATGGGTTTTCTGATGCTTCCATGAAAGATTACGCCGCCGTGGTGTATGTACGGACGGAAACAGCTTCCGGTGAGGTTTCAGTTCACCTGCTAACCGCGAAAACCAAAGTTGCTCCGCTCAAGCAGTTAAGCATACCACGCTTGGAATTGAGCGGCGCAGTAATTTTAGCCCGACTAGTGAATCAGATCCGCAAGCTCCCCGTATTCGCTCAGTGCCAAGCTAAATGCTGGACCGATGCAACCATTGTGCTCGCGTGGCTCAAACGTCAATCTGGCGAGTGGAAAACGTTCATCGCCAATCGCTGATATCGGGGATCTCGTGGCGCCATGTTCCAGGTGTGGACAACCCGGCCGACCTAGAGTCCCGCAGTTTGTCTGCACCGGAGCTTGCGTCTTCGGACCTGTGTCTTCACCAATGGAACGTCGCGCTCAGCTGCATCATGCTGAATTATAGCGTGATAAATAGTCCAGCTACCTTGATATTGTGACGCGGTTTTCAAGTTGGCCACGTTTGTGTCGAGTCCTGGCCATTTGTCTACGTTTTTCTGCTCATTGGATAGCTGTTACGTCCGTCCCAACACGAGTAATGGAGCTTCAGCTAGTTGCAGATCGCATTTTCATGCTCGCGCAAGCCTCTGCCTTTGCGAGAGAAGTCAAGTTGCTTGGAGCCAATCCGATGACACCAGAATGAGAGCGTCATCTGCAGAAGGATCAGTCGCTTCCTTCGGGTAGTCATCTCCGACGATTGAATCCATTTTTGGATTCCAACGGTTTATTACGCGTGGGTGGCCGTCTGTCCTTGTCCACGTTGTCCTACCCAGCGAAATTTCCGATTATTCTTCTCTCTGGCCCATTATCTCGTCTCCTCATTCGACATACACATGAGAGATGTTTGCACGGAGGTATTTCGTTAAAGCTTAGCACTTTACGGAATCAAGTGTGGGTGTTACAAGCGCGTAAAATGGTGAAGTCAGTGGTTGCACATTGTGAGCCATGTGCGCGGCACCTCGCGAAGGCACCCGTCCAGTTAATGGGGTCATTGCCACCGGCTCGTCTCAGTCGCCCAGTTCGCGCATTTATTGAGTGCGGAGTAGATTGCGCAGGTCCGTTTCGAATTAGACTCGCGAGAGGCCGAGGTTCAATATCTCGCGCCGCTTACGTAGAGTTATTCGTATGTATGGCTTCACGCACCGTGCATCTGGAGGTAGTTAGCGACTACTCTTCCGAAGCTTTTTTTAAGTCGTTTCAAAGATTTACGTCGCGTCGCGGGCTTCCACGCGATGTGTTTAGTGATTGTGGAAAGAACTTCGTTGGCGCCGACAAGGAACTGCTCTTGGCTTACCGCGCCGCTATCGAGTCCGATGAGTTGGACCCCAGATGTTGGATCCCAGATGTCTATTGATACCTTGTCAAATGCATCTGCTGGTGTATCCGTTATGATCATAGGTAGTCTAGTTTTGTTTCGTACCGTCTTTTTGCCTTGACAGATGCCACATCTGTTGATTACTTCGGTCACGTCGGCTCTCATATTCCTCCAATAATGGGTGCGTGAAAGTTGGCGGTATGTTTTCTTAATTCTTTTATGGCCACCACTCGCAGAGCAATGATGTTATCTAACTAACAGATATCGCACGCGGTCAGCTGTTACAGCCAAGGAATCTTTGAAGAATACGATTGTTATTCTGTATTTTATCCATTTTCGGAAAAGCTCAGTAATAGTCGGCCATTTTTGTTTGGGAATCATGTCGAAGTCATACCCGACATGTATGGCGCTGATTTCAGCTGTCAGAATGTGCCTGTTTAGCGCTTCAATACTCGACGTTATTGCGGACATCGATGCTCTTTCGTCAATGTATTGCTTGATTAGAAGTGCGAACATCATATATTTTCCAATGTTGGTTACTATTATTTCGCCAATTTTTGGAGCGTCTTGAGCAGATAATTGCTCGATGCTTACGCGCCGTTCTTCGCGAAGCAGCTTTCCGACTTCGCTGTCTAACTGACGGTCAGTCGTCGTAAACGAGGCGACGTTGCCCTTTTCACTCGTCAGATGACGATTTGAAAATTTCACGATCGGTTTGCCTTTTTCGGTCGCATTCTGCTGTTCGTTTGGTGAGTCACTGATACTGGTTGCCTGTGCCTCAGTGGACGATGTCGGTAATGGATGATTTTCCGGTTCTTTTGGTGAATCTGAGGTATTATTTGCCTCTGTCTCGATTGCAGACGATGCGGGCAGTGGCTGATTCTCCGGTGCGCTTCCCTTGGAATTATCATCGTCGCTTTCCGAGCCGGGCTCCAAGTGCGTGTTTTTGGACGAGCCTCCCCCTGGATCTGGAAATCCTCGAGGCAGATGGAAGTGCTCTGAGCCACTGTATTTTAGGTACGGCGTATAGTGCTGTCTCTCGAGATGCAAGTGATGCCATCTCGCTTTACCGGAGACTCGCACGTGGAAATATCTGGTTTGTTCATCTCGATTATCATAATGAACGCAGATATTTATGCCGTAGAGATGCGCGAATAGGCTGATATGATTGTCATTGCCGTATTCATACTGCGCGAGTAAGACGTTGCGCGCTCGACCGGGTTCGGCAATAGTGTCAAAATTGCCTCGCAGCAGAAGAAGCCTTCTCAGATCGTCCGGTGATATTGTCAGCTGCTGAACCTTGATGAGTGAGTCGAATAGGCAGTTGCGTCAGTTACGACTCCTTCATCTCTCATCAGAATTTCATATGATTCGGCACAGTGCTCCGACTGCTGATAGTTTAACAACGGAGCTTTGTCTGACGCCACGTCTCTCTGGCATTGCGTTTCGTGCACGGAGAGTGGTGGAGAGGGGTACGCGGGAGGTTGAGTTCGTTTCGAACTAATAGAACCGTCGCACGTCTTAATGTGGCTCTCTTCGTTAACCGGAGTGGGGGGCAATTGAACGTCAGTCCCACTCAATAGGTCGTGGGATGCATTAGCATCCATTGACGTGAAGTTCCTCTCTCTGTTCGACCCGTATGTTGCTGGGGTAGTGATATCCGTCTCGCGCGCTTGTTCGCGCTCTCTGACTAAGTGACGCTTAGAAGGGGTACCTGAATTGCCAGTGTGGCTCGGACGATGATACGAGCGGCTTCTAGCATCTTTGCTGCAGCGTGTGCTCTCACTCGCTCCGTGCTTTCGCTTTCGCTGTCCCTGTTAATCGGCGCGGACAGTGATTTCTCTCTATGCCTCGTGCCACTGCGTTCGCGGAGATTTTCCGTTTCCGCTGCACTCGGCATGGATTCGTAAATTTCGTCGACTTCTGGCGGTGCTCTGCGACGAAGTTCGCGCTTCAATGCGACGTTTTGTTTTTCGCGCCCCTTGCGCCGTCGCTCGGGCGTCCGCAATTTTTTCTTACAACGCCTTCTCCAGTTCTCGGTCATTTTTTCGTACAACGCCTTCTCCAGTTCTCGCTCTCTGAATTTCCTTCGTCATCGTCCAAGTTTTTTCCTGTTTTCTAGGAGGTTCACCTCGTATGTTATTTTCCGGGGAGGAACGTTTTTGTCCTCCATCCTGCTGACATGATCGGTATCGAACGAAAATCGCCCGTTTCGAGTATGATCATTCCGACTGGTAAAGTACCTATCCGATCTTCCAACCGAGTACGATAATCTTTAGTTCGATTATCTATGAATTTGTCGATGTCTGACACTAATTTCGGAGAACTGGCGGAATGTTCGGCAATGAAATCCGTGTCCATGATTGCCGTCGAATCTACGTGTGAATCGTTCGCCTTGTTCGGCGTAGAGGGGTGGTTTTTCGCGAGTATTCACTCTTCGGTCCGTTGCGTATGCGACGCCGATGGTGTAGTCGATTTTTTATATACTTTACCCGACGGCGTTCTCCAGGGTTCACTGACCGTCTGTGGAGATGATCGCGCAGCGGGATCAACTAATCGCCAACCCCAATATTTGCTTACGGACAACCCTTTCGGGTTCCGTTGCAAATTTTTCTT
Organism: Trichopria drosophilae; assembly: GCA_030407085.1. Classification (NCBI taxonomy): domain Eukaryota; kingdom Metazoa; phylum Arthropoda; class Insecta; order Hymenoptera; family Diapriidae; genus Trichopria; species Trichopria drosophilae. The sequence continues at coordinate 52,266,224 of CM059585.1, forward strand.
GTTTTCCGACTTGTCAGTTATCCTATCGACCTTGGTACTCGTTGTTGTCATTGTTGTCATTGTTCCGATGTAGTTTCTTATCTGCAGGATTTCCCGAACTCGAATCCGATCGTTTTCGAGTGTTGTATTGGTGGAATTCCTTCTGTCTCTTGAACCCTCGTTCTACGGGTTTTTTCTTCCGTAGGGGTAGTACAGTCTTTTCAACAGGTCCTTCTTCTGATCACTACTGTCGATATAAACACCATCCGTCGGATTTCTCGACAATGCGTCCGCATTTGCATTTTCCTTTCTGGGCTTCTCGTTCCTGCTCGATTTCGGAATTCTGCTCGCTCTCGAAGTCGCACGGCTCGGGATTTACTACGGGGATTTTTACGCGTACCGATTCCTCGTGGGAATTTACCGCTACTGCAATCGCGTATCCGTTACAATTATTGACGAGGGCTCTGCCTAAATAATCTCCGTCGATCGTGTCGATTTTTGGCAGCTCTCCCGTCTTTACGTCCTTACTGATTTTCACGCGGATTACTTTCCTTGTGCGCGGGGGCAACTCAACAAATTGCGTGTCCGCAAAAGGCATTTTTCGATTGCCTAAATGGAACATTTCTTCCGCGTAATCGATTTTCACGGCATTTTGTCGCAAAAATGGATCGCCTAGAATCCCGTCCTCGGAGATGGGAAAATCGTCTGTAACGATTTGTGTTTCGATGACTAAATCATTAAAACTTATTTTTGCGCATCCCAAAGTGCGCGTTATCCCCTCCCCGATTCCGCTCAATTCGTAATAACGTCTAGGTCGGGAAACATGTCGCGTTTTAACTTAGATAGTTTAATAATATTAATTTCCGCGCCGGTGTCTACTAAGAACATCGCGTCGGAAAAATGTAAGTCCGGGCTGGAGATTTTTAGTCTCGGACATTGAGCATAGTCAGCAGTCCCGAGACGGACCGCTGCTCGCTTCCTCTCAGAATATGCACCTTTCTGGGTGTATTCTGAGACTGGACATCCAGAACGCTCCAGTCGTGGCCCGAGCGCTTTTCGAGTTTAAATGTCCTCAGAGCTGCCCCTTTGCACGCACTTGGTTTACCGGCTGGGTTTCGGTTGTCGTGGCATCTTTTGCGGAGAACTGGCGATCAAAGCTAATCGCGGGCTTCGTGGCCTCTCCTAGCGTTTTCGGTCGCGCATTTTGGACTCTAATCTCCATCAGTCCGCGCAACCAGATGACGAACTGCTTAAGGCACCCGTCCTCGATCTCTTTCGCGAAGGAATCACGACACTCCGCGGAAAAGTTAGTCGCAGCTTTCGCGGCCGCGACTCCGGTCGCACACAGGTCCGTTACGCGATTTCCGAAATCTTCGACAGATTCCGCGGATTTCTGGATCAAACCGGGGATTCTGCCCAGGAAAATATGTGGGCTTTCGTGTCCCCCATAGGTTTTGTTCAATTGGACCAAAAGCTCCTCGACGCTTCCAAGCTCGTCGAGTATTGGAACATATCGTTCCGCGCGGCCCTTGAACTTTTCTCTTAGGAGGAAAAAGAAAAGCAGCTTGTTAGCGTCGATTAACAAAGCCAGCGCCCCTTTGCACGCACTTGCAAATTTCGCGTATGTTTCACGATTTCCGTAGAATTACGTCATTTGCCGACGGACATAGTGTTAGTGTCGACGTCGGCGTCGGCTCCGACCCCGCGTTTGCGCCCGCTTTCGCCATGACGAATGTTCGATTTGGGTCCTCAGTCCAATCTTCGGGAGAACCCCGTTTTCGTAAGCGGCACGGTTGCGATTCCTGATTTTATTAACCAAGGGTGACCCGAGTACGTTGCGAGCCTTGCTCATTCAATCGCGAAAGATTTCTCGACTCGCGAAGATGCAGTGTACGCGGACAAAGTTATAGCTCATAAATGCAATAAAATATACATATGTAGGGCGAACGATAAGTATGCACTGAGTGGAGAATGTAGCGACTTACCCTCGTGGATGTGGGTCGTTGGCTCCGACGACAGCTATGACGTAGACTGCTGCCCACCAGATTGGCCAGGTAGTCATCCTGTCCTTCTCTGAGATGCTGGTGGTGAGCTGCTACGGTTGAATGATCCTAAAGGTCACTTGTATAGTCTTTCCACTTTTCTTTTGAGTTTTTATTTTCGCACTTTTTTGTTTTCACTTGCGCGAAGGTGATCCACGTCAGGACGTGTGGATCCGAAGATCGCGGGGCGGGCTTAAAAGTCTAGAAAAATTTCTTTTGCCCGAACACGCGCATGATCCCACTTCTGACACCAAAATATTTATATGTTACGTACGGAGCGGTCGTGCGTAACAGGCGCGAAGGGGAAGAAGGGGGTGCGAATGACACAAAAGATATCCTAATAGTATATGTTTTATTAGGCGGTCCAGCACCCGCGTCCTTTCGCGATCTCGCGTTACCACGATTGCAAACGCGAACTTGTTGTTATTCTAATGGCGCGCGAAGTCGAACACCGGAGCGCGCACTTACAATTTCCGGCGTTCCGCTCGAAGTTGGCTACTACGAGCTTTGCGGACACGAGCCGACGAAGTTACTCGTTCCGCAGCTAAAAACTGTCTGTCCTGAGAGCCCACTTCCTCGAGATTCGTCAACGTGTCCGTGGACGGATCGACGTCGTTCTCACACACCGTAAGCATTTCGAGGCCTGGGGACCTGCTGAACTTGCAGTTTTCGCGAGCAGGCGACCGTCGTTGAGTCCTGCGAATTGCCGATTTCCTCAGGTTCCCAGCCGAAAAATGCTGACCTGTTCCTGAAATGCAGTTAACCAAATTGTTCGGGAAGGGTCCCATGTCGTCACATGAGATCGGATGCGCGGCGTTACCTTACATTTAATCTGATACATATAATTATTAGTAGCTATAAGATATACGTATAATTATTAGTAGAATGTAGATGATCTACGATCGACGGATCGCAACAACTGAAGTCAGATTTACGAAGTGTCAATCTAAAAATTATAAAAAGTTTGGCAAATGTTAATCAACTTTTTACCATTAAATATGAAAAATTTGATAAGATTTATAAAACATGGGCGTGTGAAAGTATATATGCTGGAGTACTGAAATAATTCTGTACACTAAATCGTGCATTTGTGACATAAAATATCTTTTATGGACACCATGGTAAATATGTCGTTATTTCCTGCGGCGATAATGAAACACTTATCTCCCTTGATGTACAATATACTATTGTATTTATAAAATTAATAAAATTAATTTAACTTAATAATAGAAAAATGGCAAATAAAATTTATCTTTTTTAAAGAAAGTGGCTAGTGCAAATATAACACCGACCTGTTTCTGTTTTGCGTGCAATATGCACTAGGGGCGCAAAGTGCGTACTCAGTTCACCCATCGGAAAATTATATACGTCATGTATAGGTAGAAACTGTTGTTTCTGGTAGGACTTTATGTTTCATGGGAGATTTTTTGATCATTAAATATTAATTCTTATATATACTTTTCTTATGCTGGCATTGAACGTTTCTATATTATTACAATAGTTTCTGTTATTCCGTTATGTTTTATATTTCGATCACTTTCGTATAAATTATATGATTATGTTTAAAACATTTACCTACTTTTCAAATTTTGATAACTATTAAATTTTCCACTTTATTACTTTACGTTATCAATTTTTCTATTGATTTTCGTAATTGATAAGGTTAAGTTTAATAAAATTACTTTATTGCTATTTAGAAAATTCTCCAAAACTTTTAAATAGAAGTGAATAAACTAAGGCACCCGAAGTGATACTCCCTTTAATAAGGACTGATAATATGGTATTCCTATAAAATGTATGTATGGATCATTTTCTCATACTTTTATGTTGTATACCTTCAATGTTTATCATAGATTTTGAATGACTTTTAAATATTTCTTCCTATTGTAAAATACTTATTCCATTATAAACTTTTTAACTCTAATAAGAAATATACCAATTGATTCAGTTTGAACATCTTATTTTACAATTAAGGTAGTTAGACCCCAGGATATAATATGTTAGCGAAAATATTTTAATAACACTTCCAGGAATAAAATTTTTATTATGCATGATATTGTGACAGAGTTCGGGCGTTATTTTGCTTGAAAAAAAATTGAAACTTGCAAAAATAATTTCATAACCAACTTTTCTTAGCGACTCAAATTTTCTTCTAGGGGTCTAGCTACCTTAAGCAAGAACATCTAAAATCACCGAATATCTAGTTTTATTGCAATAGAATGTGCTTTTTTACATTTTGATCAATTATATTGGATCTGTCATTTTGAATTTTGTAATATGAATATCAGATTCATAATCACCAACCTCAAAAATACCCGCGTAACAAATTGAAAGTTAATTACTTCACAGGAAATATGCCTATCTGAAACAATTATCAGTCATATCTGCAATAAAAATGCATCTAAAAAATAAACCACCGGGTATTATTTGACCCCTTTTTCAATCTTATATTTCTCATGTAATAACCGCCAACATTCTTTTATAAAAAATTAAATTATATTTATGCAAAAGAGTAAAAATATGTGAAAATGACCCATATACTTTAATATAATAACTGGATATGTGCAGTTTTATTCTTTTTAATGTGTATATATTCTTTATATGTAGACTGAATTGATACGAAAGTCTAACGTTTGGATGGATAGAATGGAATTGTCACTTATTAAGAGGTTTACGCACAACTCAAGGAAATGGTGAGATAGTTAATACGACAATTTATTCCAGACGACGATTTGATGTACATGTCAGCTTGCGATGGAAAGTTTGGAATTCCAAAACGATTAAAAGATATCATTGAAGGTATATTTAAGCTATATTTATTTGTATATTATTTACCCTGCGTGGAATTTGGTCTTTTTTCTATAACCTCTCGACTCTTCACGCTTCAAAGAACATAACAATTTTCAGATAACAATTTAGGAACAAATACTTAAAATGATTACATCTTGAAGCTACTGTAAAGTGCATAAAGCTGTCCTTATCTAATTTGTTTTATTTACATTATATTTTACTTTCAATCATTTTTCTTGCTTAAGTCCCTATTTCAGTCGAATTTTTTGGCTTATTTTAAATATTTATTTTTAGAGTAAATGAAAGAAAATGATCCTCATTGTTTTGAAATCACTATAGATTGATGCAGCATATATTTATAATCAATTAGATATAAAAATCTCAATTTTCTTAAAGACGTATGTGAGCAATTCTCTGGAAATTTTTATATTTGTAATATTGGTCAATTTATCAATGAAATTACAACTTTATTACCATGGACCTATATAGAACACTTAAAACTAACCGAGATACAGGTGAGATAATACTTTTAAGTATTACCTCATATGTATCTCTATACTGCATATATATATACTCTATATTGCTGCAATCAAGTTCGCGTTTGTATCATATCCGCATAAATGTTACATTGTTTTTAACTGCGCATCATAATCACTGTCTAGAATCATCCGTAAAGTATTGCCAAGTTTTCTTAAACTTGTTTTGAATAATATATCATTTCGTGCATTTAAGAAATTGACACTGAAAGAAAAAAAAAGAAACTTTTAAAATTACAACAAAATATTGTACGAAAAATATCGAAAAATAAAACGGTTACTTGGCTTTAATTTATTACAGTGTTTGGTGAATTGCAAAGTACTTTGTAAAAAAATGATTGGTACACCATTTTTTTTTATTTTTTATAACAGCAGAAACGTAATAAAATATATGCGGTAAGTGTGTTATTAATATTTATTTTTAATTTTTTTAATCGAAGTATTCAAATTTTCAGAGAATTGCTCATGTATACATTGGAGGACAAATATAATATATCTTATTATTAATATCGTGATGAATTTCATGTTTAGTATATGTCCGGCGCCACTCGCCTCAAGACAAGTTATTGACGCCTGCCATCTTCAACAGAACAATAACGTTACTATGCCACTTAGAAATCCGAAGCGGCCAAGAAAATAAATTTTAGTTTAAATAATATTAAAGAGTTTAAACTATTATATTACATTATAATATTACACTACAAAATAAATTAGTAAATAAAACTAATCGCTATTTTTAACTACTAATTGAGTAGCAAGCAATGGTTTTCCGAACTGTCGGTTTTTTTACTTATGGGTTTTTGAATCTTATCCAATATAAAGTAATTGCATCTTCCGCGCTAACTTGGCGTATTCATCGTCTTAAATATATAAACAAAATTAAAAATGTGCACTTTTCGGATTTCCACGAATTTTAAATGTTGATCTCCGTTAAAGAAACGTTTTGAAAATTTGTACTTTTGGTATAATTAAATCAAACTTTCGTTTTAACTCATCAAAAGTTTGGTGTTAGTCCCGATTCCAGTCTACGAGATATAATTAAATGATCAAACAAACTTACCAAGTGATGTTCGATCTTAATTGTATAAACGCCTCTTCGAAGATGATCAACATGTATAAGTATCTCCGCCGCACAGGTGTTGCCACAAGGTTCAAAGTTTGAAAAAAAAAGAATTCCTTCAATCAATTTGATAATCTACGTGAAGTTGTTCGTTGTTCATATTTTAAAGCACGTATAAATGTTGTAAAATATTATGAGGGTGTACGAAATATGGGACGGGTGGGTTTGATCATCTTCGCAGAGGCGTTTGTATTGGTGGCAGCGGTGTTCCGAGGGGCCTACTCTTGTAAATAATATCAATTATTGTTATAACTTAGAACTTTTGGTTTAACTTCAATTATAGCAACAACGCCTCAACAAGTACACTTCTAAATGAAATTTTAAATACCCTTTACGTAACTTTCTCCATAACAATTAGTGGCATATTTTAACAATCATTTTATTCCAGATATAAAAAAAAATGAATAATTTATAAAATTATTATTTCTGGCAGTCATTCCTATAGTTGATTATATATTCTTCATTTGTTCAAATTTAAAATTTTCAGGAAAAATTAAAATCCTATTCTTTATTGCCAAAACTAGTGCTTATTACAAATTATACAATTTTAAAATTTAACTTTCTTTTAAATATTTCAGATTTGTGTTATCTTTGAATTTTTAATAACAAGAAAATATGACAATTTTTATTAACATCTTTTTTCTTCGCTGTTCTGATATTTTTAACTTATTTTAAATTGTGCCTTTACCATTTTTTTTCTCCCAGAAAAATCCAAATTGTAATTTAATATTTCAGATTTGTGTAACCTGTGTAGTCCTTTATCGTTTTAGAAATTTTTGTTTAGAAAAAGTAAAATTCTTAATGACATCTTAATGTGGTTTGCTAATTTTAACTTGTGTCTTTCACAATTATTTTTAGGAAAATCCAAATTTTAATAACTCTTACTATTAATTATTTCAGATTTATGTAATTTGAATTTAAAAAATTAGAAACCGAATTCAAATTGATAATATTTTTTGCTGTTGTCTTTAACTTATCAAAAATTGTGTATCGTACCATTTTTCAGAAAAATTCAAATTGTATAACTAGCGTTGGCGTGGTGCCTCGCTCGCTTCGCTCGCTCAGAAACTTCTACCCAGTGGAGAGTCGGCTATTCCTTAAGACTAGTTTGTTTACTAACAGCTTTCAATTATATTATAAAATTATATTGATATTTGGGGGTCCAATCATATTTAGGTCCAAGTGGCTTCGATAGATATGTTACAACAATATAGTGTTTCTTATATTTATGAAAATTGAAAATGAGCATTTTCAAAACTTCGACCCCGACAACAGGCCAGCCGAAGTATTGATAAATAAACGTTGCAAAACACTTACTTCATGCACTTGTATTCTAATAGACTATTCGATGCATATTACATGTTTACTGTGTTTTACTAATTACTGTCTGTATTATTATGATATTATATATACAATATATATACATATAATTCGTCAAAGATATCTTGAAAGTGTCGAAAAGATCTATGACGGATATCTTATAGATATCTATAAGACATCTTTTAGATATATCGAAATAGTTATTTTCGTATCAAGGGCGTAAAAGGACTTATGCGCCCGTAGGTGGTCACCGCGCCCGAGGGGCTGGCAAAGACTACCCCTGGGGGGTAGGGGGTCGAAACGTCGAAATTTGATGAAAAACAATAGGGTAATTTTTTTGCCGCGATGACCAAATTCAATACTTTTTCAGATAATAGTCATAAACATTTTATACCAGTTTTTATGGCATTATCGTTGACTTTAGGAAGAAAATGCATACAACCTTTTTTGTAGAGAATTTCATGCTCTACCTTTTTTGTTTGAAACATTTTTTAATAAAATTTGTATTTTTCAAAATAAATGCAAACAACTACAAAGAAACTTAATTGGGGCTAATTTTTTTTAGTAACGGACGGGTGGATCTGCCCCAAAATCTAATCAGATCTAAGTTATGCCAAGACGCGTATTTTAAAAAAAAATTTATATCAATACGGTTATCCGTTCGCGAGTTATCGCGAGACATAAAAACGGGACGTACGTACGGACGTACGGACGTACGGACGTACGTACGTACAAGATCACGGACACAAATTTTTTTTTTCGTTTTTTGGCTTCCTTAGGGTCTGAAACGTGGACATTTGATGAAAAACTATAGGGTAATTTTTTTGCCCGAGGTGACCAAATTCAATACTTCGTCCAGACTTAAGGTCTGGGTCGAAGTAATTAATTTCAGATTTGTGTAACCTTTAAATTTTATAGGAAAAAGTCTTAAACAAGAAACTTGGTCATTTAAAATTTTGTTTTAGGAAAATTAAAATTCTTAATAACATTTTTTGTCGACGTTTTGCTATTTTTAACTTGTATTTTTTCTTTACAATTTTTTTTTTAAATAAATTTTATTATTAATTATTTAGGAATTTCAAAAAATAATCACATTTAAATTGATAATATTTTTTATTAACCTGTAACTTGTTACACAATTTTGTCGAAAAATCAAAATTTTAATAACTACTATTATTTCCGAAGCTCTTTTTAATTGCTTTCTTTTCTAAATATTTAGCACTATACAAGAACTTATTGATGATAAGTTATTTATACTAGTAATGGCCCCCGATAATTTTAACAAATTACCTATCTGAGGAAAATTGAATTTTGTTTGTTTGTTTGTTTGTTAAATAAAACCAAAGCCACTAACAATAACACAACCTGTCAAAAATTCATATATCTTAGCAGAAAATGAATTAAAAAAATAAACTTTCGACTTTCCTAAACGGATTCATATTCCTTTTATATAAAACTCCCGTACATATCTGAAATTTCGAGAATTTTCAATTTCATGCATTTTATTATATATTAACACTCATTACTTAAAAATTACGAAACCTTGATTTTTGTCCCCGTCATAAAATAAAATTTGAATCTCAAAATTATCTTCTCAAACATCTTTCTTTTATCGTCATGATTAACGTAACACCTCACTACCTGCATGTCGTGAAACAGGACCTACCATAAGATACTCCTCACATAACTAACTATAACCTCTCCCGCTGTCGTGAGCAGACAGGCTGGCGCGTCTTCAAGATTTAAAGTAATAAATTCCGTAGTAATCAAACCCGAGATATATACCATATCATAGAGATATAAGAATAGAGTACGCAAGAGGGCCGAAGCGCCGTAACGCAAATAGAAAGAGAGCGATGCAATAGTGCACGTACACTGAAAGAAATTTCCCAGCGTAGCGCCTTGGCGCTTTCGAAACATTCCGTTAGGATCTGTGTTACGAGCGCTGCGATTAGACTGTTCGAGCCTATCGCTTTGAAACCCAAGACAATACGGTATGGATTCTGGCACCAGGCCGTGATCGCCGAGACGCTGTCTATCGAAGCCGGTCGAAACGTACAGCCTTATGTATATCCCGGCCGTCGGGCGCGCGGATGTAGTAAACAAATGACGGGGGGTTGAACTTTATCAGATACTTCGAAAATTAAAATTGTGTGTAATCGTCGTAGTCGAGTGGTACAAGCGCATGAGTTGAAGTGCGGCGCGTTATTTTTTTAGTTCGATTTCGATGTCGGGGATTTTTTTTTTTTTTTTTTTTATTGTTCATTTACTCAACATTTGTAATGAAAACAATTTTTTAGTTGTTTACTATTAGTTATTTTATTTACAAAAATGAATTGTGAAAATAAATTTTAAAAACATTAAACAATATGTTTTTGCAGAATGACATTTGTAAGAATCGAATTCGCTGTAATATTAAAACAAATAAATGTACAATATTTTATTGTAATTTCCGAAATAATATACAAAAATTACAAGTCGTACATTTTTTCTAAAAAACTTATTGTAGTTAAAATAAGCCTGTAATTCATTTTTTTTATATGTTTCAAATATAAGGTAGACCTTCCATCTAATTCCTAATATCGGGCGGTATCGTTATTTATATATACGGCAACAGTTTATATTGCGTTTACGGTAAATGGAAACATCTTGTACAGAAAAAGGAAGAAACGAAAGTATCGTGGAAGCAAATTTAGGAAACAAATATTTGGAACACTCGATTAATATAATATTAAAATAAAAAGATGTTTTTTTACTTCTGCAATGAAATTGTACTAAATTATTAACTGCTTTTTTGAAATATTTCAATACTACTAGACAATAATATTTTTATCCCGTTAGAAAACTTTTATGATTACACTAACAGCATTCTGTAAATCAGTATATCTATATAGTATAAAATCTTATTTAAATTAGTTATAGATTTTCACCAATATTTTTAAAAATATTTAAACCCTTTCACGACAATTTTACTTACTTTTAATTAAATTGATTTTAAGGATATATCATTCAGCAAGATCGTTATTTGTCATTCATTATTTACTTTGTTTTGCCTACATTATGCTATTATTTATAGCTGTGGGTTTTCTTTTACGTATTAATTAATTAAATAAATATATTATACTAATGTTATTGTAATACACCGATTAAGATATACAAAATTAGTACATTATATTTCAGATACTGATTTTCGTTAACCTATTAAAAAACCACATGTTTGGCACAAGACTGGCTATATGGTCTATTATTTATCAACAAATCGTCCAATTTCATTCCCGACTAGAAAAGGTGATAAATAATTGATAATATACAATAAATTTCGTTTACTATATTTATTACAAAATAGTAAAGAAACGTTCGCAAAATCCTTTTCACAAATGTATAAAGTGATAATTAAACTGTAAAACATTGGCAGATTTGAGGTTCAATACTCTACATCATATTTAACTATCGGAAAATAGTAAAGGCTATTAATAGTAAATAATGCCTTTATAGGCATTCAGCTTGTGCAAATAATTTTGTTGTTGACTGTAATATTAAGTTTTTAATTCAATTTAACAATAATGAATCTGTTGAAAAGAAGAAAATTCTATTCCACGTAATTATCATAAATATTTTTAATGTGATATAATTGTTTATTGTCGGTATAAAAAAGTGTATCACATTAAAAATATTTGTGATAATTACGTTGAATAGAAAGACCATTTAAAAAAATATTAAAATCTTAACAGAGGGCAAGTTAGGAAGAAAATATTTGCATTACTGTATAAATCCTTGTATATATATATATATATATATATTATCTAAGATGTCACTGTATAAGATGAAAGAAAGCTGAGTAGTCAGTAACTCCAATTATTATTATATTTCAATGTTAGTTTACAGATAGAAAGAAAAAACCTACTTAAATGAACCCTTTAACGCTCAAATATACAAAGCTGTTTTATGGAGTATGACACTATATTTAATTTATGTATTTAAACCCCACGAAGTAAAATTGTCAAGTAATTTCTTATTGCCCAAAATTATCTGTCTTCAAATGTTGAAATAAAAAAGTTATACGCGTTCTTTTTAAGCGTGAAATTTTTGCTTTTATTTTTAACTTATCGAATTTTATTATGGGTAATGACATTACCATACCTCTGAAAGTGACAAATATCATGTCAAAAATCAATTTTTTATCAGGGTAAAACTTCATGAAGAAATTGCACATTTGGGCGTCAACCATTTATACAGTAAACAAGACAATAATATGGCCCCTTTACTACTTTCCGATAGTTAAATATGATGTAGAGTATTGAACCTCAAATCTGCCAATGTTTTACAGTTTAATTATCACTTTATACATTTGTGAAAAGGATTTTGCGAACGTTTCTTTACTATTTTGTTATAAATATAGTAAACGAAATTTATTGTATATTGTTATAAAAGGAAAAATCAGATTTAAACTATTTTTTAACGAAACAATTATCAATTATTTATCACCTTTTCTAGTCGGGAATGAAATTGGACGATTTGTTGATAAATTATAGACCATATAGCCAGTCTTGTGCCAAACAGGTGGTTTTTTAATAGGTTAACGAAAATCAGTATCTGAAACATAATGTACTAATTTTTTATATCTTAATCGGTGTATTACAATAACATTAGTATAATATATTTATTTAATTAATTAATACGTAAAAGAAAACCCACAGCTATAAATAATAGCATAATGTAGGCAAAACAAAGTAAATAATGAATGACGAATAACGATCTTGCTGAATGATATATCCTTAAAATCAATTTAATTAAAAGTAAGTAAAATTTTCGTGAAAGGGTTTAAATATTTAGAAAAATATTGGTGAAAATCTATAACTAATTTAAATAAGATTTTATACTATATAGATATACTGATTTACAGAATGCTGTTAGTGTAATCATAAAAGTTTTCTAACGGGATAAAAATATTATTGTCTAGTAGTATTGAAATATTTAAAAAAAGCAGTTAGTAATTTAGTACAATTTCATTGCAGAAGTAAAAAAACATCTTTTTATTTTAATATTATATTAATCGAGTGTTCCAAATATTTGTTTCCTAAATTTGTTTCCACGATACTTTCGTTTCTTCCTTTTTCTGTACAAGATGTTTCCATTTACCGTAAATGCAATATAAACTGTTGCCGTATATATAAATAAAGATACCGCCCGATATTAGGAATTTGATGGAAGGTCTACCTTATATTTGAAACATATAAAAAAAAATTAATTACAAGCTTATTTTAACTACAATAAGTTTTTTAGAAAAAATGTACGACTTGTAATTTTTGTATATTATTTCGGAAATTACAATAAAATATTGTACATTTATTTGTTTTAATATTACAGCGAATTCGATTCTTACAAATGTCATTCTGCAAAAACATATTGTTTAATGTTTTTAAAATTTATTTTCACAATTCATTTTTGTACATAAAATAACTAATAGTAAACAACTGTTACGGATGCTGGCTACGCACATAGCAATCGTAACATAGACAATACTTGTCTTTGTAAGATCGACAAGACACACACACACCGAAGAGCCCGATTCGGCGTCGCACATATATTGCACACGTGCTGTAACTTACACTGGGAACCACGGGTTCCTCTAGCTGCAAGCCCAAACGGTCAAGAAAAGAATGTGCCACGCCGAAGCTCGAAGTAACACAATCCTTAAGATTGTGACTCACATACGCACACAATAGCACACGTTCCCCGAATCGCCAAGGTTACCGATAAGTCAAAAGGGGTGAGCGATTCGTGGAAGATGGCACGTGGCAAACAACAAGTGCAGGTGTCCATCAAAAAGGACGATGATCTCATCGACATCTACCATATAAAAAGGGCAATCGCATTGCCCGAAATCAGAGTCGCCCCGTTAATGATCGAGTGAACATCTCCGTTAGAGTCGTCCCGCGATTGACGCCGTAAAGATCTCGGTGCAGAGTCGCAACGTGTACGATTCAGAGAAGATCTCGGTACAGAGTCGCACTCGAACTTAGAAGCTTCGCGACACATTAATCCGTGACTCTTCGCGAATCAATACCGGACTTAGTACTTATATACCCGAGCGATCTGTACGACCTGTAGTTGGCATTTCCAAAAATAAATCAAAGTTATTATTACTAAATTCGCCAGTATTTCGTCACTTGGGGTGTCGAACCCCTTTATGCGGAAGATCCCAAAAACGATTCTCAGCTACCGAGAATCATCCCTTACAACGCCTGATCCAGATAAAAATTGCATTACGAAAAACATAAAAATCGTAACACAACTAAAAAATTGTTTTCGTTACAAATGTTGAGTAAATGAACAATAGAAAAAAAAAAAAAAAAAAAAAACCCCGACATCGAAATCGAACTAAAAAAATAACGCGCCGCACTTCAACTCATGCGCTTGTACCACTCGACTACGACGATTAGACAAAATTTTAATTTTCGAAGTATCTGATAAAGTTCACACGGGGGCACGTCTTCAAATCTGCGTATGCGACGTTATGGTGGGGATTGTTTACTCAGCGTCTCGACGATCACGACTCCACGCCGTGATAGCCGAGACGCAGCTCTGCGGATACCGATCCCGACCGAACGCTGGGATTTCCGAAGGAGCACGATTGGAAAGTCTCCGTAACGACGGGCTGGGATGTAGCCTCCCAACGTTACGTTCGGAAATTTCTTTCAGTGTATGTGTCTCTGTCTAGTCGCGCATGTGCGGAAGAACAATTTCTCACGCCGATCACACGCGTCTGTCATGGCAACAAAGTGAAAATCCAACTAACGATATATATTTATTTTTTATTTTCAATGCTTAAATAAAATTGAAATTCATAATGAGGACGTGCATTGTGTGCAAAAAGGAACCAAGTCCTTTATACGACCGTAGTTTTCACACCTAAGTTGTCAAGAAATTTATCTTAACCTCCAAATGCTTGTTTATACTCTTTTGAATTAAAGTATAACTGAAATGAATGAAAAATATAGACATTTGTGTTATGGTGTTTTACCATTTAGTTTTATTTATATTGAAGTTATTAATCTAGGTTTCATATATGGCAAATTATTTGCTTCCATGGATATTTATTGAGCTTTCCAGTTAATAAACAATATATTTGTCATATTACCTCTATATTTTGTGTAAAAAATGTATACATTGAAAAATCATAATTTTTTGTAATTGTTGTTTTTGTCAAAACCTTTGCACTTTCAAGGACTAGCTGTTTTAATAGAGCTTTTTTAACTTCACATATACAGATTTCTAACATATCTGCATATTTATTTCATATTTTAAAATATTGTATTCATGTATACAGGTTTTCTAAAAATGAATCTCTGAGGCAGAAATGGATAGATGCTTTAAATTTATCCAATCTTTCTAATTTTAAAAGGAGCTATGTATGTAGTGATCATTTTGAACCGGAATCGATTCATGTCTCTGGCAGTGAAAATTGTAGAAAACGTTTAGATCCAGATGCCGTTCCAAAGATCACAAATGTTGATCAAATACTGTCATCGGCCACAAATGATTCGTGTCTGATGACACATTTTCTGTATACTGATGATACACATGAAACACAGACAAATGCTTTGCCATCCAAAGTTACTGTCGAGCAGGCCCCGATAAGTAACCCAAACAAGGCTAGTGATACAAGTAACCATAGGCAAGAAAATGTGCTTGAAAATGAACCTGTAGCAACAGTTTCTGATTTTATGAACATGGACGTGGTTACAGACAAAATACTCCCAAATAATTCAGCAGTAGACATATCTGGTGAAGATTCTTCTAATGACGTTAACAAGTGTAGTGAAATGAACAACTCGGTGAAAAGCAAAAAAGGTAATAAATTTATCAATAATTGTTAATTATTATATTTTAAAAGTTTTTAATTCTAATAATCAATAAAATATAAGTAATTTCTACACTAATGAGTAATAAAGTTTAATATATGACATGTAAAAGTTTGTAAATTTCTTTATAAATTATGAATTACTGGTTTTCAGGAAAGTTGTACATCCATCAACTCCAATTCCACCAAAAAGAATTAGATTTATGGATGGATTAGAAACAAAGTATATGTCCAGAGAAGACTTTGTGTCAGATGAGGCTTGGAACCGTTTTCTTCGTTATCGGACTTGTCATCGATCGAAAACAGCAGCTGCTCGCAGTAAAAACTTTCGACAACGACAGAAGATTCTAAATTTGAAGAATATGATAGACGAATTAAGGAAACAGGAAGAATTTGATGCTGCAAATTTTTTAAAGGTTATTATTTCGTTGAAAGAATTTTGAAAAAATAGAAAGTGCATTTTGCTTTTTGTTTTTACGTTTAAATAAATTGCACCAACAGTAAAGTATTGTATACTTTAATTTTTCAAATTTTTTATTTTTCAAAAATTAATTATGTAATTTCTAGATTATAACATTTATTCTTAAAATTATGTATACAATTTTTTTATAACTTTATTTTGTTTATAATGTTTTTGTAAAATACTGTCATAATGCCGTTAAATTGATTTTATTTTTACTATCAACAATTATTTGTGGAACTGATATTGTGAAGAATATTGTGGAAATGCAGTACTTTACATAAAGAGTATTTCACCGACGATCTGTAGTATATACAAATTTGTACAATTTACAAAAACATTTTGTTCAATTATAATAATTGTTTTTTATTGCTACGATAATTTCAATGTTAATTTTTGCAATAAATGATTTTCATAAATACTAAACAATAATGCGTAAAATATTGTATGTGTGCGTCCCCATTGAAAGGGCCCACTTTGTTGGTTCCAATTTCTGAGATAAGCGCAGTTTTGTAAAAATGTTTCAAATTTAGTAAATTTTTTGAAATAAAAATTAATCATTATTAAAATAAAAAAATCAGAAAATAAACTTCAAATGATAATACTGATCAAATTATAAATAAATTAATAATACAATAATCAATTACATATATTAAATTAATTCTATAAATTATTGGAGGTCATCTTATTATTGAAATAATAAATATATTGTACTTTAATTATTTGTCTTCCATTACATAATAACAATACAAAAAATAAATAAATTAATTAAAAAATGTGAATACAATATCGACGTCTCTTACGAAGACTATGTCATTTCAGATTTCCCTATTTAAAATAACATGGGAAAATTTGATATGACATAGTCTTCGTAAGAGCCATCGATATATAATATAATATCTAATATTAAAGTAATAGTAACTATTGAAATTCTTATTCTTCTCAAATGCAAAATTGAAAAAATGTTATAATTAATTTTAAGCAGAATACTTTTCATTCGTCGAGTAATGACGTAACTAAATTTATTAACATAAAATATAACATTGCCTTAAAACTTATTAAAACATTTTTTAATAATATTAAACGGATAATTTATTGCATAATATATTTTTTTTTACATTACTTTATTTATTATTTGTGGATTTCTTAGATAGGCTATCATCTTCATTTAAATAATACATTTTAAATAATAATGAATATTGATAAATTTCGTTTCTAAGAAAAATATAAAATTTATATATGAATATGAAGAAATAGAATATATAATTCAAATACATTAAATTGGATTAATTATTACATTAAACAATATTACTGACAACATTTATTACATAATTTATTCTAACAATTAATTCCTTTCATCATGCATTTTATTTCATGCATAAAAGATTTAAACTTAATAAATAAATTTAAAAATTATTACACATTATAAATTTGTTATGTTATAAATGTCATAATTTTGTCATTTCTATCGAAATAAAATAATGTACATTGACTATATACATACACGTGTATTTTTTTTTCTAATACTTTATAAATTATTCGTGATTTTATATATTATCATAAATATAGATTATACAAGAATATAATAATATTCATTTAAAAATAATTAACATAACAATGATAATAATATAGAATATTATTAATAATAATAACTTTACTAATTAAATTTCATTAATAATATACTTATTAATTTATATTATTAATATAAATATATTTCTTATTAAAATAATGCATACTTTATTAAAAAAAAAAAAGTTTCCCTTTCCGGGATTCGAACGCGCAAAATTAAATTGAACGACAAACGACATAACCACTTGAACACACGATGATCTGCTGTTGATATCAAAAAGGTACTATATAAAGTGTGACTGGGAGGGGAAAATTAGAAAGGTAGGTCCCGATGAGAATTGGAGGTTTGGGTTCGCCTTGCTCCGCCAGCGCTCGGTTCTCATCGTGCGATTAGACAATGACACATACGTGCACTATTGCATCGCTCTCTTTCTATCTGCGTTCGCAGTCCTCTCATTCGTTAGCATACGACTTGCGTGCTCTATTCTTATATCTCTATGTACCATATACTATGTAGTCTAACAATATACTAGAATTGTAAAATTCACACATGGATGATATTTTATAAAATCATGAAATAAAAATTGTCCCAGTAACACTAACAACTATCTAGTATCGAAATTAAACGAAATTAATGAGCACCAGGTTTACTATCTTTCATGCAAAACTAAAATCACGTTAAAAATTGTTTTTCGAGACAAATATAGGTGCGGACATTTTTACAATAAACATCAGATAAATGTTGACTTTAATTTATTCTATTGCATACATATGAAGTTGAATTAATTGCACTAGTGGAAAATTCCAATAAACAAAAAAATTGACCGACTCTCATATCAAAATAATAATTTTATAGAAATCACCCATGTATGAATCTTAGACATAATTAGAATACGTACTTAATACAAATACATATACATACAGATATATAGCAAATATTACAAGCACGCTACACCTTGCATACAATTGTGTATATTTTCTATGACAAATTCTATAATAAAAATAATAATAAAATAGTGATTATGTATTAACTAATAATGAAAGCTAGTAAGCGTATAAAAGTGATATAACTAAATGACAAACAAGCGTGT
The DNA here is from genome assembly GCA_030407085.1 of Trichopria drosophilae. Classification (NCBI taxonomy): domain Eukaryota; kingdom Metazoa; phylum Arthropoda; class Insecta; order Hymenoptera; family Diapriidae; genus Trichopria; species Trichopria drosophilae. The sequence goes on from CM059585.1 coordinate 52,284,995, forward strand.
TACTCGAAATTTTACAAAAAATTTAGAAATTGAAGAAAAATATACATTATTAGGAGAAGCCTTAACAAGTGAAAGGCAAATTAAAAAAGCCGCACAACGTGTGTTCGTAAAGCAAACATGTGAAGAACTCAACGAAGAAAAAAGTTTGAACACAGAACAGGTACACGACGAACAAACCCTTTCAAAAATAGAAGAAACACCCAACGAAACTGAAATCGAACCAAAAAATTCGTTTATAACACAACCAACAGAAAATAATATATTAAAACCTAGTGATCTTACAGACATAATCGAGATCAACGTGAACGATATTGCAGTTGAGAATAATGAAAACCCAGTTACAAGTAGCATAAATGAAATTGGATCGAATAAAAGTGAAAACGACGAAATTGAAACAGAACACAACTGGAACGAATTTAAAAGTTACGAAAATATAACTATACACAACGAATGTGAAGGAAACACGAACGAACAACACAATAACAGTATCGTATTTGAACAAGACAGGTCTGCCAGACAGGAATTAAAATCAGAAGAAAAACCAAAGAATTCCGAAGAAATACATTTAGATAATACTAGACCATGGTATAAACAGCTTTTGTCTCAAATAAAATTAACAAGCAGTACTCCAATAAATACAAAAAGAGACATACGAAACAACTTATCCGACGCTTCCTTCTCGTCAGCAAAGGACGAGTACTTCAGATTGAACCAGGACGACAAAGATATTCTAAAACCATTTCCGGCCACAATGGAGGAGTTAGATCAAGCAAATGAGCCGAGGGTGCTCCATGGACAAAACATTACCCTCAAAGACGCTCTAAGTGTAATAACAACATTCGACGGAGAGCCTAATAAATTATATGCATTTATAGACGGATGCGAAGAGGCACGCGATATGGTACCAGATGCAGAAGCGAATTTGGTAAAACTAATAAAGTCCAAATTACAAGGTGAAGCTCGTCGTTCAGTGAAAAATGAAATTTTCACAACTGTGCAAGAACTTGTTAATAATTTACGTGAAAAATATGCCCCCGTTGTGTCAATAGATGATGCAGAATACGAACTAAGTGGAGTATTTCAGTTCGGCTTTGAGAGCGTTGTATCCTATGCAAACATTGTAAGAGAAATAGGTGATAAAATCATCGAAATATATAAAGCCGTTAACGAAGATGGGATAGTAAATGACGCAGATAGAGAACGGGCGGAGTTAAAAGTAAAAAGAACGTTTTTACGAGGATTGTAAAGCGAAATAGATATCAGAATGGGAAACGAAGATTTTGCAACTCTCAGTGCAGCAATGCAAAGAGCAATACAATTAGAAAAGAAACTTAAAGCTACAGAAACATTAAGAGGCGCGGAAATAAAACAAGACAAACAACCAAATCACAGAGTAAGGACTATTAACGCAGAAATAATCTGTCAAGTATGTAATAAAAATGGACATATTGCGAATACATGTTGGCGATTACGTGGCGCAAGCAACCAAAAACGCGAGTCATCGTACAATAACCAACACTCCAATTTCAGGAATAATTCTAACAACAGAAATTCAAATTTCAACAACGAAACTTTCTATTTCAAACGAAGTCCCGGAGGTAACTATGGAAATCCTCCTTATAATCGGCAATATAACAATAGGAATCCTAACTACAACATACCCCAATATTCGAGTTGGCATAATACTAGAGGACCAAATAACATTTTTCAAAGAAACAACTCAACGCAAAATCGTACTCAACCTGACAATAGATATACAAATACTAATTCCACGTATTTTCCCCAAAATAACACAAATATCTATCATCAAAATAGTCCATTGAGAAATTATAATCAAAATCAAGGAAATTTTCAACAAAGGGGAATTCCCCAACACCAACAGCCAAGTCGTAATCCTGAATACAACCCGCGAAAAATGCCAACCAATCAAACGCGAACACAAATACAGTGTAGATATTGCAGAAACGTAGGATATGATGCAAATAACTGCATGGAACTCATAGCAAGAAATATGTCGTCACATACCAATGGGTCACAGAAACTTGACAAAAAACAAAATCCGGGAAACTTAAACAATCTTCCGTACGACGGCGCAGCACGGGAGAACAGGCCAATAAAAAACCAGCGCCAAATCTACACAACGGCACCAGCGGACGAAGACTGAGTACAAGAGAGATAGCCACAATTAAATTAAGCGAAAGTGATGTGCCCACAATAACAATAGGTTCAGAAAATCTCTCCACAGAAATATCATTAATGCTTGATACAGGATCTAGTGTAAACATATTAAAAAAGAGTTTCTTACACTCCGAAACAAAAATAAATCAAAGAGGTATAGTTGACTTGAAAAGAATTACGCATCAACCGGTAACTACCTTAGGACTTGTAAAAATAGACATATTAGGGAAGACGACAACATTTTATATTATCAAGGACAATTTTCCCATTGACGCAGATGGAATATTAGGTTCAGAATTTTTCCATAAAATAAAAGTAAACATCGACTACGAAAACGATTGCATCCAATGGGATGACAAAAAAATTTATTTTTCGACTGTCGAGACAATTACGGCGCCAGCGAGACAAGTAACAACAATCTTCGTCAGAGTTAAAAACATAGATGTAAAATGCGGTTACGTCCCAAGACTACTCATAAATAACGACCCCGGGATATATTTATGCGACGCAATAGTGGAAAATTCAAACGGAAAAGCACATTTACAAATATACAACACTACCGAAGAGGATAAAATGATCAAAGTACGAACATTAAAACTACAAGATTTTAATACCAACTACATGGAAATCCAAAACATACACGAAGAACAAGATACAACTAAGACGGTCTCAAAATTGAACATAATGACTCCGGATATATGTAAAACTAATAAAGAGTGTAGTGAGAAATACGCTAACAAAAAAAAAGACTAGAGGTACGGTTGTTTTAAATATTAAACAAAAACCCCCTCGGGGAACATTTGCAAAGAATAAAAGAATAGAGGGTATCTTACAAGAATTAACAAATATTTTTTCAAATTACAAGAAAGGACTACAGAATACAAAAAATGATGATTTTGAATTACAAAGAAGAAATAATGAATTTGACGAATTCAAGAGAAATGTAAAGCATTTCCACAATACTAGTGAGGCACGAATAATTTATAAACCCGCACAAACCTTATGGGAAGTGGCCCTCGGTTAAATTCGCTGAAACTGATGTATGTTGTAGCCTTCGGTGTTCTGATGAAAAGTGTCCATGGCCACAAAGCTGGAAAATCAATAGTTTTTCCTACACGTACGTTCAAAGTACAGCGCGACCTGCCTTAAAAACGGGTATGTCATTATTTGTTCTCAGCATTCAACGCTATGATTTTTAATGTAATTGGCCTGGAAAAATTTTGCAAAGACCATTTCCGAAAGATCGAAGCCTCCTCTTTCAGATGCCGTTGAAAAAATTAACCTACGAAGCGCTATAAAAAAGTTATAGACCATTTTTTCGAAAAAAAAATACGGATTTTTAGCAATTTTTTTTCAATTCGACATTGTTAAATTGAAAATACTTTGCTAGAATCTCCTTACTACGACAAAAGGTAGCATGTATAATTGATGTAACTTGATGTATTCTTTGTTTTTTATACTGCTCGTATTAATGTATAAAAGAAAAAGTTCGAAATTCTTTCTACCGCTGGCATTAGCGCTATCCAACATGTACCCCGTGGAGGTCGCACAGTCGGATTTACATGTCTTTGGGGTGCTTTGGTCAGATGGTTCCCCTTGCCGTCACCTGTGTGCGTGCGTGCGTGTGTGTGTGTGTGTGTGTGTGTGTGCAGCCACATGAGCACATGTGCCTAATGTTCTTGCTCCACTGTAGCATGTACAATAATAACTCGTTATTAGATTATCATCTTCTACTACTTGAAGATCATCTACGGTAATATAAGTAATAAAAACATGATGCAGTACTGCATTTCGAAATCTTGAATAGAGCCGAAGTCTAATGAAATTATTTTCATTGAAAGATACATCAATTTGCAGTTCTTCATCTCCATCTCTTTGTAGTTTATCTTGTATGTATCCTGCTGAAAGAGAAACTTGGTATACACCGATTGTTATTTCTTGTAAATCATTTAATTGCAGTCTTGGAAAATTAGGTACCTGATTCTGTAACTTATGCCATTGACCGTTCCTGCGAATTAAATTGTCGACTTCGATTCTATCTTGAAGTACATTTGGATAATTTCTTCGGCGTAGAATATCCCTAGCTACTTCTACAGTTGCATTTCGCATATCGATAGGAGGAAAATATTTATTTATTAGAGCACCAGCTATTCTGAAATAATCGCCGATATATTTTGCATTTTGAATGTTGAATACGTGATCGAAGATTTTAAAAATCGACTTAAGGTGTCCGTTTCTTGCCTCGACGATCCATCTTACCTTGGTAACTATACGAGAATCGTTTGCTTCCTGCGTTGATAACTGCCTTTCACCTCTTAGAAGTATGGCAGGCATTTTGTGAACAATACCAAGATGATTGAGAAGAGGAATTGCGTCTCTGTAACCTCTGTCAACGAAAAAAATGTCTCCATCACGAAACCAATTTACTAAACTTAGTGCATCTCTTTCAAATTCATTGCGAAGAATGGTAGCGTCATTGTTATAATAATCGAAAAAATAGGGTCCTAATATGGATAGTATATACCCATCTGGAGCTACAATAAGCGTTGGTTTTAATAAATGTCTACCTTTGTGTTGAGAATAAGACTGTCTGAGAACTCGAAAATTGCTACTTTTGTGGATATAGACATAAGTGGCATCGCAGATAACAATAGCTTTCGGTACATCTGCCTCTTCATTATAAAGTTCATTTGCAAAAGGTGTTACATGGGTATTAATATAGTCATCTCTGTTAATAGCTTGTACACCTATGTTTTCTTGTACAAACCTTGTTCTGAGAGATTTTCTGACTGTATTTATTGCCATGCTTACAGATTGCCTACTGGAGTAATTAAATATTACTCGCAAAAATTCATCCGAAATGCCTTGCCTAAACTTACACAAAAATACCATTAAATCTCGTCTATTCACATTTCTCACACCTCCAACTACAGGTACAGGATCGCAGTAGGAAAAGAGATTTTCAAACTATTCTTTAGTTACTGCGAATAAACAGTGAAATTCGTTCTCACTCAAGCTGTCTACATTCTCTAATCTGCATTGAGTTTTAGCAACATTCCGGAGTTGCCCTAAGAAACGTTGTAAATGTTGTCCAGGAATAGCGTAGGGTCTATTAATATAGGGCAAGCCAGGTAATAATTCTGAAATAATTAAATTATTTTCATTTAAACGGTGACCACAACATCTAATATTTTCAGGAACATAAATATTTTGTACCACAAACACGTAAACTCTGCATTCTAAAGATATTCTTACAACATTTTGTTCATTATGACATATAATACACGCACGATTACCTCGCTGGGTTACAACATTTAATCTGAGACAAGAAGGATCATTATCAATTGCTGCTATTTCATTTGTAACAGACTGATTACAATTGAAACAGAGTCTTGCATCATTGTGAATATTAAGATTCGGTAAGTCATTCATTTCACGTCTGCTTACTGCTGATTGTTGTTTTCTCTCATCGTCACCTATTCGCGGCATTTGACGTGCTCTACCTATTAAATTGCAAATAAAACATGTTTGCCTTTGTGCCATTATTTACAATTAGATTATATAACAGGTATATCATTTATTTAAGTATCAATTTACACAATCTCCGTTTACGATATTATATATACACAGAAAACATGTTCGGATAACGGCCGGTCTATTACATGTATAGCATCGAGATGATAGATCTGGTGTAGACGCCGAACAATTGTTCGGACCGCTGCCAGCCGAAAAGTAGTTCGAAACGGGCAGAAACACATCCGCACACTTCGGCACGTGTAAAAGTGCTTTAACTATCGGATAGTTCCTAACCAATTTAGAAGAGCGGCGCGAATTGCAGAGCTCTCTTGAACTAAGATCATTGCCGTGTATGTACCTTGTATTATTTTATTAAGTTATGAGATTCATCAGTACGTTGAAAAAATGGATTTAAAAACATGAAAAAGATGACCAAAAATATAAAATGAATTGTTATCGCATTCGAAAAACTATTGTGGTTGCATACGCAATAGCACTGTATGCGTTTTCGTCATTCGCAACGGTGTCGCTTCCACCGATGGGTATTCCCTGAGCCTTTTGGGGACGAGAGCCAGTATTTTTTTCACTTTTAACGCGATATCTGTTAATGTAATAGAGCTCAAAAAATTCAACATATGCCATTTCCGAAAGTTTGAATTGACCAATAAAGCGACATAAAAAAGTTCTAGTCCATTTTGTCAAAACATCGCGACATTTTTCTTAAAAATCCACATTTTGAAATTAAAAAGTCCGAACTACGATAAGATGTAGCATGGCTACCTACATCAAATATATATGCTACCTTTTGTCGTAGTAACGAGATTCTAGCAAAGTATTTAAACAATGTCGAATTGAAAAAAAAAAATCGCTAAAAATCCGTATTTTTTTTTTGAAAAAATGGTCTATACCTTTTTTATAGCGCTTCGTAGGTTAATTTTTTCAACGGCATCTGAAAGAGGAGGCTTCGAGCTTTCGGAAATGGTCTTTGCAAAATTTTTCCAGGCCAATTACAATAAAAATCATAGCGTTGAATGCTGAGAACAAATAATGACATTCCCGTCTTTAAAGCAGGTCGCGCTGTACTTAGAACGTACGTGTAGGAAAAACTATTGATTTTCCAGCTTTGTGGCCATAGACACTTTTCATCAGAATACCGAGGGCTACAACATACATCAGTTTCAGCGAATTTAACCGAGGGCCACTTCCCATAAGGTTTGTGCGGGGTCCTTTGTGAAAATCGTAAACTCTACGAAAAGGAAATTCATGAGGCACAAGTATCTCATGGAAACAAAGAGTTCGAAGAATTCAGTGCAAATCGGAAGCTTAATGACAAAAATCATGAGGCACGAGTATCTCATGACACCAATATAGAAATATTAGGTGAATGTCAGCTTTGCGAAAAAAGTACAAACCACAAGGCACGAGTATCTCGCGGAAGTAATGAATTTGAAAAATTCAATGAAAACAGTAAGGTTTACGACAATTACAACAAAAATAATGAGGCACAAGTATCTCGTGAAACTAATGAGCATAGGAATCGTAAGCTTTGCGAAAATAGTGAAAACTATGAGGCACGAGTATCTCATGGAACCAACGAATTTGAGGAATTCAATACACTACGCAAACCTTCCGAAATTAATACAAACAAATTACAAGCCTCTCAAGACGGTAATGAAGTACACGAGTCTGAATTAGTCAAATTATACGAAAGTAAAAACAACGCATTTTACGAACACGAAGAAAATAATAAAATTCATGCAGTAAACGATGAATCTTATGAAGATATAAATTATGAAGATGAAAATTATGCTTCAAATACATATAATAAAGCAGATCAAGTTAAATCCTCTGAATCCAGTAAAAATAAACAGGATCAAGATTTACCCTCTGAATCTAGTAAACAAGAAATTATCAATGAAAATGAAATTATGAATAAATATAATAAAGCAGATCAAGTTAAATCCTCTGAATCCAGCAAAAGTAAGCAGGATCAAGATTTACCCTCTGAATCTAGTAAACAAGAAATTACCAATGAAAATGAAATTACGAATAAATATAATAAAGCAGATCCAGTTAAATCCTCTGAATCCAGTGAAAGTAAACAGGATCAAGATTTACCCTCTGAATCTAGTAAACAAGAAATTACCAATGAAAATGAAATTACGAATAAATATAATAAAGCAGATCAAGTTAAATCCTCTGAATCCAGTAAAAGTAAACAGGATCAAGATTTACCCTCTGAATCTAGTAAACAAGAAATTATCAATGAAAATGAAATTGCGAATAAATATAATAAAACAGATCAAGTTAAATCCTCTGAATCCAGTAAAAGTAAACAGGATCAAAATTTACCCTCTGAATCTAATAAACAAGAAATTATTAATGAAAATGAAATTACGATTGAAAGTAGTAGTAGTTTATTACGTGCTCACCATTGTGATTACACGGACTTCCGAATCATTTTACAATTACAATACATAATTTCATTCACCTTTATTACCACTCATACATCTATTAATACAATTTACCTACTTAACACTTATACTTTCACACCACTTTAAATTTCTTTTACCCCCCTTTTTCCAATCTACTATTTATTTGCAAATTACATTCATACTTCTGATTCATACTACTTTCTCTCTGTGCACATTCATTCTCCTTTTCTACTTCATACTCATTTCTCCCCTTTCTATTTCTTTTACATCGCCTCACTATTTCGTATTTATACATACATTTCATTCCCTTCTCTCATTTTCTCTCTCTCTTTCTTTCTTCATCCTCACTGCCTCTACCTTTTTCATCCATTCATATCCTCTTCCATCCTCATGCAACACATTTTCCCTCTTTCCCCCTCCCCTTTCCGTTAACTCACAGTTATCCCTTATGTGTTCTATATCCTCCCTCTCTTTTCCACACACTCTGCACTTTCTCTCTTCTTCCTCCAGCCAATACATGTTCCCTCTTTCTTCATTTCCACATCTCCACCGTGCTATCAACTGAACTTTCTTCCCCTCTCTTTTTTTGGCCGTCCTTAGGTATTCTGGGATTCCTATGACTCTGGAGTAGTTTTTGCATGACCGTGATCTTCTAACCTCTTCTTCCCTTTGCTGCCAATCTACTTCTTTATCTCTTTCTCTCAATCGCTCCCATTTTTCCCCACCCCACCCATTTAGTGCATCTTTACTTACCCCCACCCTCCACAGATAGTCCATTCTCTCAGCACTTTCCCTTGTCCACTCCCCTTTTCGTCTTTCTCTTTCATCCTTCCTTCGTTCTATCATACTTTCTTTTCCTATTTCTCCTCCTTCTCCGTTTTGTAAACGCTCTTCAAACTTTCCCGCTCTCCACCCTGTTTCCACCCTTAATTTATCCCTTTTCAATTCCTCTCTTACTATATACCCTTTAGTGCTTCTATTCAACCCTAGAATCCATCTCAAATAGTTTTCTTGTAACGCTTCTACTTCTTTCCATTCCTTATACCCCCATATCTCCACCCCAGAATACAATATTCCTTTCACTATACTATCAAACAATTTCAGTCTCCATCTTATGACCCCCTTAAACTTTCTCTCTCCATAACTCCATATCCATCCCATCGCTACTCTCGCTTTCCTAATCCTATCTCTTATATGCTCTTTTTCTCCCCCGTATCTTGTCACCCAATACCCTAAATATTTATACTCCTTCACTTCTTCTAGTCTCTCCTTACCCCACCACCAATACCTTTCTTTTTCCCTCCCCCCTTCTTTCTAAACACCATCACTTTCGATTTTTCTGGGCTCAGCTCTAATTTTTTTCCTTTCAAATACTGTCGCAATCCTCTTATCATCGCTCTTAGCCCTTCTTCTTCTTCCGCCACCACGGTTCGATTCTGTTCGCACGAGCAGCAATAGTTCACGTCGACTTAATCTTTGCGTGGTTCAGGATGGTGCTTAGAAAGGATAAAATGTGATTTTATATCTAAAAACTGATTAGATCTCTTTATTTTGAGCTTTACACCAAACTTCGCGACCGGTACTTCTTCGTATCGCGACGTGAAGACAATTCAATTCACGTGGAAGTTCAGACAATGTTCAAATTAACACTAATTTTTAAAAACTACTTATTAAACTACTTAATACTTATGCGCGACTACTAAATTTAATTGCGTGCAGCGCGGATGCTGCGAAAATTTTTGCGGATTAAGGCGATTTTAAACCGATGCGTGCGTTTTTCGTGGCGATGGCGACGAGGTCCACGTGGAATCTAGTCTCTTTCGGAAGTCGTCCTTGCAAAAGGAGGCAGCGGCGGAAATTGATATGAAGCGCGGTATCACCTTCAATTAAATTTAAAGGTCAGCAAGCGCGAGATTTGATTATTCAAACGACCCATATAGCGCGCGGTGAGTCGGTAACTGCGAGCTGCGTCGTCGTATGCGCGGACGCCAAGAGATGGCGCGACGATGTCGATTTAACACTACATAACGCAGCAACCACCACAATGTCATCAGCATACTCCAATGACCATACCTTCTCTCTTCCCACTCTCACTCCTCCTATCCCTTTTCTTAATTCCTCTTCTATGTCCGCCAGGTATATCTTAAAAAGGGTCGGGCTTAGAGGACATCCCTGCTTCACTCCTTTATCCACCCAGAATTCCTCCGAAAACTCCTCCCCTATCTTTACCACACATCTTGTCTCCTGATATATTTCTTTTACTCTTTCTACCAAAATCTCACTCACCCCCCTTCTCCTCATCATTTCCCATAATATCTTCCTATCTATTTTATCGAAAGCCCCTTTCAAATCCATAAAGAGAGCCCACACCTTCTTCTTCTCCCTTAATCTTATTCCTACTAAATGTTTTAAAATCTTTATATTTTCTATAGTTCCTCTTCCTTTTCTGAATCCTGCCTGAGTCCTACCCCATCCTCCTCTTTCGTCTAATTCCTTCACTAACTTTCTATTTAAAAGATTCGCATATATCTTATATGCAGTACTCGTTAACGTTACCCCCTACAATTATCTGCCACATTTTTATCCCCCTTTTTCCATATCGAAACCACCACCCCTATTTTCCATTTATCCGGAAATCTTTCTCCTTCCCATATCTTTCTACAGATTTCCTCCAATTTTCTGCTTACTTTCTCTCCTCCCTTCATCCATACTTCGTTTCTTATCCCATCAATCCCCGCCGCCTTACCTTTCCTTAACCTTTTTATTTCTCTATTTATTTCTTCTCGACTTATCCCTTCTTCGACTTCTCTATCTATTTTTTGCTTCTCTCCAACTTCTATCCTTTTCTCTGTAACTCCTCCTAGTGTTCTCATAAAATTATCTACCCACTCCTTCATTTTAATTTCTTTACTTACTCCCCCCCTTTTCTTCCTACCTCTATTAATAAATTCCCACGCCTGCGCTTCTGTAGTTATCTTTTCTATCTCCCTCTCCTCCATTTTCCTAAGATCTTCTTCTTTCTTTTCACACAGGTTCCTATATTCCTTTCTCTTCCTTAGAAACTCCTCATATCCCATCCTTGTTCTCCTATATTTTCTCCCTAACCTGTTTACCTCTTTCTTTTTCTCTCTACATTCTCTATCCCACCATGGTACCCACCCTATCCCTTTTCCTCGCCCTCTCTTCTTCATTTTAACTGCTCTTTTCAACCCTTCCTTCAATTCTTCCCACCCCCCTTTCACATCCATTTCCGTCCATACTATCCCCTCTATATTTCTCCTAAAATTTTCTACTCCCTCTTCTGACCAATCTTGCATCATCTCTCCCTCCCTTTCCTTTTGCTTCTCCTCCCTTCTATATTCCTTTCCAAATTCTATTAATATTGGGTGATGATCCGATTCTACTCTGCATCCTATGTTAAAATACCTGATCTTCTCTTCTGCCTCCAGGTTTACAATGCCATAGTCAATCACTGATCTCCCTCCCGCTTTTTCATAGGTCCACTCCCCCTCTTCATCCCCCTCTTTCCACCCATTTAATACCAACCACCCCCTCTCTTCCAGTACTTTGATCAGCTCATGCCCTTGCTTGTTTACCACACCATCTCTCGATCTTCGTTCTTTCTCTTTTTCCTCTCCTTCACCTCCCAGTCCTCTCCACCCTCCTTCCCTCCCAATTCTCGCGTTAAAATCCCCTACCATCATCAGATTTCCTTCCTCTCTCTCTTCTATTATCCTTTTCAATCTGTCTAGCTCTTCCATGCTTCCCTCCTTATTATAAATCATCATAATTTTCCACCTTTCGTTGTCTATAGTTACCTCTCTCTGTTGTATCCCCTCCACTTCCTCCCCACCTCCCCCTTTCTCTTCAATTTCCTTTCTTATGCCCGTTATTATCCCCCCATTGCTCTTCCCTTTTTCTTCTCTCTCCTCGCTGGCTGGCATTTCCATCTCCATCCTTCTGGCATTTTTTCTTTCAGTTTCACCCACCCACGTCTCCACCAATCCAATCACATCGAACTCTTTCAGGAACTCCCAGAAATCTTCTTCTTTTCTTTTTAACCCTGCAACATTCCAGAACAGCCCCCTTATACTTCGATTTCCCCCCTCTTCCTTCCCTCTTTGTTTTATTCCCCCCCCCCCCCCTCCCTCCCCCCCGCTTCTGCCCTTTCTATTTTTTCTAATGTGAGCACGTTTCTTTAAAAAGTTTTTTCACTCATACACTTACACGCTTCATTCCACACATACTCTTTGCCATCCACCCACGCTCTTCCAAAACTCACGTTCACTCGCTTCCCTCTCTCTCTCTGTCTCTTTGCCCATACTCAAATCTCTTTCTGTCTGTCTCTCTCATCCTTCGTTAGGTCATCATCTACATACACTTTCGTTCCTATCAATTTGTTCTTATTCATCATAATCTCTTTTTTCTCATCCAAACTATTTAGTTTCACAATCACAATACTTTCACTCATTCTATTTCCGATCTTAAAAGCTTCACTTATTTTTATTTTATTATCTAATCCCCCCATTTTCTTAAATACCCCCATCGCGGCGTCTTTTACGTTTCCCCCCTCTACTTCAACCCCCCTCAAAACTACGTTGAATCTTCTTTCTCTTCTTTCTTGATCATCTCTTCTTTTTTCTATTTCTTGTACTTTTCTCTTCAATTCTTCGTTTTCTTCTTCTAACTTCTTCCTTTTTTCTTTTTCCTCCTTTTTGAAACTGTCCATTTCCAATCTCATTTTCTTCTCCAATATTTTCATTTCTTCCTTTAATTCATTTCTTATATCCTTTACTATTTCTTCTTTCTGCTCTTTTAGCAATCTTTTCATCATTTTTTCCATCTCCTCTAAGTTTGTCATTTTCTCTACTCCTGAATTCTCCTGCTTTTCTTGCGTTTTTCTATTATCTCTCGTTCGTTTCGCGGTCTTTTGTTCTCGTTCGCTTCCCTCTTCGCTGTCACTCGAGTCGCTCTCTCTGCCCCGCTTCGAAAACCACGACCTCGGGATGCTCGCGACACTACTCTCCCTCTTCTCCCTTCCTAGTTTCTCAGCGTTCGTGGGTCTCCCTCTTTTCCCTGCGCTCTTCTTTCTCGACTCTCGTTCACGTCCTTCTCGCTCCGTCGCTCCCTTCCCCGCGCCGCTCTGGTCTAACCACCTCTTTACTTTCTTTTCGCTTGTTTCAGATTGTTCGCGGGAAGTCGTTTCTTTCTCGTTCTTTCTCTCCTCTTCGTCACTCATCCCCTCTACTCCCTTCTGATTCCTACATTCACCGTCGCGAACTCGCGACTTAGCGCTTTATCGGCGCACGCGCTGAATCACTCGTTTTCCAATCCGCGAGATGGTCGTATCTTTCTTATTCTCTCGCACACACACTTTCTCTCTCTCTCTCTTTCTACTTTACTTGACTTTCGTCACTACCGCTTCGTTGCCTGCGCTTGCGCACACTATTCCTTGGCACGTGTTTTGCAACCGACGAACATAGATAAAAAAGGAGCAAACTCACAGGATTCGCCGCTACTTCCACCTACTTGGCACCCAGCTGACTCGTCTTCACGGTTTTCTTTCTGCCTCTGTGCTTTTCGCGATGTTCGCTTGAAGCACTCACTGCGTTTTTAGGTTAGAAGTTGCGGCTCCACCAAAAACTTGCCCCTACAGCTCGCCTTCCGATCGGAAACACGAGCTACTTTTTCGCACAGCTCAAAAATCTTTCCTGTAACCAAAACTCCCCGTAGGGCAGAAATTTACAGCACCTATTTTGCCTTTCTCCGAATTCTCGCGATTCACACAAGTGTTCTCGCTTACCTCTCAACCGGAAGTCCCATCATCCGGAACTCTACGAAAAGGAAATTCATGAGGCACAAGTATCTCATGGAAACAAAGAGTTCGAAGAATTCAGTGCAAATCGGAAGCTTAATGACAAAAATCATGAGGCACGAGTATCTCATGACACCAATATAGAAATATTAGGTGAATGTCAGCTTTGCGAAAAAAGTACAAACGTAAAAAAGTACAAAACGAAAATTATGCTTCAAATACATATAATAAAGCAGATCAAGTTAAATCCTCTGAATCCAGTAAAAATAAACAGGATCAAGATTTACCCTCTGAATCTAATAAACAAGAAATTATCAATGAAAATGAAATTATGAATAAATATAATAAAGCAGATCAAGTTAAATCCTCTGAATCCAGTAAAAGTAAACAGGATCAAGATTTACCCTCTGAATCTAGTAAACAAGAAATGACCAATGAAAATGAAATTACGAATAAATATAATAAAGCAGATCAAGTTAAATCCTCTGAATCCCGTAAAAGTAAACAGGATCAAGATTTACCCTCTGAATCTAGTAAACAAGAAATTATCAATGAAAATGAAATTGCGAATAAATATAATAAAGCAGATCAAGTTAAATCCTCTGAATCCAGTAAAAGTAAACAGGATCAAAATTTACCCTCTGAATCTAATAAACAAGAAATTATTAATGAAAATGAAATTACGATTGAAAGTATGAATAAATTTAGTAAAACAGATCAAGTTAATTTAATCCTCTGAATCCAGTAAAAATAAACAGGATCAAGATCTACCCTCTGAATCTGATAGAAAAGAAATTATGAATTACAAATTCAAAGAAGATGGAAACTATGATTTCAGCTATGAAATATACGAAATAAATGATGAATTATATGAACATGGAAATTATGGAAAAAACGAAAATTGTGAGTTGAACGATGCATATAAATTTATCATAGAAGAAAATGATAAATTAAATGAAACTGACGAGTTAAATAAAAATAACATCGAATTATACTACAGTGAAAATGATGCTTTATACGACAATTATGAACTAAGAGAATTATCTACAAATGATGAAAACAGCAAGACCCCGAAAAGGTATGCTACGGTATTAAGTCAAAAAGATTCTTCGAATGCGATGGGAACTACGGAGGAAAGGAACAGAGAGCATTGGAAGTAAGAGAGTTACTAAGAACTGACCACCTCAATAAAGAAGAAAAAGGTCACGTCTTTGAAATACTAAACGAAAATGCGGATGTATTTCACCTACCGAATGAAAAGTTAGGCTTTACTCACCTTACAGACCATAAGATTATCACAACAAACGACATACCAATAAATACAAAACAATATAGATTTCCTCCAATACATAAAGATGAAATAAATAAACAAGTAAAAGAACAACTGGAAAATGGTATTATAAAACAATCAAATTCACCATATAATACACCAGTTTGGATAGTACCAAAGAAACCGGATTCTCAAGGCAATACAAAATGGCGAATGGTTCTAGACTTTAGAAAATTGAATGAAAAAACAATACCAGATTCTTACCCGTTACCTAACATTATAGATATACTAGATCAGCTCGGAGGAGCAAGGTACTTTTCGGTCTTTGACCTCGCTTCAGGATTCCACCAAATTAAGATGAATAAAAATGACTCACATAAGACGGCTTTTTCAACACCAGATGGACACTATGAATTTGAGAGAATGCCGTTCAGACTTAGAAATACACTAGCGACCTTCCCACGGTTAATGGACGTAGTATTAGCAGGGTTACAGGGTAACGAATTATTTGTTTATCTGGATGATATAGTTATCTATGCAAGATCACTAAGAGAACTTAAAACAAAATGTCAAAAATTAATGGAACGATTGAGAGAAGCTAATTTGAAACTACAACCAGATAAGTGCGAATTCCTAAGGAAAGAAGTAGGATGTTTAGGTCACATTATAAGTAAAGATGGACTGAAATCCGACCCCAAAAAAATACAGAGTGTAAAGAATTTCCCAATACCCAAAAATCAAAAAAACATTAGGCAATTTTTGGGCTTGGCAGGCTATTATAGGCGATTCATAGAAAATTTTTCTAAAATAGCAAAACCATTATCAGATATATTAAAAAAGGAAGGACCATTAACCTGCGAAAAAGATCAAATTAATGCATTTGAAATTCTACGAAATAAACTATGCGAAGCGCCAGTATTACAATATCCAGATTTTGATAAACCATTTATAATTATAACAGACGCTTCAGGATTCGGTATAGGAGGTATTCTATCCCAAGGAGAAGTAGGAAAAGACAGACCAGTAGCTTACGCCTCAAGAATACTAAATAAATATGAACAGAAATACGATACAAACGATAAGGAAGCATTAGCTATATACTACTACATTATGCATTTCAGACCATATGTATATGGTAGAGAATTCAAAGTACTCACTGATTGCAAATCACTAACTTCATTTAGAACAAAGAAAGATCCAAACTCAAGAGTAGCGAAATGGATGCACAAATTGGCAGAATATGAATTTAAAGTAGAATACAAAGCCGGAAAAACGAATGTCAACGCCGACGCATTATCAAGGAACCCAGTGGAATTACTAAAAATAAATGCATCAAAAATTAAACCAAGTAATGCAAATATAGGTCAAGATATTATGAAGAAAATGGGTTGGACTGGGCAAGGCTTAGGTAAATTTAATCAAGGAATCACAGAACCTATCCTGTTAAAAGCACAATCAGATAGGAAAGGATTAGGATACCCAAGAGAAACAACATATTATGAAAATAATCATGAAATCCCTTTTACAGAAGAAGAGTTGTTAGAAAAACCAGTAAAAAACAAATTATCAGAAGAAACGCCACAGAAAAAAGAATGGTAAAGAACATACACAACAAACTAAGCCAACTAAGGGAATTGTTAAAAGAAAATCAATTGCAACCAGAAGAATACAAAGATACCACCACCAAGAAATTGACAACGGTAGAAATCTTAGAAGAAGCCATCAATCATATTAAAATACTCCATTGCCGTCTACAACAGAATAATGTCAATAATGAGGCCAATAAACCCAACAACCACAACCACAATCATTATTATTATTACTACTACTACCCCCACCACGAATACCCCGAACAAAGCCAAAGCCAGCATAATCCTACAACAACCTACACATACTTACAAAACCAGGAAACACTTCCCAATCTTGCAATACCATTATCCAGCACCCTCGACCATTTCGAAGCTATTGATGAAAAACCGTCAACCAATTTTTTCATGCAAGAGGAAACACGGTATCCGACGAAAGAGGAGATAGCCAATATTATTAAATCCTTGGAAGCCGAAGAGATTTCAACAAACGACATAACCAACACCCAGAAGTACAACACAAGTAGAATAAAACGCTAATAACAATTACAGGAATAGAAATTAAAATTACAAAACGAACAGTAAACAATCACGATACCACTACAAATAGCAACAATATTATAACGATATTTAATATAAATTCAGCGCCATAATTATGTCATTTCTTTCAACCACAGGGGGAGTATTAAAACGAAGCAGAAAACCTGCGAATAGGAAAAAAAATAAGAACAAAACGCAGAATATCGAAAAATGAGAAGTATAATCACCATTTATATACTAATAATAAGATGGCGGGTAGAAGCATTTATCGCCTTCGATTGCGGAGCAAGGAACTCCAATATATCAACGATATCCTTGCTAAATACACAGGACTGCGAAATTGAAAAAAAAAACAAGTAACCATAGAAAGAAACAGAGCACAACTTCTGCAAGTCAAGGAATATGAAGAAATAGAAGTGACACAATGCAAAATAGAAATAGACAGAACCATACAATACTGCGGAATGCACTCACACACATCACCCGTTCTAAACGGCATGGCAATCTATATCCTGGAGGTATCCAGAGAAGAATGCGAAAGAATACATCGCACAGGAACCACATTCGTAAGCCCTAATGCGGGAATCAGTGGATCCTGGAGCAATGTTATAGTACAAGGAACAGCGAAAATATTAATTCAAAAATATAAAGCAAGAGTAAACCTAAACGAAAATAAAATCCACCTAAGATCAGGCATATCATATCCAATAACGGATAGAAATTGTTTGGAGTTAGAAGGAGGCAGCACATATTGGGATATAATACCGGAAGATTTTTGTGGTTCGAACAAGTACGATGTACTCTACGAAGGACAAGTAGATAAAACGTCAAATGAAGACAAAACGACAGTATATTCACTAACAACGAAAGAAATTACATTCGCACTCTCAGCAAAAGGAAGGAAAAGCATTTGTGGTTACGACATCATTTTAACTGAACACCCCAAGTTACTCGTATTAGAAATTGGGAAAAACGCAGGATTCAAAAAGAATCCACTAAAAACATCCAACCTGGACATCTTTACATATGTAAACTCAAAGTTTGTATATGTCGAGAAACATCTGCGATACCAAATTAAACAACTGTATTACGATGTTCTGGCGCAAAGATGCGCTTTGGAAAAGCATTATCTATAGCAACTCAAGCACCGGACGAATTCGCATACAACATAATGAAAGGGGCCGGATTCATGGCAGTAGCAGCAGGAGAAGTAGCCTACATAATGAAATGCATCCCGGTGGAAGTAAGCGTCAGAAGAACTAACGATTGTTTTTCTCATCTACCAGTGAAGTATCAAAATCAAGAGCTATTTATGACCCCTAAAACCAGAATCCTCATCAGCAAAGGAACACAAATAAACTGCAATAGCCTCGTAGCACCTATGTATTCGGTTAGCAATATTTGGTACAAACTCCTACCCAATCCGGTTGAAGCCGCCAGTCCCGAGCAACATAAGCCATTAACTAAGCAAACCTGGACATATACAAACCTAGAAAGCCTAGCAGTAAATGGTATCTACAATCAAGAAGATCTTAGGAAACTAAAAGAACACATCATGTTTCCAGCTGAAAAGCCAGCAGTATTAAACACAGTAGCTAGAGGCCTTACAGGACAAACGACGAACCTGCAAGGAGCCAAACTAAGCAATTTACTTGACACAAATACCATAGGAAAAATACTAAAATCTGCATGGGATGGAACTTGGGAAAAATTCATGATATTTAGATCAACCACAGCCGGTATAACGGGAATATTCGTAATAGGAAAATTAGTAAAAGCCATAATCGATACAGCAATCCATGGATACGCCTTACATACGGCATATGGTTGGTCCATCCTATTAATTGGGGCAATCTGGGATTCCGTCACAAATCTATTATTACACCTAGCAAGAGGACACAAAAAGAACAACAACAACGATAAAGATAACGAAACTCATATATTACACCCAAACATAGAATAACGGATAACACAACAAAAAGGTGACCTACAAATGATGGAGTACAAAAACACCCTCGGTACCCACAACTGGCTTAGTGGATAACAATGAACAAACCACCCAAAACAGAACTAACTCAGAAACCAGCGATCTATACCCAAAACTGGATAACGATTACTACGGAGAAAGCAACATCAGAGAAAAAGATCTAAACACAAACCCAGCACAGGAAGCTGTAAGAAACATGGACACAATTAATAGACAAACAAACTTCTCGTTAAAAAAATAAACAAAAGAGCATCGTAAAAGAAACACGAAAATATAAACAGAAGAATCAGCAACAGTAGCCAGTAAAAATATTAACGAAAAGGACATTACGATTCAATGCTTAACAATCATAGTAGTAATAATAACAATAACAATAACACTAACATAATAACAATATTAATGGAAATGTTTCCTCTCACAGGATATGAGTTATCCAGACAACATATTCCAAAGCGACATAGAAATAAGATTTAAAGATATTGCGGCTTATCATAAACATTACACGGAAATATGCTCATCGGCAGCATTAGTACATGCAAACGACGAAGACGAATGGATCTGTACACCTTGTTTCCTCAAATTACCAGCGGCACAAAGGGAAACATTTTCATTATGCGAAGATGTACACTGGACATTGCACGAACCCGCAGACTACACTTGCGATCACTGTGATACAGTATTAATGACAAATAAAAAAGCCACGAGCTGTATTCGATGTCTAGCATTTCACATAAGACGGATAAATGCATTAATTAAGACGAAAACCATAGGTAAACCAAGATCACCAGATTTTGGAATAATTAATCGATTTAGGTTGCCGGACAATACTCCAGAAGAATTCCTAGACACAGATAGCGAAGACAAAGGAATAGATGAAGGAATATCAAACATCAATCTGGATAATGAATAATGGAAAATGACAAATTTACATATCCAAATACAATATAAACTGGTATTGTCGTGGTGGCTCGCTCGCTTCGCTCGCTCAGACAATTTGACCCATTGGAGAATCGGCTATTCCTTAATACTCGCTCGTTTACTAAGAGCTTTCAATTATATTATAAAATTATATTGATATTTGGGGGTCCAATCATATTTAGGTCCAAGTGGCTTCGATACATATGTTATAACCACATAGTGTTTTTTATATGTATGAAAAGTAAATAAAATATCTAATTATATACGATATATGTAATGATCACAAATCCATGCACACTAGAATAAGAACATAATACACTCATTAGAGATTGGAAAAAAAACAAACAACCTTTTCTCAGGAAGAAGATGACAGGAGCAGGGCAAAGACGAATTTTAGCCTACATAGTAATTACAGTAACCATCAGCCATAAATCAGAAACTGCATAAATGGGATATGCTACAAAACAATAGACCTGGTAACAATAAATATAACACTAAATGATTATATAGCCAAAACGGACAATAAATTTATATACTTGCGAGAAGGAAGGAAGTGTAAAATAAAAAGAGGAGAATGCAATAATAAAGCGAAAGGACTTACCTTTTGGAATACAAATAACGTAATACCCCAAGCACATGTTAAACGGAACTCAAACAAAACCAGAATCGAAACATTGAAACCGAAATACAACATTTCAACAAATACACAGAAAATCGAAGAAACAGCCATTGCAATTGTAAAAGTAAAAAGGGAAAAATATATCATAATATCAGGAGCAGTAATTATAAGCATCCTTACTATGAGCACAATAATAATAGCCGCAAAACGCAGACCATGTAAATCACGGTGAAAATCACAAACCATATACTACGTTAGACATTCACTTCCTTACGGAGAAGATTTCGAATCATACGTCAAGGTAATACCATGAATTGCAGCGAATGGAGCAAAAGACCATTGAGTAGAAGAAAACCGACCGAGTTGACCTTTTCTTACCAATATCCATTTATCTTTTTTATATATTTTTTATATTTTTGATATTTCTTTTGTATACTACACTAGATATAAGCGTTGCAAGAGCCAAGTCGCTAACTAAGTTAACAAACTTTGAACGTCAAAACCTCCCAAGTTGGTTAACAAACAGTACGACGGGTAAAAAAATCCTTATCCTCAAAAAGAAAAAAAAAGAGGACAGGGAAGTGTGTTTAATCATTGTGAATATGGTCCATATGAACTGCATCACATTACAGAATGAGACAACTCTGCAACAATTATTTTTTAATTTTTTCTTTTTTCTTCTCGCCTCTCCCTAATATTCTCATTACCTTGCAAACATCCCCACCCAGTTATTCTAAATACCCGGGATCCTCCGAGGCCTCTCCACTAGCATGCAATAAACAAACTTAAAAATATGTATATACATGTATAAGCATCAAGAAACTTAAGGAACAACAAGTAATCAAAGCATTATATAAATGCAAAATTATATGTAATACCCGCTTTCGAGAAAAGTAAGTCACGTATTAAAACACATGCTGTAAATCCTATACAAACCCAATTATGCGCGAAAAATCATAACTAATTCTGTTGTCACAATGGAGGCACTGATGTTGGATGAAACAAATAAACATTGAGTACAAGAAAAAGTAAATAAAGAGCAAAATGTGTTTTAGCTTCGAATCATTTGCAACTCTCGTGAATCTAATAAATTACATGGTTTATTGAGTGCTTACCATGGCATAACGGGAAGGAGTAAAATGAGATTAGGATATGCCAATCTCAGAGTATAGAAAATGATAAGGAACTCGCCATCACGTAAGACTTACCACACAAGGTGGAGAGCGAGGAAAATACAGTTTGACAAATCACAATTGCTTTGAAAACCAATTTGTTTTGATCTAAACTTTCTGTGAATCCTAAAATGATAGCAGGATAAAAGGCATGAATGAGAAATTAGATACCTATGGCCTTGTTTGCATACCACACTTACTTTACTCAACAATTGTAAAAACACTCCTTTTACTGCGAGAAGAAGGGAGAAAAACCTATGTACTCCAAAAGTAATAACTATTAATGTACTTAGAAATCATAAGATTTACGATTAATTAGAGTATAACTATCTTAAATATCTTAGCTTACGCAAGTAATTTATAATGAAGGAAACAATGTACGAGTTAAATATGTCATAATCATTAATAGAACATATATACCTGTAATTATTATTACTACTATTAGGGAAAATCGAAAAAAAAACTAACGGACCTCCGAACAAATAATGTACATGCGTTTTGCGAATAGTTACGATAATGTAGTTTAGGCGTACATACAATTCATTGCGTTCAACCATTCCGAAAAATGTAATACCGGATATCCATTATAATAAGTTATCACAAAGGACATATATATTTTATAGCTACAATACGAAAACATTGTATTCATCACGAAAATACATTGTAATTATGCGATCACAACAATATGTAATCTATTGGTATTAGTAAATAAGTTTGACACCTGTCTACGAAGCTGGAGGACCAGCTTCCGGCACAGCGGGAGGGTGTTACGTCTCCGTAACTAGCCCATAACGAGTCATTCTGGAAACCTGGCAGCCGTCATCAAGTCAACAAGGCCCAAATCCATTTTCAATCAATAATCGTAAAACTAAAAGCGGTACATCCGGGCGCCGCGCCGTGCCGACCGCCGGATATCGGTGCCGATCAAACTCGTACCACCTTAAGTAAAACTCCTTAAGACCACCTTTGAACACAGCTAGTGCAGCGGGCAGAGTACTAGACCATTGGCGGATGGACATACATAGTTTATGACCCTCTATACTATCTCTTCCCCGAAAAGCAATAAAAAGAATCACCGCGAGGCACACAACAGCATCAAGCTACGATACAGCTGTATGAATTCTGATAAAAATCGACAACAGTAATTCAACAATGTTTTAACAATACCTCAATAACGTTTAAATAATAAAGCAATTAATAATAACTAACAATAGTTCATAGATACGCAAGCAACCTGTAACTAATAAACACTATGTACTTCTCAATTGTAAACACTCTAAATTGTAAAATCACCGACAAGAATGTTTAAATTTTAATTGCAAATGCAACGGCCGAAAAACGTAGAGAAATACCAAACTTATTAATATTATTTTACAATTATTGTAACTAAGCGTCAAATCCTGGATTCCCCAATTTTCTCACTTTATATCTTTTCGTCCACGTAATCTCCCACCTTTTTCCAATTCCGATGTCAAGTGCAAACTATAAAAGGCCAAGGCGATGGGCCCGAAAAGCAGTTAGTTTTTTGAAGGAAATAAGATCGGGCTACGCGGGTGTTCACTAGTCGAAAATTTAAGTTCACCTCTTCTCAATCGGAGCACCCAGTTCTCCAACTTCGCCGAAGTGCGCGATAACGCCCGACACTAGAGGAAGACCCGAAGGAGACCATCCACTAGGAGCACAGCGCTGTCCACTCAACATCGAATATCATCACACGGCGTGAGTTATTTTAACTAATATGTCGACCCATCCCTAAAATCAGCCATGGCCTGCAATCGGTCTGCCTCGACATTTTTTGACTAACCCCATGCTCTTCTCTGTTCCTCATCCGAGCTTTACAATTAATTGAATGTAATAAATAAGAAGTAGTTGTAAATAATAACTTGTTTTCCTTAACAAACTTCCCTCTTAAACACCCCAATTTATTTACAGGAGTAGACGCCCCCTCGAAAGGGGACCTACGTGCAAAAAGCGCGGACGGCCCCGAAGCGAGTTCCCACACAGCACAGACGTTGCAAACATATAACGGTTATATTGCAGGAATGTAAAAATGTCCGACTTCATAACCGTTATGTATCAGTAACGTATTTGGTATGTAACAGAACATTTTGTGCTGTCTGGGTTATAACGCTCAACTCGGGTCGTAACACTTACGCCTCCTGCATAGGGCCTTTGATTGAGAATGTAAAATGTTGGTGGGGCGCAGCGTCGTAGTCGCTGCAGCTGAGTGCGAAGCATGGCACAAAGAGGAGAAGTGATGACGATCTCTTCCTCCTCTCGCCCCGTTCATCTGGCGGTGGCTCGGGCGGAGGCCTAAAAAATGGACTAACAAATGTCACTGTTCGTATCACTCTTTTAATTTATTCAAATGTATTATTTTTTATTACTTTTAGAAATCGATTTTTTAATCCGTTTTATGCATTTGGTACATATGGATCTAACGAGTTTTTATTTATTTTTTGTACTACACCATGTTTTGTTAATTCTATTTCCTATGTCATTTCACTTTCTTCTGAAATTTTTGGTAGCACTTCGAAAGAATCACGAGTGTTGGTTTCTGCATTATCTGTTATCTTAATATTAGTAATCGCTGTTACTAGTGTAGCTTCAGACTGTGTTGGTAAGATGATATCCGTATCGCCGTCATTATCGTTGCTGGAGTACGTGCCTTCGTCTTTATCAGAATTTTCTTTATCAAGATATTGAGTCGGAACGTTGCATTCTGTTTGTGTTGGATAGTGTTTGCTGCAGGGATGGGCAAACCTGATCGATTTCTCCAGTTGCAATTTCTTCCGTTTTTTCGTTATTATTGAGAACTTTGTTTAGGGATTGATTTTGGTTTGTCATTGCACAATGTTCGATGTCGTTACTGGCATTTTCTTTTTGAATGGGGTTTGGATTGGCAGTCTTGAATGATGCTTCTGTTTTAAGCTGAGAATTGTCTGCGTAGGGCATGTTGGCAGACCCACAGTATCCTTTACTTGTACTAGTTGGGGTTACTCTGTTAGACGACTGTAATTGCGTCTGTATTGCTTGCGTTGAAATAACCACGTCTTTTCTCGGTAATGTTTCGACTGAGCCTTTACCTGACATCCGCGCTGCACTTTTTCCATGTCCCCTTTGCCAGATGTACTTGTATTTCTCCAAACAACCGCCACACAGACATATTTTAACAGGTGCACTTTAAAAATGGCTCTCATAGGTTTGGAGTCCATTTGTTTGTTTACAGTGAATATTGGAACATACAAACTCACCCTTTCCTGAAAAAAATCTCCTTTCTTGTACGCCATCGATAGGCAATCATTTGGTATCTGTAGAACGTTAATTTACAGACGCAAAACTCATCGTTCTCGATCACGGAGCTGCAATCATCATCGGATTCCTCATTATCGCTGGAGTCGGTGTCGGCTTCATAACCGTTATCACTTTCAGTGTTACTGTAATCATTTTCCGTTGGTAAATTTTGCGCTTGCTTTTCTTGTTGAATGTGCATTGGCGTGTATCTTGATACTTCTTCCGGTTCAGCCTCCATCCAGAATTTCTTGCACTTCTGCGCCGTTACCATCTCGTTGTCTGGAATTGGATTGATATTAACGAAGTCCGTCGTGTGATAACAAATCCGAGTTGGACTCCACCTTACTTCGATAAATTCATGAGGTTCTAACCATCTGGAAATTCCATAAACCTCTTCATCTTCCACCTCACGCACTCGCGTATTTCTCAAGATTGGAATATTTTCTTGAAAATTCTTTGGGAGGGAAAAGCGTCCTCCTCGGGATACGCGCACAGAAACCTACGCGACGCGCGCGATTTTAAAATTAACATCTTCGCGTATCCCGATATAAAAAAGAACCCCTCGTAGTGAGAGGGGGTTCTATCACTCCGCGTTAAGGGGATCGACACCCCAATACGAAAAAAATCGCGCGCGGAGGACCACTTCTGATACCAAATTTTTTAATCTGTTACGACCCGATGATCGTAACAGCGCCAGTGGTGGATTCGAATTCTTAATTAAAATCGGCGACGTTTATTCTTTGCACGCCGTCCACCAACTGACTTCTCCGATGCGGTCTCGAAACTAGAGCACAGCGGAGTTCGTCGTCTAATTTCTTTCCAACCGTGTGGCTATACTGAGGGTGCACTTCCTTCACTGGGCTTCACCGTGCGAGGATGCGCCTCGTGCTTATTCTCACGGTGGATAAATGATGGTCAACTTATTTATTGAAACAGATGATACAATGTGGGTGGGACGGACGATACGTACCACCGGTACGTAACACACAACCTCTATTTTTCTTTATTATCACGAGATCTAATGTAAGAAGCGAAGACCCAAATATTTCTAACCTCGCACCATTGCCACAACTCTTTAGCTAGATTATTAAGGTTTTGAAATCCGACTCCTTCCATTTTATTTATATAGGAAATTGCTGTAGTATTATCTATTCTGAGTAAAATTTATACGATCATTTAATTTATTTACAAAACATTTTAATCCAAATATTGCAGCTTTTAATTCTAGTTCGTTAATACGTATTGATTGTTCTTCATTACTTCGATTTCTATTAATTTTTTCTTTGTTTTTCTTTGTAGAAACATCTGAAAAAATCTCTAAGGAAAAATTATTGTCTCTAATACTATTCGGAATATTTTCTGACCACCACTTAAAATCGATTTGTAGGTTATCTGGTATGATCAAAGTTCAATTATAATTAAAATAATTTGCCCGTAAAAGTAAAAATTGAGTTCTCTCTAAAGATTCTAGATATACCCAGCCGTATTTTACGGCAGGACAACAAGCTACTAGGGTACCTACGATTTGAACGAAGTCTCTTATTTTATAAATATGTGACTTGGATAAATGTTTAACTTTCTTAATAATGGCAATTTTTTGACTCCGGTAAGCTCAAAGTCATATTAGTCGAATCAAAAATAAAAACCTAGAAATTTGATGCTTGGAACTAAATTGTTTTTTTTTACAGTTGATTATAAATCCAAGTTTTTCTACAATTTGTAAGGTACATTTTATATTATGTTTGCATTCTTGAAAATAATTACCAAATACCAGAATATCATCCAAATAAATAACGGACATAAAACCAAGATTTCTAAAATATATCATAATTGGTTTCATTATCTTTGTAAATACGTATAGAGCATTTGAACATTTGATCTTGTATACAGGGTGTCCCATTTTAAATAACGGATTAGATTATCTCGGATGGTAAGCATTTTGGAGGAAATTTGTTTAAATAAAAGTTGAAGGGTACAGACAGGGCTAACTTATGGTGACCTTGACGATGGCCTTCAAGGTCATTTCAATATCAAGTCAATTTTTTCAAATGGAACCCTTTATTTTTCAACCCGGAAATGGAAAGAGCGGAAGATTTTACGTCATAATGTGACATCGACATTGACCTTCGCTGCTACCTTGAAGGTCATTTTAATATCAAGTCGATTTTTTTAATAGAAGCACTCATTTTTTGCTATGGAAATGGAAACAGACGACAACTTCACGCCCGCATGTGACGTTGACATTGACCTTGACCTCAATCTTCAAGATCATTTGAAGGTCAAGTCGTTTTTTTTAACGGAACCCCTTATTTCTATCCCGGAAGTGGAAAGCGTGGACCTTAATAGAAATGATCGATCCGTCATCCATCCAGATGGGGAAAGATGGTGAAAACACACAGCCAGTTAATCGGTCCTCCTTATATTTTCGCTGTGCCTCGCTTGTCTGTGCCACTTTAAGGCACACGCTCCACGGCGTGGTGCTATAGTTTTTTTTTCGGTTTGTATCTGTTAGTTTGGACCTCCCTGCTGGCTAGCATTCAGCATAGTTGAACCTTAGCTGATAGAGCCCGAGCAGATCGTAAGCCACAACACCCCCACCACGAGAAGGTGGACACATGGGGGCACCAGCCAATCGAGGCGAGGTCGTAAGAATCCCAGCCACTTAAGGCAAGGTACGCGATGACCCAGCCAGTCAAAGCAAGATCGAGAATGACCCAGCCAATCAACGCAAGGTCGTAAGAATCCCAACCACTTAAGGCAAGGTAAGTGATGACCCAGCCGGTCAAGGCAATATCGAGAATGACCCAGCCAGTCAAGGCAAGGTCGAGAAGGATCCAGCCAATCAAGGCAAGGTCTTAAGAATTCCAGCCACTTAAGGCAAGGTACGCGATGACCCAGCCAGTCAAGGCAAGATTGAGAATGACCCAGCAAATCAAGGCAAGGTCGTAAGAATCCCAACCACTTAAGGCGAGGTAAGTGATGACCCAGCCGGTCAAGGCAATATCGAGAATGTCCCAGCCAGTCAAGGCAAGATCGAGAATGACCCAGCCAATCAAGGCAAGGTCGTAATAATCCCAGCCACTTAAGGCAAGGTAAGTGATGACCCTGCCGGTCAAGGGAACAGCAATATGTGTGCATGGGACTGCAATGATGAACGATTCCACATTTAATGCTTATACGAAAAGTAGATAATCATTGATAAATTAGGTGATCGTTTAGCATAAGACCACATTAAGATGCAGAACCAAGGCGAAGTAAATTTTACGGAAACAACAAAAATACACCTCGCAATAGTAACAAACGTTCACAATGCATATCATAACATATGATAGCTTAATATTCAAAATTATAAATAAAAGTATAATTAGAAGTGTTCTTATTTAAGATGAACTAATGTACAGTAAAATAATAATAATAATAATAATAATAATAATAATATAAGGGGCCCAAAGGGAATGACGCGTAACACAATGCGACTATGCAAAAAGCTGCATCTTAGCCTATCTTCCCAAATGGCCTACTCTCACCTCCACGTGTGCTTATTAACGCCGGTGGGCCCTGGACTCTTAGCAACCTTGCCAGATATTGGGTAACCAACCCCAGTGGATGGCGAGGTAAGAGACAAACGAGAGAGGCATAACAACGGGGGGTAGGGCCAACCACCCTACTCCCTGTATATGCGGTTACTATAAATAGAACGCGCAGGGCTTCTGACCATCGGGCTGCTTCGGATGCAGCCCAGTCCCGAGGTGGAGGGGCCGAAACAGGTGTCCCGGGACGACGACAAGCTCATGTCCACGGACGATTTCAGTGGACGGAGGATCTCAGACAAGATCCAATGCGCTGCTACGAGGAGAGCTGTCCGCAACAGAGGGGCTACATGGCGCGAATGCATAGTCGGTTTGCAGATCGAGAATGACCCAGCCAATCAACGCAAGGTCGTAAGAATCCCAACCACTTAAGGCAAGGTAAGTGATGACCCAGCCGGTCAAGGCAATATCGAGAATGACCCAGCCAGTCAAGGCAAGGTCGAGAAGGATCCAGCCAATCAAGGCAAGGTCGTAAGAATTCCAGCCACTTAAGGCAAGGTACGCGATGACCCAGCCAGTCAAGGCAAGATTGAGAATGACCCAGCAAATCAAGGCAAGGTCGTAAGAATCCCAACCACTTAAGGCGAGGTAAGTGATGACCCAGCCGGTCAAGGCAATATCGAGAATGTCCCAGCCAGTCAAGACAAGATCGAGAATGACCCAGCCAATCAAGGCAAGGTCGTAATAATCCCAGCCACTTAAGGCAAGGTAAGTGATGACCCAGCCGGTCAAGGCAAGATCAAAAAAGTTCACTCCATAAGAAAATTCATCTAATTAAATGTTCAAATAATTGACCGTTATTGTCAAGGCATAACTGAATACGATTTTGGAAACTTCTAATGGTTGCAAGAAGAACATTTCTTGGAATGTTGCGACATGCGTTTGTTATGCGTTTCATCTTATTATGTGTTGTGCAGGGTGCTTCTGCGTAGACAATATTTTTCAGATAGCCCCACAAAAAGAAATCCAAACTAGTTAAATCCGAAGACCTCGGACTCCACTCCACAAATCCACCACGTCCTATCCATTGATTCGTGAATCTGATATTTAAATAATCACGAACTATCCTGACAAAATGAGCAGGTGCACCATCTTGCTGAAACCACATGCGGACTCTCGTGTGTAGATCAACATTTTCGAGCAATGTCGGTAAATCGTTCATTTGAAATTGTAAATACTTGTGACCAATTGCTTTTGCGTCGAAGAAATAAGGTCCAATCAAGTTTCCATTGACAATACCGCACTACACGATCAAACTCCAACGTTGCTGATGATTCACTCCGCGATGCCAATGAGGATTTTCTACAGACCAATAATGGCAATTGTGCCTGTTAAGTTGACCAGTATTATGAAAAGTGGCTTCATCACTAAATAAGACGTTACGAAAAAAGTCCGGATCTTGTTGTATCATTGTTTGTGCCCATCTACAAAACAGGCGTCTTCTTTCGAAGTCTCCGGCTTGCAATTCTTGTGTCAAAGTTATGTGATAAGGATGCAATCTATGAACTTTCAATATTCGGTGCACCGTGGATCTTGGAACACCTAATTGTCTCTCAATTTCTCGCGTACTAACATGAGGATCGTTTGCTACCATACCTAACACTGCAAGCACTTGTGGATCATCTCTCTGTGGTACATTATTTCGTTGTCTTTGTCGCAGACAAACTGGTCTTTGGCGTTGGCGTTCTACAAGTCTCGCAATTGTACGATCGTTCGGGTGCCTTACATTGGGAAAGCGATTACGATATAATTCTGCAGCTTGTACATTATTACCTCGGCATTCTCCAAGTATGAGGATAATATCCACTATTTCATTCGGTGTATAATCTGCCATTATGTAAGATAAAGATGACTTTTTAGATAAGTGCTTTTTATCGTTTAACTCATCTTAATAGAAAGCTGAAAAAGCGTGTAGCAAGTACTTGAACAATTAATACAGAGTCAGGTTTAAAGATTATTTAACTAAATGAATTTTTGAGCGTTTACTTTATTACAAAAAATTATTTTTTATGTATTATAAGCAACAATATCAACGTAAAGAAATAAATTAATGTAGCTACGGAATTTATTGTGTAATGGCATACAAATACAGTATTTCATGAAGAATTTTACATTCCATAACACATAGGACACTGATCCAAGATGGGCATTGTTTTGATTTCATGCTCCAGAAGTCACATCGTATAAGATTTGTGATGTCGTTCGAGAATTTTTCGTATCGTCCAGGCATGTCTCGTCGCGTACCACTCGAGATGAGAACCGCAATCTCGCCTTTCAAAGCACCGTGTACCGTCTCTTCTCGTATGGAAAGTCTCGACTACCGATTTTCGATCTTTCACGATCTTTTCCGACCTTTTTCGATCTTTTTCTATCATTTACGCTCTTTTACAATCTGTTTTTTTATCTTTCACGATCTTTTTCGATCTTTTACGATCTTTTACGATCTTTCACGATCTTTTACGATCTTCCTCGATTTTTTCCGATCTTTTTGGATCTTTTACGATCTTCCTCGTTTTTTTCCATCTTCCTCGATATTTTTCGATCTTTGCCGAACTTTTCAATCTTTTCCGATCTTTTTCGATCTTTTACGATCTTTTTCGATCTTTGTCGATATTTTTCAACCATATCGATCATTTTCGATCACATCGATAATTTTCTCTCATTATCGATCCTTTTCGATCTTCTTCGACCTTTCTCGATCTTTTTCGATCATTTTTACCATTTCCGTGGTAAAGGCGATGGGTTCCATTAAAGGAATCGACTTGATATTAAAATGACCTTGAAAGTAGCTGTGAAAGTCAAGTATAGGTCAAGGTCATATACGAACATAAAATCTTCCGCGCTGTCTTCCAGGGTAAAAAATAAGGGGTTCCGTAAAAAAAACGACTTGACCTTCAAATGATCTTGAAGATTGAGGTCAAGGTCAATGTCAACGTCACATGCGGGCGTGGAGTTGTCCTCTGTTTCCATTTCCATAGCAAAAAATGAGTGCTTCTATTAAAAAAATCGACTTGATATTAAAATGACCTTCCAGGTAGCGGCAAAGGTCAAGGTCAAGGTCACATTATGGCGTAAAATCTTCCGCTCTTTCCATTTCCGTGTTAAAAAATAAAGGGTTCTGTTTGAAAAAATTGACTTGATATTGAAATGACCTTGAAGGCCATCGTCAAGGTCAATGTCAAGGTCACCATAAGTTAGCTCTGTCTGTACCCTTCAACTTTTGTTTAAACAAATTTCCTCCAAAATGCTTACTATCCGAGATATTCTAATCCGTTATTTAAAATGGGACACCCTGTATATCTTATATATAATTGCAAATTCGTGGCGAATTTGACTTTTGAACTATCTCCTTTAATTGATGATCATTCTCTCTCTCTCTTTCATTAGCTACCGATTTGTTACAGATATACGAATACTCTTACATCAACTCGAGTCGAGTGCATATTTTTGTTATGTAACCTTCACACGACTATGAAATGAACTTCATTCTGAAAACCCAATAAGTACAAGCGTAAATGTATGTTAAGACTAACTAATGGTATACCTCTTGATTCGAAATTGTTTGTAGCGTAACCGACATGACTATTTAATTCCGCTTACAATAATGATTTGGATAATCACAGTGCACGAAACGTTGTTATATTTGACAGATTTTTGCTACTTCCACATTGTAATCGTAATTAGTTAATTAAGTTATTCACGTACGAATACTATTGTTATATGTAAGTATTTTGTTAAATATATTGGCATAAGGAAAATGTCCCCCTATCCATCACACCTAGTGTAATAGAAAAAGATACAAGTCATTATATCAATAAATAATTTTCATAATGAAAAAATTGAGCTTTAAAAACTTCTTATGTTTTCACATCATGTACTAAAATTTCATTTTATTATTGTTATTAATATTGAATCGTTTATAGAACTGATGTTTTCATACATTATCACTTTCAAAGAATGCTACCGTATATGAAATAAAAGACCAAACAACAATTCAACATGAAGACATGCATAGATTAATTCTATTTAAATGTGCGTATGTGATTCCGTAAAACATTAGTCATGTTGAAAGGAAAAGTAAAAAATTCTCAACGACCTGTCTATAAAGCTTCTATCTTACTTCATGTTTCTGTTCGACAGTCCAAACACATCACTACACAAACAGACTTTCAATAATTATTGAATATTTTCTTATATAAGAGAGTAATTATATTCAATGAATATTTATATTATAAATATATTCAACGATTTTTACGTAAATAATGAAACAATTTAATATATAAGATTATTATACAATTTTACTAAAACAAGCTTAATTGCGGTGTTTTGGAGATGTTGGTGACAAAAGTATGAATATGCAATTAAATGAATAATTTAACACACGTATCTCTATCATTAATTTCAATTATATATTTTTTGCATATTATAACATGTACATATTTACAATATTTGCAGACTGTAGTCAGCCTTTTCATTATCACGTTTAGACTAAAACGTGCGTCAAAATTGACTCTTGCCCGTCATTAATTATTGGTATCTAGTACATCGGAGCTTTGAAACACCTTTACAATATGTTGTATATTTACTTAAATCTAAATGCATTCATGTTACTGATGACAATATTACTCCTTTAGTTTCATCTTTACCAAAGGTGCAAACGCAACAAATTGAGATCAGTACCATTGCCAGTGTCTGAAATTTCTTACCCAAACCTATCCAGGAGATTTCGTAAATTATAGGCAAAAAGCATTCACAGTTATTAATATGATTCTTTATAAGTCATAAGTTTGCTGTCGACGAGATTCATAATAAACATATTGTTTAATGCAGATCGGTAAGTATCTAATTCCTTATCTTACATTTAATTTCTCACAATATTAAATACGTACCCTTCAAAGCGTCGTATTTTACTTTTGCTTATTGCATCTTGATGCTTATCCTACTCTCTTATTTCATACTGTGCATACTTAAACGAGTAGAATATACGAATCATATGTATTTTTTAAAGTTACGTACTAGCTGCTCAAGACATTAATTAAACCCTTACTAATAGTTAATAATAATTTTATACACATTATTACTTTCCCTCTATTATTATATTATACTCTCACTAATATTCTGCTAACATCATACATCTCAATCGTAATAGTCACTTTCATAATTTGTAATTATTTTGAATTTTCCAATTATATCTATTAGCTTTTTTATTTTATAAGTTTATTTTGTATCGTCTCTGCTAACATTCCTCACACTATTAATATTTCTTAACTTCATTTATATAGTTTCAATATTTCCATTGCACATATGGCGTAATCGTGTAATATGATGAATGGGCGAGGGGGAGAGTGAGAGGGAACAGCAATATGTGTGCAAGGGACTGCAATGATGAACGATTCCACATTTAATGCTTATACGAAAAGTAGATAATCATTGATAAATTAGGTGATCGTTTAGCATAAGACCACATTAAGATGCAGAACCAAGGCGAAGTAAATTTTACGGAAACAACAAAAATACACATCGCAATAGTAACAAACGTTCACAATGCATATCATAACATATGATAGCTTAATATTCAAAATTATAAATAAAAGTATAATTAGAAGTGTTCTTATTTAAGATGAACTAATGTACAGTAAAATAATAATAATAATAATTATAATAATAATATAAGGGGCCCAAAGGGAATGACGCGTAACACAATGCGACTATGCAAAAAGCTGCATCTTAGCCTATCTTCCCAAACGGCCTACTCTTACCTCCACGTGTGCTTATTAACGCCGGTGGGCCCTGGACTCTTAGCAACCTTGCCAGAGATTGGGTAACCAACCCCAGTGGATGGCGAGGTAAGAGACAAACGAGAGAGGCATAACAACGGGGGGTAGGGCCAACCACCCTACTCCCTGTATATGCGGTTACTATAAATAGAACGCGCAGGGCT
This sequence comes from Trichopria drosophilae, assembly GCA_030407085.1. Classification (NCBI taxonomy): domain Eukaryota; kingdom Metazoa; phylum Arthropoda; class Insecta; order Hymenoptera; family Diapriidae; genus Trichopria; species Trichopria drosophilae. The sequence continues at coordinate 52,319,856 of CM059585.1, forward strand.
CCTGACCATCGGGCTGCTTCGGATGCAGCCCAGTCCCGAGGTGGCGGAGCCGAAACAGGTGTCCCGGGACGACGACAAGCTCATGTCCACGGACGATTTCAGTGGACGGAGGATCTCAGACAAGATCCAATGCGCTGCTACGAGGAGAGCTGTCCGCAACAGAGGGGCTACATGGCGCGAATGCATAGTCGGTTTGCATTAATGCATCCCGAACTGGCAGATCGCTTTTTTCAACAACAACTGAGAGATTATGTGGCCTATCTGAAGCGGACGGGTTTCGTTGTTCCCAGCTGTCAACCGGTACCGGATGTGCGGGCAATAACAACTGAGCCCGTACGCGGTGCTGAGAGAGATGCTCCACATTATGAAAGCACGACACTCGTGTTTAGGCAAAATTTGACAACAACAGTTTCGCCTAAATAACGAGAATTAGATAGAGCAAATAGCCTACTTCTGGATGTTCTTCCAGATGACTGCGACCTGTGGCAAGTCAATTGTACCGTTTACGAGGCCGCAAGTTATCTGGTGACTCCGCGAAATCTGACACAGATATCGGGGAGTCGGCAGATTACAAAACGCATGTCTCAATTATACGGTAAGATTCGACTGACACGGAAACTCGCTTCCCGAATTCAGTGTGTGATCGACTATTTAACATCTGGCCGTTCATTTACGGCTAAAGTCAAGAAGTTCGCACAACAACTGCGGACATACTGTCACACACTAAACAAGCTGAAGTTGCTCAACATCAAGCAACGTTTAGCGGATAAAATTCGGGTTTTGGCCGATGCCAAAAAGAGGCTGCAAAGACGGGAAGAAGGAATTCGACAAAACTCAATATTTTGGACGAGTCCTTCCAACCTCTTCAAACATCGTATCGCAGCCTCAAGCGAGTTTCCGTCGATGGCCGCAGTTAAGGAATTCTGGGGGAGCATCTACGAGAGAACATCTAGGCTTAATGCAGACACTCCAGGTATTGAAATCTTCACCGAGTTGTGCCACGAAGTCACACAACAAAGTGAAGATTGCCCACCCGTCAGTGCTTTAGAGGTGAAAAATGCCATCACAGGAGCGAGGAATTTCTCCTCGCCGGGCTGGGATGGAATTAACAACTATTGGTGGAAGAAGTTCACTTCTGTCCATCAACACCTAGCCCGAATATTCACCTCTTACATAAATGGAGACCAACCTATTCGGCACTGGCTGGTGGAGGGCCGAACGACACTGATCCCAAAATCGGCAGACTTGTCCGATCCGACAAACCATAGACCGATCACGTGTCTCAATACGTTATACAAATTGTTCACTAACATCTTGAACGAACGTATTGAGAAATCCGTGAAACCGGTGTGGCAACGGATAGTAGAACAACGAGGCTGCAAAATGGGTGTATCCGGCTGCAAGGACAACTTGATATCGACAGGTGTGTTTGTCAGAACGCAGTCCAGGACAAGCGTAACCTGTCGATAGCCTGGCTGGATTACACGAAGGCGTATGACTCAACATCGCACGAGCTTTTAAGCTTGTTGCTCAAACGCCTCCATGTCCACCCAAACATAGTGAGCATTGTAGAAGACCTGATGCCTCTTTGGAAAACACGCTTTGTCATGACATCGGGCAAGCGTCGAACCATGTCTAGACTGGTTCAATTCCAAAGAGGTGTCTATCAGGGAGATTCTCTGAGTCCTCTGCTCTTCTGCATCTCACTATTGTCTCTATCCGTTGTTCTCCGGAAATCTCAAGGGTACATGTGTGGACCGCCTGGTAAACGTGTACATAAGATCACCCATCTTTTCTATATGGATGATCTTAAATTATACGCATCAGGCGAAGATCAATTACATCGATCTCTGAACATCGCCCTCACATACTCGAGAGATATCGGCATGGAATTCGGATTGGACAAGTGTGCAGTCGTTCATTTGCACAGAAGAAGGTCAGGCTCCCATAACAACGATATGGAGCTCGTCAACGGAAATGTCATCCGCCACCTTAGCGCCGAAGAAGCATACACATGCCTGGGCGTACCTCAAAGGCATGTCCAGGATGTGCAGGCTGCTAAAACCACCATCATTAAGAAATACCGGCGCATTCTCCGTCAGATCTGATCATCAGAATTGACCAGGAGAAATAAGGTGGCAGCCACGAATATGTTGGCCGTATCACCAGTGCTCTATTCTTTTGGAGCACTGAAGTGGAACGTTGACGAGCTAAGGGATCTTGGCCGAGCACACGGAAGATGATTTGTATGCAACGCAGTTTGCATCCAAGATCTTCCGTGGAACGACTGTATTTGCCCCGAAATATGGGAGGTCGTGGCCTTTCAAGCCTGGAGTGTATGCATGACCGCTTGGTCCTCGAAACAGCTTGCGATGTGATTAATCGAACGGAGGATCCCCTGATGATGCTAGTACATCAGCATGAAATTCAGGGGAAGGGGGCGTTTTTGTACAACGCGGCGGAACGAGCGGCGCGAAACCTCGGTCAGGTTTTCAACGTGGGACGTAGTGGTGCACAGGAGGCCAACCTGAGGAGACATCAATCTGTGCCCAGTGCGTCTCAGGGCTAACATACGGAAGGAACAACTCCGTATGTTGGAGGGAAGGCATATCGACAAGCCGTTGCATGGACAATTCTTTCGAAATGTCCAACAACTTGGCTTGTCGGCCGAGATGACCTTCTCCTTCTTAAGATCAGCCGGCTTGAAATCCGAGACCGAGGGTTTTATCTTCGCATGCCAGGATGGGGTCATCAATACCTTAGCGTATTGCTAGAATATCTTACACCAGGCGGTACAGAGTACGCTTTGTAGATTGTGTAGATGTCATGCTGAAACACTAATGCATCTTTTGGCAGCATGCCCAATGTATGCAGTTTCAGCATACATCGAACGTCACAATGCGGCTCTTCGAGTGCTGTATTACCATCTTCGCAGCACTCATGGTATTGATGCAACCCCAGTTTTGCCGTACGTCCCCACTGATATTGAATCCGTAGTCGGGAATGAGTCGTGCCGAATATACTGGAATTACTCATTCCCGACGAGCAGGCAAATATCAGCCAATAAGCCTGACATCGTCCTGGTTGACTTCGATGACAAATCGATCTTCGTCATCGAGTTTTCTGCAGCAGCAGAAACAAATATAGCCAGCAAAGAGGACGAAAAACGGATGAAATATCAGGAACTCCTGTTCGAGATGCGCAAGCTGTATCGAGGATTCAAAATTAAGCTCGTCGTGCTGATAATTGGAGTGCTGGGAGGAATGAGACCAACTTTCCTCCAAAACATCAAAAGCATTCCGGCCTGTCGAGAACATGCAAATTCCATCGCAGGCCGAATGCAGAAAGCAGTGCTACTGGGATCTCTCCGTCTACTGAGGTCACACGAGATCCTGTAACCACTTACCCAATGGTAGAGGGAGTGGTTACAGTTACAAACGTAATGGCCCGGTGCAATCTGCAGCGGAGGAGATGGATATCGGAGCCACTTTTCTGCTGCAGACTGCACACGTGGATTCTGGAGGGCCAAGGGAGGTTAGGGTTTTAGTCGGTAAACCTTGCCGTTAACATCAAAGGTGAGGGAGTCCGACACACGGGGGGTTACACAACATCTTCAACCCCCTATGGTGCCTAAGGCATTTCCCCCTCCGTCAAAAAAAAAAAAAAAAATAATAATGATAAAAAAAAAATAATAATAATAATTACGTCTTTATTGGAAATTACGCGGGACAACGACAAACGAATGCCCACGACGATTTCAGTGGACGGAGGATCTCAGGCAAGATCTAATGCGCTGCTGCGAGGAGAGGTGTCCGCAACAGAGAGGCTACATGGCGCGAATGCACAGTCGGTTTGCAGTAATGCATCCCGATCTGGCAGATCGCTTTTCTCAACAACAACTAAGAGATTATGTGGCCTATCTGAAGCGGACAGGTTTCGTTGTTCCCAGCTGTCATCACGTCTTTATTGGCAATTACAAATAAGGAAATGTTGCAGATATGCATATTTTGAAGAAAAATATTGAATGTAGGCTCATGACAAATTGTATTCAATCATTAAGTGTATCATAAGATTCAAACCTTATTACGTGTTTGGGAAATAGGGGCTTTATGATGGACTGTATACGGCTGAAGTGCAATTAATAAATATAGAGCAACCCTGGCCCTCGTGGAAGGGCGTATGAACGTTGAGAAAGCGGTCGTTGTCCTATTTTTAAGACAAACGTTGACTGATCCATTAACTCGGGCAAGAACTGCCATTCACAATATAAACAAGCCTTCGTTATTACAAGTTTGCTGATGTTTCGTCCCGGGCCCGCTCACGGACTCGTCATTGGGGCTACGTGAAGCGGGCACTGCCCCAGACATCGCATGCAAATATATGTAAAGATATAAACGTCATATAAATAAATAGAAATATTAATTAACAGTAATTAATAGACTAATGGCTCCCGAAATCATTTTACATAAATTTTACTCACTCACAGACAAGTCCGAGCGGCGTCCCGGGGTTCACATCAGCCGTCCGCACCTCCCGCAGTCTTGGCCCAAACACTGTCACACGCTCGATATCTGATCGTTGAGGATCTTCCCGATGAACTGATTTGAAATGCCCTCAACAGGCTTATTTATATGTTCAAGGAAATCTCCCATTGGGCCAAGACCTCGGGAAATTCAACCAATTACACAATTAGAGACAGCGACTCAGAGTCATATATACTCCCTTCTCATATCAGTGGGTGTTCAACCTGTAACGGGAGGGCCCTCCTCCTAACCGACCCCAAGCAACCCTTTGTTGTGATTATATCCCGAACATTATGGAAGTTTCTATATTAACTGGGTGTAATGTTCAAATGCGTAGAAATATTAAATAAATGCCGACAGATTCAAATAAATGTGCAATAATGCATTTACGTGCTAACAAACCGGAATGTTAAATTAAAAATGATGGAAAATGTCATGAAATACATATAAAATTCAAGTCTTATTAGAATGCGGTACCAGGGAATATAAAAGAAGGGGATAGAATTGATTGCTGTACTCTCAGAGTCGAAAGAAAACACTTAGAGTAATCTCTAGAGAATAAATGTGTCCAAACGTATGGGTTGGAAAATATACAAATTTCTTGCTTAAAATATTAGTTAACTAACCTTTCCGATATAAGGTAAGTAAGATGCAGAACATAGTAAACTTGTAAGCGAAGTTTAGACTCACAGAAATATTTCAAGTACAATAATAAATTTGATGTGAAAATATTACCTCGGTTATTTGCTAGATGTTTTTGGTATTAGTAGAATATTAGTGTGGGTATAAGGTGGATGGTCAAATAATCAATGTATACGAAATTATGTCCTTTGATTTTCAGTCTTAATTAGTAGTAATGTGTTCGTTAATATCTCGAGTAACTACAATTTATCTTCATAACATGAATGCAATATAGAGAGTGCGAGCAGATATATTACAAGATGCAATAAGCTAAAGTAAAACACGAGGCTTTGAAGGGTACGTATTTAATATTGTGAGAAAGTAAATGTAAGATAAGGAATTAGATACTTAGCGATCTGCATTATACAATATGCTTATTATAAATCTCGTCGACAGCAAACTTATGACTTATAAAGAATCATATTAATAACTGTGTATGCTTTTGCCAATAACTTACGAAATCTCCTTGATAGGTGTGGGTAAGAAATTTCAGACACTGGCAATGGTACTGATCTCAATTTGTTGCGTTTGCACCTTTGGTCAAGATGAAACTAAAGGAGTATTATTGCCATCAGTAACATGAATGCATTCAGATTTAAGAAAATTACATATTGTAAAGGTGTTTCAAAGCTCCGATGTACTAGATGCCTATAATTAATGACGGGCAAGAGTAAATTTTGACGCACATTTTAGTCTAAACGTGATAATGAAAAGACTGACGTACACACGGAGAAAATTGTCCGGCTAAAACAGCTTCCCACTGTCTAGCAGATCGCAATGTAAATCGCGAATGAAGACGTAAAATATTATTAAAATTCGAAATCCTCAAAATTTTTTTTTCTATAAATAGGTATACCTTTCATATGTCTTTAAGAATATTTCTACATAATTTCTAGACGATGTGGTTATTTATATTATTTTTACATGATTTTTTAGTCGTTAATAGTGAAAAAATCACTACTTTTTTCATTTTAAGGCTACCGTATCGATTACCGTGTTAGCTACGACAAAAATACACTGAACCTTTTTGTAGAGCACAAAATTTCCTACAAAAAAGTCAGTGAGAGCCATAGTCTAATGTTAATATGTACGGCATGAAAAACATCGGAAGTTTTTGAAAAAATCGTTTAAATTTTAGAATAGAGATAGTTATCTTATTCGTGACGTATCTATTAACATTAGACTATGGCTATCCGTGACTTTTTTGTAGGAAATTTTGTGCTCTATAAAAAAGGTTCAGTGCATTTTTGTCGTATCTAACACGGTAATCCATACGGAAGCCTTAAAATAAAAAAAGTAGTCTTTTTTCACTATTAACGACTTTAAAAAATCATATAAAAATAATATAAATAACCACATCGTCTAGAAATTATGTAGAAATATTCTTAAAGACATAAGAAAAGTATACCTATTTATAGAAAAAAAAATTTTGAGGATTTCGAATTTTAATTGACATTTTACGTCATCACTCGCGATTTACATTGCGATCTGCTGGACAGTGGGAAGCTGTTTTAGCTCGACAATCTGGCTGGAGCGACGTTCTATTTTTTTCCGTGCAGTCTGCAAATATTGTAAATATGTACATGTTACCCTGGTAAAAATGAAGCGTACACTTTAAATGTACGGGAAACGTACACGAAGGGTACGTACTCTTCAACGAAGCGTACGTACCCTTCATGTACTTTTAAATTACCTTTCGCTTGCCGAGAGTACGAGAGTGAATTTGGACTTTTTAAGAGTACTCGCGTGCTCCTTATGGAAAAGTACTTCGAGAGTGAATGAAAGGTACACGTAGATTTTTAAGAGTACACTTTTGATATTCATATTTAAGTATACCATATTCTTATTAGGAATGAAACAAGGCATACGGGAGTGTACTTAATGAAGCGTTCTTCGAGATGAAATAAAGCGTGTAATAGAGTGTCGTTTGTCAATTTTTATACAAGTACAAGTTTGAATTAAATATTTTATTTAAGAATATTTAAAAACAATTACGTTATATATATTTATATATGTGTATAGGCGCAGTATGGCATACTTTACAATCATATTCATATTTTACTCAGAACTCATAGCATTAATCTCCAGAACATCCGTACGGAACAATGCAAACAATAAAATTAAGAATTGTCTTAAATTGTAACACAAATATCATATGACGTTATAAATATAGTGATAGACAGTGATAGACCAGTGGTCCGTATCGCACGCGGTCGTTGATCGCGTAAAGCATCTGTGTTGAGGAACAATACTTGGGATCTCAGCTTTTGACTGCTTGAGATCTCAGCTTTTTTAAAATACTTTATTTATCTTAAAAAAAGTTTAAAAATTATTAAAATTGAATAATAAACTAAAAATAAGAAAAAAGAGAAAAATACACTTTTTTATTAAAATCTCTTATTGTATATTTTGGGAAGCGATATTTAAGTGTACGTACGTTCGCTCTTAATGTCCAAAATCACTCTTGCTGTACGCTTATTGTACTCTTATTGTATACTTCGGGAAGCGGCATTTAAGTGTACGTACTTTTCGTGTACTCTTATCGTAATGTACACGAAGCGTACGTACTCTTCATGTAACTTTAATTTCACTCTTACTGTACTCTTCGTGTACGCTTCCATTTTTACCAGGGATAATATGCAAAAATTATATAATTGAAATTAATGATAGAGATACGTGTGTTAAATTATTCATTTAATTACATATGCATACTTTTGTCACGAACATTTCCAAACACCGCAATTAAGCTTGTTTTAGTAAAATTGTATAATGATCTTATATATTAAATTGTTTCATTATTTACGAAAAAATCGTTGAATATATTTATAATACAATTATTCGTTGAATATAATTACTCTCTTATATAAGAAAATATTCAATAATTATTGAAAGTGTTTGTGTAGCGATGTGTTTGGACTGTCGAACAGAAACATGAAGTAAGATAGAAGCTTTATAGACAGGTCATTGAGAATTTTTCACTTTTCCTTTTAACATGACTAATGTTTTACGGAATCACATACGCACATTTAAATTGAATTAATCTATGCATGTCTTCATGTTGAATTGTTGTTTGGTCTTTTATTTCATATACAGTAGCATTCTTTTTAAGTGATAATGTATAAAAACATCAGTTCTATAAACGATTCAATATTAATAATAATAATATGAAATTTTAGTGCATGATGTGAAAACATAAGAAGTTTTTAAAGGTCAATTTTTTTACTATGAAAATTATTTATTGATATAATGACTTGTGTCTTTTTCTATTACACTAGGTGTGATGTATAGGAGGATATTAGTACATTATTGTACTACTGTAAAAGTGTTTTGTCCACCAATCGCAGGAATAAAAAATGGCCGTTTAGCACCGGTTACCGGTTACCTCTCCCAGGCGTGTCATGCGCTCGCAATGCCATCCCGCTCGATGTGCCCATTTGGCTTCTTGAATCGAAATATACTAGTCACAAGGAGTGCGAAAATTTCTAACGAATTCTGTTACTTTTACCCTAATTATAAAAATGGTTATCTATCTAGTAGTAAAATCGCTTCTTACCAGTACAATAGTCCTGATATTTCTTTTAGTACGTAATGTAATCATTATATTGTCACAATCACATAAAGTTTACTCGGATAAGTAACATATTATAACATATTTTCAACAGAAAGTGAAAGATGCAGTGTACGCTAGTATTTTCCATGCTGTGTCCACTGTAGATAAAGAACCGCAGCATGATAAGTACCCTGAAGGACCATCTTCCTGGTGTTTCTATCAAGGTGCGATAGCCAAAAATATTACGCCAGGATCGCACGAAACAATTGTTTTAGCAAAATACTTCCTTTGTGTGAAAGACTGACGGATGATTCTCTGCTCCGTCGATGTACACGCTGTATGACGCAAAATGCAAATGAATGTTTGCACAGCGTTATTTTTTTGAGCGGATTCCCGAAGGAAGTATTTGTTGCCAGAAATCGGGTGAAAATTGCTGTATCTCTCTCAATTTGCGAGTACAATCTTGGAACCAGAAGAACGGTTGTTGAAGTAATGCAACAATTGGGATTACTAGTAGGCGAATATACGCTTACAATCGCCGAAAATCACGATGCGCAACGATTAGACGCTGGTGTTGCGAAACTTACTGAAAAATTAAAAAATTCTCGACACAATGTAGCGTTAGCGCAAAGTAGAAGAGAGGAACTTCTTCGCGAAAACGAAGGTATAACATATGGTGCAGGGATGTTCTAGATCATAGTAGTCAGTTAGATTGCACACATATGTATGAAAATATCTTTTAAATTAGGAATTATTTGTTGTTGTACCTGTATATGAAGCTAAGTTATAATAAAAATCGATTTATTTCATATATTTTGAGAGTTTATCACGGCAAATGTGTATTGAATCCAATTTAGAAGATTTTTGTTCGGAAATAAAGATATAGGGTAAGTACGCGCTTTTCGGTTCTCAAATCCTCAGACACCCTGTATGTAAATATTCATATCTACCTATATATACACGGAAATACATACAAATGAGATATTCGAATTAAAAATGCATGTTAGACGATTTTTTAATGCCGCACATTACGGATATGATGCATATTACGGTTGAAATACGAAAATTATACCTTAAAAGTGTTATAACTCTTACAGTTTTTAAAATTTTTTATGAAAAAAATTATGGTTTTATTTTTTATGATTTTGAACAAACTCTCGCATGGATTTTAAAATTCGTTGCATTTTTAACGAAAAAAAAAATTCGAAACCATCGAAAACTTTTTTTTTTCATCGTTTTGGGTTAAAATAGTGTTAAAACCCATAAATAACAATGCTATAAATATTAAAGAAAGAGGGGTCAAAATCTCACGGGCCTCCCCTTAAAATGGACTAAAATACGAAAATACTGGCCAGAGGCAAATTGACTAACTGCAGTGGAATACGAAGGCGATTGACGTTTGAAATCAATTTTTCTAACCGAGAGAGAGAGAGAGAGAGAGAGAGAGAGAGAGAGAGAGAGAGAGAGAGAGAGAGAGAGAGAGAGAGAGAGAGAGAGAGAGAGAGAGAGAGAGAGAAAGAGAGAGAGAGAGAGAGAGAGAGAGAGAGAGAGAGAGAGAGAGAGAGAGACTGACAACAGGTTTATTTATTGTCCTGGCCATATGGACGGTGGACAAACCAAACGCAAGCATCCTGCCGTTACAATGTTTCGGTCAGGATGAATGCATACAATATCTGTTTAACATATAAATATATACGTATATATATATATATATATATATATATATATATATATATATATATAAATATATATATATATATATTTGTATATATCTCACAAAACATACAGGTAAAGCAAAAATTATGAGTAGTCACACGCATTAACTAAAGAAAAATTATAACAAAAAAATACTATAATTGGTAGCCTAACATATTATACAAAAAAGAGTATGAGATGTCAAGCGTAGGTACTCGATCGCTACTTTTGGTCAGCCGCCGCTAAGAAATTAAGGAGAAGTGCACGAAAAGAAGCTATAGATGAAGTGTTTTGTAGATGATGTGGTAATGAATTCCAAATTTGTATGGCTGTGATCCAAAATAAGCGCGCGAAAATATTTGTACTTGGAGTTGGCAACATAAACTGGGAGGATTAAATGCGAGATGAACGGCGCAGTGAATTGTCGATTGGTATGGATCTGGATAATAAATATGATGGTTGGTTGGTAGTGATAACCTGCTGTGTAAGACTGCCAAGGAAGTGCAACCTTCTCGACGATACCGATAACCAGTTTGCCCTTCGTCGAAAGGGCGCAAGCCTATCGTCACGCCGTAAGTGATAGATGAACCTGAGAGCGACATTTTGCAGGCGTTGTAATTTGGTGTTTAAATAACCCGAAAGGTCGGCGATGACAAGAGTAGCGTAATCGAGATGTGGGATGACCAATGAATTGACGAGAGATAATTTGACAGATGGGGGCAAATATGATCCGCGGTATTTAAGACGATAAAGGACATTGTGAATTTTAGATGAGATGGAGTGGACATGTCTATTCCATGATAGGTCGGAAGCTATTATGACACCCAGGTCTTTTACCTCATTTGAGTAGGGAATTACATCGTTACCAACCACAATTGGCGGTACCGGTAGGTTCTTAACCCTCCTACGCACAAAGCTGAGTATACTCGTCCAAACGAAACGTGACCGTATGCATGAGGACGAGTATACTCGGCCTAACGTTCTTGTTAATAACTTTTGATCAAAGTAACTTTAAGATGCGAATGAAATTGCAAATTGAAGCTTAAGGTTTACAGATTATGATATAAATAATTACAAGCCTGAATTTTAAATATTTATAAGTAAATAATACTATAATTTATTGACAAATTTCGAATAAAAATGATCAGTTTTTTAAATTTTAACCCTCTGTGCCACGAACTTTTCTTTTCATCTAATTGACTCAAAACTTGTTACTCGGAGATTTTTGGGATCGCTGATTACGAATCCGTTATCAGATTTTCGAAATTGAAAATGGCGGATCCAATATGGCTAACTAAACTTCAATGGCTGAAATTCTTGGCTGATTTACACGATCCGCCATTTTGGATTTTGGAAGTCTGACTCCAAATTCGTAATATGGGACCAAAAAAACCTCTATATACCAATTTATAAGAAAATCCGACTGCCTGAAAAACTTATGAGTTTGCAAAGCGCTTTTCCTGGGAAAACTCGTGCGCAGGAGGGTTAATGGTAGCTTCTGACCAAGAAAGATTCTGGTTAGAGCCTATGATGATGGCTTGCGTTTTACGGGTGATTAGTGTAAGTCCAAAATGTTGCGACCACCTGACCAATTCAGCAATATCGGTGTTAATACGCCTAATCGTTTCTGCAAGTCGACTGATTGGGGTAGATAAATAGAACTGGGTGTCATCGGCGAAAATGATGGTGGTATCATGACAGTAATGAAGTCTTGAGAAAAGGGTGTTTATGACAATGATGAAAATGATCGGTCCAAGACTGGTGCCCTGAGGGACTCCCGATGATGTTCACTCTTACTGGGATGCTTGTCCATCCAGCCCAATGATCGATTGGGATCGATCGGACAGGAATGAATGCACCCAGTGGACCGAGGAGTCCTCAAAGTCCAGATCTCGTAGGCAGACCAAGATGACTGTATGGCTGAGAGAATCAAAGGCCTTCGAGAAATCAAAGAGGACTAAGATGGTGATATAGCCTCATTCGATGCCCGATCTGACGTCGTCCAGAAGGTGTAGCAACGCTGTTTATGTGCTGTGAAACCTACGAAATCCACTTTGTTTAGGATGGAGCAGTTGGTTGTTCTCCAGGTATGTAATGATTTGTCGAGTAGCTAATGAATCTGTGATCTTGGATAAATGAGATGGGTTCGCAATCGGGTGAGTATCTGATAGGTTTTCGGGATTGGCCGTTTTCTTGAATGGTATGATGTTTTCCAAAATGATGGGAAGATGCCAGTGGAGAAGCGATTTCAGGTGTGATAAACACAGATGGTCAGGGCTTAATCCAGGCGGTTTATGAGAGATGAGATTGAGATAGTTGAGAACTTCCTGACAATTAGTGGGGGAAAAGGTAAAAGAAGGGTGAGTGCCTGGTAAAGGCTGCTGTAAGATGATACCGAGAGACCCGGATCACATGGTGGATGAGCTGACGAGACAGTGGCAAAATGATAATTTAGTGCTGATGGAGAGAAGTGATATAGGGCCGACTGTGATGTTGTGTTAGCAAGTCCCAAGTTCCTAAGGCACGACCATAGTTTATTCGGGTTAGTTTGTTGAAGTACCAAATTAGCTATATATATTAGCTTAGTACCAAGGTAGCGATCTTTCTCCATTTTAAATTCGTTTTTGAGTTCACGACGCAGTTTTCTGTACTGCTCTAAAATTAAGACACTCCTCGATCGCTTGGCTCGCGAGAACAATTTATCGCGTTCCTTAAATCTGGCTCGCAAATCGGCGGTAAGCCAAGGTATAGAACGGTGAGCAATTTTCTTAGTAATATACGGCGCATGAGTATCGAGCGCATCCATGATACAATCATAGAATATAGCGAGGGTATCCGTAGGTTCACTAGGATCTAAAGAAGATGCATGGTCGCTAGATTCAAGAGACAACAGGTTTGGCAACAGGTTTGGCAGTTTAAGGTTAAGTTTCACAGCTAGATCATTTGTGAAAGAATGAAAATCACAGTTTGTAATATTGCGGTAGGTAATGGTTTGCGGAATACGCTTAAGATTATTAAATTCATATTAACGAAAATGAGACTGTGACCAGTAGCAAAAGGCGACATAGATTTTGAAAAGGATTTGATTTTTCCACTTGAATCAGCAATCATGACATTTAATTGGGAACACGATGACCCCGAGTAGTGAGTTGGGCCGAAGGGTACCGAGAAAAGCGAATATTCGGAGATAAAATTTTGCAAATATTTTGATTCAAATGAGTTTTCTAATAAATTGCAATTTAGATCGCCTGTGATAATAACATTCTTAAACAAAGAGATATACGAATTAAATTTAGTTATAAATTCAGACAGTAGGTGACCCTCTGGACGACGGTAAACGATAGCAATAAAGATATTGTGCGATGTTGCTTTAAAGTCAAGAAAAAGGTACTCTGGGTCATTACTGGACGTATTATTAGAGCATTCGAGGACTGAGTATACAAGGGAGTTATGCAGGTAGCATGCTACGCCTTCACCTTGAATGTAACGCGATTGGCCTTCTGCACAAAGTGCGCGATCATTTCTTACAAGGTTATAATTATGGATTGATACGCACGACGACTCAATATCAGGAGTGAGCCATGATTCGGTTATCGCGAAAATATGAATTGAGCCATTTGATAGCTCGAGTTCCACATCCTCTAGATGGGCTCGGAAAGAGTTAATATTAACACAAGAAATTTTAAACAAAAGCGATTTAGACACGGACGATATACTTCTAGTAGACGTAACATTAGGTACATTCGACGGGTTTGACTGCTCTAGTCACTTAATATTTAGCAAGTCTAATTCTGTAGCGATAAGAACTTCCTTAATATTGGCATCTTTGCGGACGAATGTGTTACCGTTACGGGCCCAGCCTCGTTTGTAGCCAGCATTCTTGGCAGCTTCCTTAGTTTTTTTAAGAAGGGCATATGTAGAAGATGGTAGAAACTCGTTCACATAGATGGGTTTAATATCTTGGTCAGCAATGGAAAGCTCCGGAAAGAGATCAGGTACCGTAATTTTTCCCAATTTGCGTTTCGCATCGATAATCGCATTACGAATTTCGACCGATTTGCATTAAACTTTCAACGCGAAATATGGTCTAGTGGTCAATTGAGCGGTAGTATTGGCTGGACTTTTAAACTCGATGTTTTTTATATTTATAATATCACTATGCAGTCCGGCCAGCTTTAATTGCGATAGAAGACGTATCCAGATGTCGTTATACGTTAGTTCACATTGAGCCGGGATGCCATTAATAATTAGTTCGGCAGTCGGTCTAGAAAGGGCCATAGCATGCTTCATATATGTGGTATCCTCTAGTAATGCCCTACATGAAGCCGTGTTTTGCTGCACAGCTGCTGTCAAATTCATAAGATCTTTCCGTATGCTCTCGGTGTCATTTTTAACGGAAGCTATTTCTTCTTTCAATTTGGTCTTGGTGGAAGTGATAGCTTCCGGTAAACACATTATACATCTTTATATATACTACATTGTAAATAAAAAATAACAAGATTGCACTTAAGCTACACGTAAGTAGTAAATATGATTAGAAGTCGCTCGCATAGTTAAAACATAAAAATAGAAAACGTAACAAACTTACGGTTGATCAGCCCTAAGAAGATATGTTAATAAGTTAGTACGAAATGTTGCGAGAGATGTAAATGTGTGAAGGCAGCGTGGCAGGGAGTTCCAAAACTGTATGGCTGTGATCCAGAACGAGTAAGCAAAGATGTTGGTACGAGGAATTTGAAGTTGATATTGAGATGATTGTAAGCGAGAAGATCGGCGAATGGAATGGTCTAGAGGAATGAATCTGTCAGCAAGGTAGGAAGGTTGGGAGGTATGGATGATTTGATGAGTGAGGCTACCGAGAAAGTACTGTCGCCTAGATGTTATGGGTAGCCAGTTGGCTTTCTGACGATACGGCGCAGGAGAGAGAGAGAGAGAGAGAGAGAGAGAGAGAGAGAGAGAGAGAGAGAGAGAGAGAGCAATTATAAATACTTTGTCGTCTTTGGTTTTATTTTCTTATTGACAGAAAGAAAGAAAGATGTATTGTACATCAGATGGCTTGTAAGATATGTAAGATTTATGCATGGACTGACTTTAAGGTGTAATGATTTCAAGTATTTGTTTTTAGAGTCCAGTATCGCGATTTAATATACATACAAAGATTAATTGTTTTAAACGATGCCAACTTAATGACTGAACATTTTATATTTAAATGCATTATAAATGGATCGAAACTTGTATTCATACGTCTATGCACATTTCAATTAGATGGAATATCATAGAAAAGATTTATTCAATTGTAAAAGTACGGTGACCATCATACTTGTGCTAGTACTTGAAACAATTACATATTGCGTTCAACTTCTTCATCATCTGAGTATCGTAACTCGTAAACTATCAATAATCGACACATATGGGACCGTCTATCCTAATCTCGAGAGGAACATCGGATGATACCGAGAGGGATTTAGTGAATGTGAAAACTGTATGTTTTTGTTACACTCTGATTTGGTTTCCGATTCATAGGAGTTGACAAAGAGATACTACGATCTAGAGAGAAATGAACAACGTATATCCATGAATTATAGGTACCACGCCATATGTGGATTAGATATTAGAAATATAGAATATTGCCGACGTGCAAGGATTCCACGGACCTGATAATCGGTTTATACCGAAGAAAATGTGCATTATGGATATTGATGAGATATACCCTTTGATGCAATCAACGAAACGTTGGAGGACATCGTTATTCAAGAAGTATGGTCATGCTTACCACTCAAAATGCAAATGCATCCAGATTTACGTGAATGTCGTCGATAAACATTTTGAAACGAGTGATGATACCGTAGATCGACAACCGCCGATGATTAAGGACTGTCAAAAGTGTCAATTTCAGATGGATGTATAGTAATGGCAATATAGGTATTTTAAAAATAAGAAATCTCGCGTCCTCGAGATTGATTTCGATTTGCAGTAGATGCGCGGTAATATTTAACAATTTTACTTTCATATTCGTTTGCATGTCCATATTATTTTCAGTTTATTTATGCATTGGCTCATATTCAATTGTAATCGCTCCATAACCACTCATATCAGCAAGTATATCATCGTAGTCTACGATGAATCCATGCATTTCAGATGCACCCGCATATTTAATTCTGCAATCTCTTTAAAAATACCAAAATATGGCGGCATTGTCACTTCCTTTAACTATTTACCTAAAAGACACAAAACTATGCGTACAGATAGAAAAAAACTGTTCAATTTTACATGCTTCTCTTAGATTTTTACATATGGAATAAGCGTATCATCCTCTCTCTTTCTAATTCCTGCTAGCTTCTTCCATGAATTCTACACTGAAAAAAATTTTCAACGGTTTTCATGGTGCACATATGTATCCCTACTGCACAGAGACTAATCGCGATATTTGTCTGGCGCTGGATTCGTCTTTTTTTATGACGGTGCCTGTATATTGCAGGCACAGAACATAGGTAGCTACCAAATAATGTGAAGTAATGAATATAATGTATGCCGGTAACCAAAATACATATATATATTCTAGGCACTAAACTTTTAATGGCTTCTAGGAATTAATACTTTCAGGCACAATCGCAGAAGATGGTGCTGCTTGCATGATTATTCTGGGGGTAAATTTGTGCCGTCACAGGTTTTGACGATGAAAAATCTTCTTCGTGTATATTATACATGTTAATACACGCTATTCGGATTAAAATGAGATTTATTACTATTTAAATATTATTATTGTAAATTATTTCTTTATTGCTTAATGCTTCGTTTGTTAATGAAGGGGTGAGTTGGCCTACGGGTGACCCGCCAGCTCATTCCTATAGATAAAATACAGCCACTCATTTGACACTTCGCAATATACAGGGTGGCCGATTTATCTGAAGACATCGAAATATCTCGAGAACTATGCACAGAATCAAAAAAGTTGTCGAATGAAAGTTGTTCGACACGAAGGGGGGCATCCAGTGATAATTAAATTTACCCCCTCCCCCATCCCCTGGAGGTGGAGTGGGGGCAAAAACAATAAAACTTAAATAGGAACCCCCATTTTTTATTGCAGATTTGGATTCTCCGGAAAAAAGTACACGAATTTGACCTAGGAGCTATTGCATTTTGGTTCAGAGGTGGCGCTGTAATCGATAAAAATCCAAATTTATCCGAAGACATTGAAATACCTCGAGAACTATGGACAGAATCAAAAAAGTTGTCGGATGAAAGTTGTTCGACACGAAGGGGGGCATCCAGTAATAATGAAATTTACCCCCTCCCCCATCCCCTGGGGGTGGAGTGGGGGCAAAAACAATAAATTATTAATTGTACAATACTTTATTTCTGATTTGTATCGCTAATTATTTTTTAATTTATTGAATAATTTATGGAAAACTGTAAATATTAGAATTTGTAAGAAAACTGGCAAAATAAAAGTTTCTAATAATTTTTAGTAGACATTATGTACTATTAATTACATAAACATTACATAAAGTATGATGCTAGATTAGTACTATATTTATTTTAAAAAAAATGGTACATACTAGAACAAATTTGAAATAAATCTTTAAAATTTTGTTGTCCACTTCAAGTACTCTCAGTGCTGAACAATCTTTATATGATTATTTAGGAAGTGAATTTGTAACGTGACTGTAGCTGTGCGAGCTAAGGCTGCGGGTTTCAAATTAATTAACTCGGGTTCAATTCCCCGTCGGGACAAGCAATTTTTTTCCTCATTCTTTTCCCTCGAAATTAGCTTTAGGGTTTCTTTCCGAAACATTTAACATTTCTATTTTTCATATAATACAGGAAAAAAATTTCCTGGAATGAATTAATTCTCAGTAATCGTGTAGAATTAAATGCTATATAAAATGATCATGTTTGTCTACCGTTTTTCAACAATGACCTTAAGGGTGTTCTCTTAGAGCACCGGAACGCCACGGTGGGGGCTCTGGAGCTTCTAGACCGGAAGTATTCGTAGAATGCAAAATACGCCTTTAATTTTTATGGAATCGTGCTGGAAATGTATTATTCATGAGCCCTTTTCATCCAAGAATGGACGTATTTCGCCCTTTTTACCAAAAAAATTTTTTTAAGTCCGTAAAAAATGATTTCTGACGTCCCTTTTTGAAGGCACACATACACAGGCTTTACGTGTGTTAGTGTGCACCACAAAACGATTAATTACTCATTATCCGTAGCATTTTTGCAAGAAAGGGGAAAATACGTCCATTCTTGATATCAGCCGGCTTCTATTTAAAATAATTTCATGTAATTTTATTTCTAATGGAAGCCGTATTTTTGTATCTACGATACGAAGCGGGCAATGGCGGACACAAGGTATAAAATGACAGGAAATAGTTCCGCGACTCTGCGAGATGTGTCGCTTCGGGCGTATACCAGTGCCGTATATTTTTCTATGTCTTTACGGGTGCTTAATGGGGCCCGCTTCCCTCGTGACACTCACACAAGCAATACTGGCGTGTAAAAGGGATGCACACATGCGTACATATAAGAAATAACTTCGCGGATCGTGCCAACCTTCTTTCGATGCGGAATATACTATTGCCACCGAGGTTCGGGCTTCTTGGGTTACAGAACACTATTTAATTTTGTTGAAATTCGGATACGCGTTTAGTATATTTTTTAAAGATCATAAGAAAGGCTATATATATTAACGACATTTTATTCATAAATTCATCACACATTACCTATATTATATTTCAATAAAATGTTCGTTTTTTATTTTGTTGGAACCGATTTTTATGTGGTCGATTCTAAAAATTAATATTTTAGTATCTGCATTCACTGTCTATTTGTATTTAGGATATAGTGCATATCTCAGTAAACGGAAATTAATTTAAATAGATTCAAATTTTAAATGCATTTTTATTCATTTATATTCTGGTTTTTATTCATTTTTATTTTGGTTTTAATGCAACAAATTTTATATTGCTTTTAACCAAGGTTTGGGATTTCGGATACGCATTTACTACTTTATTAAAATTAAAAGTAGAGCGTAGAAACTGTAGTATGTCGGCATTTTATTAAAGTTCGATATGACCTCGATTATAAAATTGGTCGTAATTTGATCTTTAAAAAAAATCTAAAATGAAAATTAATATAATTTGTAGTGTATATTACAAAATTTCATAATACTCAATCCATAATGATCATTGCTAGGACAGCAGCGATTCTTGTCAATTTTTTTGGTTTTAAAAGTTTTTTATAAATAATTGCATTATAACCCACTAATGTGGGCCGATATTTTTCGATTGGATTTAAAAATTAGTAACGGGCTGAAAATTTGGAAACAGGCTTGTCTTGTACTTTTTACTGTCTCAAAAGTCCCCATCCTTACAAGCTTCTATATGTCCAAAAAATAGGTTTTTCTGAAATAACTCGAAAAATATCACTTTAAACGACAAAAACAACCATACAAAAATTGTAGCTAGGGAAATTCAGCACAATTTTATTTTTAAAAAAAACTACGATTAATAGAAGCGGAGATAGATTTTTTTCAAATATTGGCAGTTTTGCGGATCGACTGTAATGAGCGCGAGGAACGCGCGTTTTTCAATTATAAATAAAAAGTAACCATTTGGATCGCAAAATGCTTCAAACAAAAGTTGTAAAAGATGAAATTACAAACAATTTTCTTTTTTTTTATGTAATGCTATACGTTCAATATTTACGGAGATATGAACGTTTAAAAAAAATACGCACAATCGGAACTTTTTTTGCGATAATCAATAATTACTGTAATACAGTGCTTCGTGTGCGAAAAGTACATAGAATGAAATTTGTAGATAATGAAATTTTAAATCTATGTGTTTAATAAAAAAATCATTTTGATCATAAATCCACGGTGGTAAAAGAGAAAAATATGAAAAATTGTTATTTGCATGTACTTTTTTGTAAATAAGTAATTTTTGGCTACATTCACAAAGTAATTGTATATTAAGGCATTTTGAAGAGGATGAGATTAGCTGTAAAATGAGCACCGATTGGAGTTTTTACGATGAACTGTTGAAGAGTTATAGCCGTTTAAAAGTTTCATACAAAAAAGTCTAAATTATTAATAAGTACGATTTTTGTTGATAAACAAGCCTAAAATTTTTGTTTAAAAATCGGTTTTCAACTGATTTTACTATTTTATATATATAATGTATTATCATGATAATACATAATACGTCACACGGGTCGCACGCGAATTGTTTTGCTCCGGGTATTTTTCTAGTTGCGGAAAATTATTTGGCATATTTAATTATTTTTACATTGTTTTGACGGTTGCATTGTGTCTAATTATCACATGCATCGATTTATTGCATTAATTTATTACGTCTTTTATGTTTTTAATCCTGTGTTGCTCAGAAAGTTAATTATCGTGTTTCAGTGTATGAACAAACTGTCAGTTTCTCTTGTGAACCATCCTGTTTTGTGATACAAGTGTTGTAACTGTCCCGTTTTCTTCGTCAGCAGTGATTCAGTGCAATTCAATAAATCTATGGGTGATTTTTATCCTGGAATTATCGCATAATTTTCTCATTTTACTGCACCATAAAATGACTAACTACCGGCAAGTAACTTATTTTAAATTTCTCTTCTTGGAATTAATGAATGACCACTGGCATTATCACCAACACATTAAGCACTTTAAATCTACGCTATCGGATACGGTGTTATAAATAATGTCTTATAGTTCGGGCATTACACCTGTGCATATACTCACAGACGAAAATATAGAACCTACACAATCAACAATTAATATGAATTCGAAGGTGCGTGTTATCTGCTTGGAAGCATTTAATAGCGAAGACAGCGAGGTATGTGACACATGCGGCAATACCGCACACACTGATTGCATTACTGAGAACAAACGTAATGAAGTAGGTCTTTTTCTATGCTGCGAATTAATGGAAACAGAGTCGAACGTCAAAAAACGACGAGGAAGACAAGCAACTGCTATACCACCGAAGCGCCTTCGTTCCAAAGAGTCTAATGAAGATAGTGAAATTTCTGTTGCTACCGTCTCAAGACAAAGTTTAAATTTGAATAGCAAACTTGAAACATGCACCAGTTCAATTCAGATCCAGTTAAATGCCCATAAAGAATTATCTGAAGCATCCAGTGCTGCCCTGCTTGCCAAAACCGACAAACTATATGCAACTGTAAGCAAAATGAGAAGATTTGTTCACTTCAACAATAAATTAACACTCTTCGCGAAGAAAATAAGCACCTACGAAATGCCGACAAGCTAAAGGAACATCGCTTGTTAGATATCGAGCTAGGCCGCCATGAATGCGACCTTGTCATATCTGGCGTTCCGCGGTCCAGGTGCGAAAAATTGTCAAATATTGTTATAGATATTTGTAATACGGTTGGATCACCAATTGGGTCTGATGACTTAACCCATTAACGCCGAGGTGATCAGAATTTTTACTAACTTTTCAACGTGTTTATTTATTATGTAATCGGACCAAAAAAATAATGCAATACCTTTACTCCTATGCAAAATTTGATGCTCTTTCAGAATCTGAGCTCAAAATTTCAATTAGACACTGAGAAAAAAAATATGGCCGTTTTAAACGTGAAAAACGTGAAATTTTTCGAAAAAAAAATTTTTTCGCATTTTTTTTCACAATGATACCGCAAACGTATCGACTTTCTACTATGATCAGAGGTGATCATGGCACTCGAACATTAAGAGGAATTTTTTTCAGAAAAATTCATCGACGCGTTTTTGCAAAATGGCGGCGGGAATGAAAAAATTTTATAAAAATCTTAATCTATTGTTTTTTAAAAACTATAAAGTTTAGACAAAAATTTCTAGGAACAAAAATGTCTTAAAATTAGTCAAAGAACACTCTCAAATATTTTCAGAATTTTTTGAGATAATTTTTGATTTTCGAAAATTTAAAAAAATCAAATTTTCGAAAAAATGTTTGAAAAAATTTGTGAGTGTTCCTTGAATAATTTTAAGATTTTTTTGTTCTCAAAAACCTTTTTGTAAAGTATAAAGAAAAACCTTTTTCTTGAATTGTACATAAAATTTTGTTTCTATCTACACGGAGAGACCCAAGGTGTAATTTTCGTACCACCCCCTACATTTGATAAAGGTACTAGAGAGTTTGTACCCGAAACGTACCAAAGTGTGCACCGAAATCGTCCGAAGTTGTCTGACTATAGCACGGTGAATACGGGACGACAATTGTGTGAGGAACGTGAGAGGCAAGGGGACTCCCGAAAGAAAGCACCCCGAAACGTGAGAGGCAAGGGGACTCACGAAAAAAAAGCACCCCAAAGGAGACAAAGTCCACGCCGTTCTCTCTGGGTAATGCTAAGAGTAGAAAAACTAATGTATATGCACAGAATCGGCAAGAAAGTAGTCAAGGAACACTTTCAAATTTTTTGAAAAATTTTTTCGAAAATTTGATTTTTAAAATTTGTTGAAAATCAAAAATTATCTCCAAAAATTCTGAAAAAAATTGAGAGTGTTCTTTGACTAATTGTAAGACATTTTTGTTCTTAGAAATTTTTGTCTAAACTTTATAGTTTTTAAAAAAACAATAGATTAAGATTTTGCCATTTTGCAAAAACGCGTCGATGAATTTTTCTGAAAAAAATTCTTCTTAATGTTCGAGTGCCATGATCACATCTGATCATAGTAGAAAGTCGATACCTTTGCGGTATCATTGTGAAAAAAAATGCGAAAAAATATTTTTTTCGAAAAATTTCACGTTTTTCACGTTTAAAACGGCCATATTTTTTTTTCTCAGTGTCTAATTGAAATTTTGAGCTCAGATTCTGAAAGAGCATCAAATTTTGCATAGGAGTAAAGGTATTGCATTATTTTTTTGGTCCGATTACATAATAAATAAACACGTTGAAAAGTTAGTAAAAATTCTGATCACCTCGGCGTTAATGGGTTAACACGTGCGAACAGAATGCCGTCCGGCCTCACTTCCAATAGTGGCTCCAACACCGCTCGTCATTACAGGGTTTCTCCTATGTCAGTTTCAACGGCATCATCATTGAATAATGTGCCGAATGGGAATATTTTCGTTCGCCTAGCCCGGCCTGTAGTCCGCGATATGCTCATTCAAGCTCGTCGCATAAAGAGCTCATTAAAAGGTATCGAGGTTTGTTCCAGCTGGTCTAACATCGAAATTTATTTCAACGAGTATTTGCCGCCTCACTATTTAAATTATGGGGGAAAAGCTAAAACATACGCTAAGAAACACAATATGAGAGTTCATCGTAAAGGATCACGTATCTTCTTAAAATCTTTAAATGAAGAGAAAATCTTACAAGTTGAAAATGAAAATGATTTTCCGGACGATTGACAAATTACTGATGCCAGACGTTCCATTCATCATCCAGCAAAAGGATCCACATCATCTATTACTACATGTTTTTATCAGAATACTCGTGGTCTTCGCGCGAAATTAGAATATCTTCAAATTGCGCTGAATACGCATACCACCTCTCCAGACATCATTGCTTTTTCCGAAACATGGTTGAATAACTCAATTGGTGATGGCGAGCTGGGTTTCAACCTATATAATATTTACAGAAGTGACCGCACGTATGACGTATCTACATCGACTAGAGGGGGTGGAGTGCTGCTTGCTGTTAAAAAAAAACAAAAATACTTTGGAATTGTTCGGAAGACACAATCAACATTAACACCACCGGTTACGTTATACCAAATGTGATGGGAATTGCATTGACTCTTTGCAATGCTTTCGCTGCTTTGAATCTAAAACAACACCTGCTGCCTTTGAATACCAAGGGCTATTCTCTACACCTTGTATTTAGATCATCTACATCTGTTAAGTGCGTCACAGATATGGCTCCTTTGCTGCCAACAGAGTCACATCATGTTCCAAGCGTTATTCAGCTAGACACTTTCACCATTGTTAAACCATAAAAATGTATGTTTAGATTTTTTTAGTGCGGACTACGATATTATAAAAAAACGATTTGTCTCGTATCGATTGGAGTGCGCTTACATCGTTAACTGATATAAATGCCATGTCCGAAATATTTTATTCGAATATTAATGATGTTGTTCTGAAAAATGTGCCCAAAAAGACAGTAGCTACTTATAATCGCCCGAGGTGGTTTATACCAGCTCTAATCCAACTTATCAACGCCAAAAAAATGGCACATAAACGGTGGAAAGAATTCAGCCTCCCTAAGGATTTCGCTAAGTTTAAACACATCCGCACTGAATGCTTTCATACCTCACGAAGTCTTTACAAAGGTTACATCAGGAAGGTCGAATTCTATTCCAGAACTAACATCAAGTCATTTTGGGCATACGTAAACAATCTGCGAAAATCAAATGAATTACCGAATAGCATGTATCTTGATAACCAGATTGCTGAAAACGGCGATGAAATAGCAAAGCTTTTTGCATCATATTTCAAGTCAGTCTATATAAATAGCAGTGTTCCTCACTTTAATTATAGTCGCAGTGCCGAGTTTATTAATTTGACTATAAGTGAAGAAGATATTATCTCCGCATCTAAACAATTAAAATATGACTTAAGCTGCGGGTCAGATTTACTGCCTCCAGTATTTATAAAGAAGTGTATTTCATCTCTGATCGAACTCTTGTTGCTGATTTTCAATTTTTCTTTATCCTCGGGCATATTTCCCTCTCCATGGAAGAGATCTTTTGTTACACCTATCTTTTAGTCCAGGAGCTAGCGGAATTTTAGGTGACTGATTTGCTTACGCCTGAAATTTTTTCCACGAGTTATTATGGTCATGTCTGCTAAACCTAGACAGATGGCAGAGTCTGTCCGCGGGACATAGAGAGTACAGAATTTTTGTAACATGTATTGATTTCCAAAGACTTTGACTGATTTCCTTACGGCTGATTTTTGTACAGTTGATTATTTAAATCATTTCAACAAGAAAAAATGAGTTGTCCGACAAAAAAGTTGGGACACGACCCGTGTCTGCCATTTGGAGTTGGTAATTTTTTCGTTGAATCTTGACTGATTTGCTTACAGCTGAATTTTATTTTACAGTTCAATAATATATTAAGGATGAAGTATATAACCTTGTCCGACAATTTTAGTGGGACAGAACCGCTCTCTGACGACGTTGTTATGTTGATTAATCATCAATTATTGACTGAAGTATTTTTGTCGGACAAAGTGGTCATATTTTCGAAATTTTATATAATTTCGATTTTCACACATGTCCGACAAAAATAGAGGGACATATTCGCTCTCTGACAAAAATAATGTTGTAAATATGATTATTGGACTTGTGATATTATTTACGCGAGTATTCACATCGGATAAAGTGGTCAATTTGTTGGCAATTGTATATACTTTCGATGTTCACACGTGTCCGACGAAAATAGAGGGACATATTCGCTCTCTGACAAAAATAATACTGTAAATATTATTATTATTGGACATGTGCTATTGTTTACAGGAGTATTCATGTCGGATAAAGTGGTCAATTTGTTCGAAATTTTATATACTTTCGATGTTCGCTCGTGTCCGGCGAAAATAAAGGGACATATTCGCTCTCTGACAAAAATAATGTGGAAAATATGATTATTGGACATGTGATATTATTTACTGGTGTATTCATGTCGGACAAAATGGTCAATTTGTTCGAAATTGTATATACTATCCATATTCAATTGTGTCTGATGAAAATATTGGGACATGTTCGCTCTCTGACAAAAATAATGTTGTAATTATTATTATTATTGGACATGAGATATTGTTTACTGGAGTATTCATGTCGGACAAAGTGGTCAATTTGTTCGAAATTGTATTTACTATCGATATTCAATTGTGTCTGATGAAAATATTGGGACATGTTCGCTCTCTGACAAAAATAATGTTGTAATTATTATTATTATTGGACATGAGATATTGTTTACTGGAGTATTCATGTCGGACAAAATGGTCAATTTGTTCGAAATTGTATATACTATCGATATTCAATTGTATTTATATTCATACTTGTTTAATTAATTATATCGTTATGTCAAATAAAAATGGTGGAACCAATATATAGCGGTCGACAACACATATTGGAATGAAAATATATGTTGACTTTGTGTCTTCCATACTGATCCACCATTTTCCATTTGACAAAAGACGACATACATAATACAAGTATAAATATATATATATATATATTATGGTCATTTTGCGGACTTTTTTTTAAACAGATCGGTCATTTTGCGGACTTTTTGTCATTTCGCCGACCGTCCGCGAAAAGAAAGTATGTTTTCTGGTCATTTCGATGACTTTTTTTTTTATGCATGATGGGCATTATGCGGACCCTTTGTTCTTGCTATAGGGAACATAATTTCGCACCAAACTTTAGGCACAACTAGGTCTAGGCGAGGTTTGGTAGGGTTGGGTTAGGATAGTTTTTAGGGGGGGGGGGGCTAGCGCACGCAGCCTAGTTAAGCTTGATAAGATCCAAATAGACCAAATTTAATTTTTCCCGTAGTCCGCAACCTTGGGTTTTTTGGGATTTTGGATTACGAGCGGTTAGTGTGTCGCCGCGGTAAAAAGTTCGGTTCCGGGAAGCTCGCCTCGTGCGCCCGGGTTCTCGTTCGTGTGTGTGAGTGTGGATGAGTGAGTGGCGGTCCCAGGATTTGCGACGTCGCCAGGACTGGAGGCTCTTCCTCGTCCCTCATCGTCGTGGTCCTCGAGACGAAGGCTACTGTACTGTAAGTACTTTGTGAGGCACTCGTCCGCGAGTATAAGATATCTGCGCCGCGTCTCACGCGTTCTTTCTACCATAGATTTCATTCCGGTTCTTATAATCTCATTATTCACTTTTTACTATTTTTTGCATAACTCCGGTACCTGCGTCGACGGTACCGCATTGTAACCGATTCTTAGATTAATTAAACATTTCCGTCTATAACCAACGTGTTCAGCTTATTTCTCTGAGTTAAACTCGGAGAGACGTGAGGTCGGGGAAGGAACAAAGTTTAACTCAGAGAAATAAGCTGAACACGTTGGTTATAGACGGAAATGTTTAATTAATCTAAGAATCGGTTACAATGCGGTACCGTCGACGCAGGTACCGGAGTTATGCAAAAAATAGTAAAAAGTGAATAATGAGATTATAAGAACCGGAACGAAATCTATGGTAGAAAGAACGAACATATGAGACGCGGCGCAGATATCTTATACTCGCGGACGAGTGCCTCACAAAGTACTTACAGTACAGTAGCCTTCGTCTCGAGGACCACGACGATGAGGGACGAGGAAGAGCCTGGAGAGAAAAACTCGGAGAGACGTGAGGTCGGGGAAGGAACAAAGTTTGAGTTGGTCGCGAGCAATTGGGCTATTCGTTTGTTTTTGGCAATTTGACACTTTAGGAATTAGGTTTTGCCGTTTAAGAACAGCTGGCGCCCTGTAAAAGTAAGTATTTGGCATTTCGAAACTCCATACGTGACCTCGGAAAAATTACGCGTCACAAATTGGCGCCCGTACGTAGAGGCTTTGAGGGAACAAAATTTTGACTGATAGTTAAAAGAAAATTTTTTCGGTTGCGTCAAAATTAAAATTCGGAAATTTGGTAAAATTATTTGTTTTGATAAGAATTTAGAAAAAGTTAAATTCTACGTGTTCGAACCTTCAAGAACGATATCCGGTATTTATAAGTTACGTTCATTTTGCATACAATTATTAAACTCGAAATTGTATTTTCTAAATGGAATAGTTGAAAATTAAAATAATCATTTTTGTGTGTGGAACATTTTTGAAAATTGAATTTTGGGAAATTTGAAAAATTATTAAATCTTTTTGTTGGAAAATTGGTAATTATTTTTATAAAGTTTCGGTCTTATTTTTTTTGAATTGGAAAATTTTTTTGATTGCAAAAGATTCTTGGAAAAATTTATGAACAGTAGAATTAACTAATTAAATGTTTCGAGTTATTAAATTTCGTATTCAAATCGTATTTCAGAACCAAGTAAATTTGTGTCTCGTAGCAAGGTGATAAACAATCACTTGTTTACGAATAGCACATATCGGAAGTCGACAAACAGAAATAAGCTATTGTTCGAATTCGAAAATACCGGTCTTTGTTTAAATGTTGTTTTGGTAATTGGATAGTCTGTTTATTCGAATAATATATGATTGATAATATGTTTTGCAAATCGATGTATTAATTATAAGAATTTATGATTTATGATTTACCAATATTTTATGTTATTGATAGTGTCTCTGGAAGTATAAATACTTACTTCACCAGTACGCTATTAAGTAATTTAATATTATCATTGTGTTTACTATTTCAATGTGCCTTTCGATTTATCCAGAAAACTCTGGGAAGTTGATGTTTATTTCTAAGTTGGATTCGAGCGTGCAATCGTGTCATTCGAGAAACGGTTCTGCGTAGTATGCGAAATTTGGGAAATAATATTATATTTTATATTATTATTTTTTAATTTATTTTTTTTTTGCTTTTTGGTAAATTTCGGTGATTTTGAAAACTTTGTGTAATTATTTGTTTTTGGAATTTTTGACAATTGTTCGTAACTTGGCGTGAAAAGACTTAAAATCATAATGTCGATATACTATTGCCTTTCTGTCCCGCACTTCACGTCTCAGGCAGAAATTATCCAGTTTTTAGATACTTTAGTTACCTCCCAATGGATATCCCTTCTAGTGAAAAATTCCCTTCGGGTGCGAGGTTGCGAAAATATATTGCGTGACCGATTGTTCCGTTATTTTTCGCGACAATCGGGATTTCTGAACGTTGATTGGAGCCTACACGATGAAAGCAGTCATGCGACGGTCGGCTTTGTGAGTGCTCTGGTCGCCGACGTCCGCTTGTCGACGAGCGTCAGCCCTGAATCGAATGTCTCGGAAACGGATTCCGACGTAGAAGTCGCTAGCGGGGAACGGAAAAGTAAAATGGCATACGGCAAAGTTAATACCACGCGTTTTCGGAAACAAAACCCGTCACAACCTCCCGTATCGTCCAATCAGGTGACAATGGCGACAACAACAACCACCTGGTCGCGAACTCAGAATGAAACTTTCTCGGCCCCGTACGCGAGTTCAACGCGTTATGCAACTCCGAGTCAAACGGACCGTCGTCTATTTTCGGATCCAGAATCATACGTTCGGCAAGCTTACGCTCAACCTTGTATTCGGAATCCGGTGTCGAATCAGCTGCAGTACAATCATCCGAACGATCGGTACCGAGGAATGTACGAGAGAAGTAACTATTTCCCCTCGATCGCCCCGGATCTCAACGCATTTACTGCCGGTACTACAGAGCGCGTGGCCCCGTCAAATACTCCACACGTGTCTTGTGATTCCATACCGAGGGTTAGGCTAGTTTACAATCAATCTTCGGGTCTCGGCCCGAGGAGAACTTCGGCACACGCAGCATCCTCCGTGCGATTTGCCGAACCTCCAATTCGCTATTCGAATAGATCGGAGCTTTCGCAGTTTAATAGAACTTTAAATAATACGTTCGATAGAGGACCTCGCAAGGTCATACGCGATTGGAAAGTAACTTTCGCGGGCGGTTCCGAGAGTAGCGCCGAGATATTTCTGTGTCGGCTACGGGAAATGAGATTAGGAACCTGCATTACCGATGTTGATTTATTAGAATCCCTACCTGACCTACTACGAGGCCTTGCCCTTCAGTGGTATCGCCTCGAATGTCACTCGTGGATAACTTGGAATGACTTTGTTCGGGATCTTCGCGATCGATATGGAGATGAGAATTTCCAGGTACGGATACGTCGCGAAGCCTCTGAGCGAACGCAAGGGGAGGGGGAACCGATTAGCGACTTTATCGTCCGGTTCCGCCACATTTTGAAGTATCTCGATCCCCAACCGTCGCTCACCGAGCTCTTGAGTATGACGTACAATAATTTGCGTCCGGAATATCGGGACAGGATTTTGCGTTGTCAGGTTTCGACTTTCCGCGAACTTGAACATGCGGGAAAGTCATACGAAGCCACGAGGGCGGCATGTCGGGAATTTCGGAATCCACCGACGAAGGAGCGTGCTTTCCTTCCGGAAATGGCATTCGAGCCCCCACCTAAGTCGACGGCTTTTCGAAGACGGTCGAACAGCTGGGAAAAAGTTGCCGCCGTTTCCGAGGACGAGCCTTGTCCGATACCGAGGCGTAAGGGGAAGTCAGAGGATCACGGCACGCAAGTCTCGCTAGATCGGTCGCCTTCTCCATTCCCCCCTCGTGGTGAAAAAAGAGCAGTAGTGGAGAAGAAGAAGAAAGGGAAATCCCCTCCTTCGAAATCGGTCTCGCGTATAAAAGACACGCGAACGTCATCCCCTCCCCCTATCCACGCAACGCTACCAGCACGGACGGCCTCTCCCACGCTTGTATCCACAGCGCCCTCCACACGTACGTGGAAATGTTTTAATTGCGGCAAGATAGGACACCTTATGCGGGAATGTCCAAAGCCACGTATCGGGATAGTGTGCTATCGTTGCGGGGAGCGAGGTGTCACCAGCTCGACGTGCCTCTCGTGTAACGATTCGGAAAACGCATAAGGACGGCGGCTTCTCGGGTCACAGCCCCCGCTATAGCGAGCGATACGACCCAATCGCCCGATTACGACAAAATCTCCCGGTTTAGGACAAAATTTTCGGATTTGACATTAGGTACTACTTCGGTAGCAAGATCGGTTGCGGAGAAAAAGGACTCGGTTGTCTCGGTTCCAAAATCGACAAATCCGCTGAAAACGGTCACGTTCGCCTCGCCGCTAGCGAGCTATTACGTTGTCGAGTTAGAGGAGGAATCCGAGGAGGTACCGACCCCTTCTTTCGACCCGATTTTGGACTCGTACTGTTCGCCAGTACAAAATACGAATTTGGAAAATCGGCACCACTTGTTGGTTAAAATCGACGTTTTCGAGGTTCGGGCGTTAGTAGATTCGGGTGCGTCTCGGACGTACGTTGGGCCGAAACTAATCGCCGTACTAAGCGAAAAGCTTCCTCGCGAGAATCGTCGTTCCGATCGATCTATCACTTCGGCAAATGGATCGACGGACAAAATTTTGGGAGAACTAACCCTACCGGTCGCGCTAAGGGGTCAAACGGCGGAAATGACCATTCGTCTCGTACCCGCGCTAATGTATGACTGTGTATTAGGGTTGGATTTTTTGGGAATGTTCGGTCTCTCGATAGATTTTGGGACGGCCACTTGGAAATTGGGTACAGGTTCATACGAACCCTTCGATAGCGCGGAAAGTGGGGGTAATGACCTCCACGATGGTTGCGCCGGTATATTGGAACCCACCGTTAGCGAACAACAACGCCTTCGGAAATTCCTTGAAGCGAAAGTTCCGTCGGGTTCCGAACCTTTGGGTCTCGCTAATCGAACCGCTCATGCTATTGATGTGCAGGGCCACGCCGCCATCAAGCAGCGATCTTACCGCGTTTCGCCAGTCGTACATGAAGCTATGTGTCGCGAAGTCGACAAAATGCTGGCGGAAGGCGTAATTGAGCCATCGGCCATAGGCGGGAAGTACCGTTTTTGTTTGGACTTTAGGAAGCTGAATGAAGTTTCCAAAAAGGATGCATATCCTATACCCAATATGGAAGGGATTTTGGACAAACTTCGTTCAGCTCGGTATATTTCGAAAATC
The DNA here is from genome assembly GCA_030407085.1 of Trichopria drosophilae. NCBI lineage: Eukaryota > Metazoa > Arthropoda > Insecta > Hymenoptera > Diapriidae > Trichopria > Trichopria drosophilae. The sequence goes on from CM059585.1 coordinate 52,351,960, forward strand.
GATCTCAGCCAGGCATATTTCCAAATAAGCTTGGTTGAGGCGAGCCGAGAATACACGGCCTTTACAGTACCGGGTCGTGGACTGTTTCAATTCACGTGTATGCCGTATGGGCTATCCAAAGCCCCCGCGACCTTTCAGCGTCTGCTCGACAGTTTGATAGATGCCACAATGGAGCCACATGCGTTCGCGTATTTGGACGACATTGTGATCGTCACAAAAACCTTCGAAGGACATCTGAAATGGCTCGAATACGTGCTTAAGATCATAATGGAGGCAGGACTCACAATCAATCGGGAAAAATGCAGCTTTTGTTGCCCGGAAGTAATTTATCTCGGGTTTCGAGTTAATTGCGATGGGCTACAGGTCGACTCCGATAAAATTGCTCCAATAGTGGATTTTCCTGCTCCGTCGAATTTGAAACAGCTCAGACGGTTCTTAGGCTTGAGTTCTTGGTATCGTCGATTTATACCAGATTACGCGACGGTTTCGGAGCCACAAACGCGAATGTTGAAGAAAAATCGTCGGTATGATTGGGGCGAAGAGCAACAAAATTCGCTTAATAAGTTAAAATCGTCGTTAACTTCAACTCCGACCCTAGCGTGTCCCGATTTTGACGTAAAGTTTACACTGCAGACAGATGCGAGCTCCTTCGGTCTCGGTGCAGTACTCACCCAAGTCCAGGATGGACAAGAGCGAGTAATTGCATACGCGAGCCGAATGATGAAAGACGCAGAGCGTAAGTACACGGTGACGGAGCAAGAATGTCTCGCAGTTGTTTGGGCCATAGAAAAACATAGGCCATACCTAGAGGGGTATCGCTTCACAGTGGTGACGGACCATAGCAGCCTGAAATGGTTGTATAGTCTGCATAATCCCACAGAACGTCTCGCTCGATGGGCTCTTAAGCTGCTCTCTTACGATTTCGAGATAGTTCATCGGAAGGGTGCTTTGCATCACGTACCCTATGCTCTGTCTCGAATGTTCGAAAGTGAAGTAGACTGTGTGGCCGCTATCGATCCATCGGATGACGCATGGTACGTACGACGTGTGCGTTCCGTGGAGGAACATCCAAAGGTCTTTCCTAATTGGAAAATGGAAAACGGACGCCTGTACTGCCATCGTCCCGACGCGATGCTAGACCTCCTGATGGAAGATCTAGATGCATGGAAGTTGGTCCTTCCCCACCGTTCGATGAAGCAGGCGCTACACAAATGTCACGATCTTCCTCAAGCGGGCCACCTAGGTACCGACAAAACGTATAAGCGCCTTGCAAAACAATATTATTGGCCAGGAATCTACCATGACACCGTGCAATATGTTCGCAACTGTCACACTTGTCAAAAGTGCAAGGTCGATCAACGTGGACAAGCGGGATTGATGGGTATCCGCGAAATAGCAGAGCCATGGACAGTCGTCTCGGTGGATGTGATAGACCCCAAACCCCCAAGTAGAAACGGTTACCGGTACGTGTTGGTCATGCAAGACACTTATACTAAATGGGTAGGACTATGTCCGCTTAGAACAGCGACGGGTAAAACGGTCAAGCGAGGTATCGAAGAATATATAATTTTTCGTTGGGGTACTCCGAAGGTAATGTTGACTGACAACGGAACAGAGTTCGTGAATAACCTGTTGATGAACGCGGCTCGCCAATACGGTTTTCGGTCCTCAACTATTCCCCCCTACCACGCGCAAGCGAATCCCGTTGAGCGGACTAACAGAATTCTCAAGACAATGATCATTTCGTTTTTGGAGGGCGACCATAGGGAATGGGATGCCTATTTGATTGAATTTAGGTACGCAATTAACACCGCGGTTCACACGTCCACGAAGGTTTCGCCGGCATTTTTAAATTTTGCGCGGGAACCTCGTGCTGTGATATCGATGCGTGGGGCCCTCGAAACCCCGGGTCCCGTAGTGACTACTCCCCTGGAGAAATGGGAGAATCGAATGACACGATTGACCGCACTGCAGGATCTCGTTTCGCGACAATTATCCGAAGCTTCGGATAAACAGGCTATCTACTATAATCGCGGTAAGCGTAAGGTGACTTATCAGGTCGGAGATCGTGTATGGCGTAAACAACGCGTACTCTCGTCCGCTTCGAAAAACTTTTCGGCTGGTTTTGCGAGTGCTGGTTATGAGGTGAGGGACGAGGAGGAGCGCAAAGTCGGCAAGGCACACGTCAAGGATCTGAAACCGGTAAGTGAAAGTACTAACACCTCTTTGGTTTCGCCTTTCAGTATCGTCAACAGCCATGAAGACCACACCCGTGTCACGATCCCCCGTCGGCTCAGTTCTTCCGGACGGGTTTGTCTGGCGTCCAGCGACGCCCATCGAGTGCGCTCGCCTCTTCGTGAGCCGACAGCCGGGGAGGCACTTTGTGCTCACGGCCCGGAGCGAGGAGGATCCCCCGACCTACGAGCCCCATTCCATTTGGGTACCGACGGGACGGACGTCTCGCTCTCCTCTCCCGGATGTCAGGATCCCGGGGTGGTTATGGCCGGAGCCACAACCCATCCCCGTCCCGGAGCCGGCGAAGCGCCGGATTCCGGAAATGCAGCCACCCAGCATCGAAGAGGGCGTCCGCGGGAAATGCGCCCGCCGCCATCCCGCGAAGCCCGCCGATTGGGACGGACCGTGGAGGCTACCACGTTACCCCGGCTTCGCCCCAGGAAGCCTTAAGCCCCCACAACCGGCCCCGATCCCGACCGCCACGGGGAGTACCGACCCAGTGCACGGGTGCTGGAACCCAGCTTGTCTGAGTCCCGGGCACGTGTACCCGGACTGCCCGCTGCCGTTCGGTGCTCGGCGCCGCTGTATGGGTTGCGGCCACTGGGACGTGACCAAGGCCACCTGCCCGAATTGCCGGGAAAAGTGGGAGGCCCAGCAGAAGAGGTACCGGGCATGAGCCGCCGTCGGTTCCCCCCTTCTCTTCTCCTTTTCTTTTCATTTAGTTTCTTTTTTTTTGTTATTAGTTTTTTTTGTTTGGACAAATTGCCCTTCGTTGTCGGTGCATCACCATTTTTTTTGTTTGGGTCTCGTCACGCCCGACGGAAGTTCTTTGGTACTATATAGTGTACTAATGATTGATCAGAAAAAAAAAATATATGTTTGAGTTGGTGTTGGGTGATGCAGAAGACTAACTTTTATCATTTGGTTTCGACCCTTACCCCTCCCGTCCCTGCTTCTCCTTGGAATGAAAGTTCGAGTCAGCAGTAGCCGGACGGGAATTCGAGGCGTTCGTGGTGGAAGTCTCGACATCGGCCGCACATGGATGGAGCCGGTCTGGGTCCACGGTTTATACGTTCCTCTAGCGCGTTGTCTCTGCAATCTGTCAGCGTCGTTTGTGTTTTTTTTTTCCGTTCTCAGCATCAAGGAACCACATCAGCGGCGTGTTGGCCTCGCTTCACTTTTCGTTTCGATCGGAGGTTATGACAAAAAGTAAGCTCGACTTTAGGGGAGGGGAGTTGTGATGTGGTATATTAGATACCCTGTAATCGCAGCTTCTGTCTCTTTCATCGGGTCTCGCGTAACACCTAGCAAGTCGAGAATCGACGAGGAAGAGCGCTAGCGTCGGATTAGTATGGAAGTATGAATGGGAAATTATGCTGAATGTTGTGTGCGTAGTGGTGCAAGTGTCGACCGTCGGTAAGGTAGTCATCTGTGGTACGGTTCTTCAGGATCTGGAGGACATCTAGAACATCGGGGTAAGACGAACGGCTGTTGGTTACGGTATCTCGCCCGTTAGGGCACCGTCATGTTTTAACATCTCGACGACTTTCAACTGCAATGGAGTCCGGACGAGAGAAAAGGATGAGATCCGATTGGACGACGCCGATCAAGTTACTTCGCCGAAAGTTTCGTCGACGATTGCCACGGCTAACCGGCCTCGCCGCCGCCGTCGCCGTCGCCGTTTCGCCAACGCCTCTTGCTTCTACCCCTTCTTCTTCATCGCCGACAATGACTTCGCTTCTGCGGCACTACCGGCCATTCTCGTTTCGGTGCTAGGCGGTACCACGTCGCGCTCAATAAAAATCGGTACTTTCTGGAAAAATGTCTTTCGCGAGATCTTCGTTCGCGTATTCCTGTGGGTACGAAGTCGTCCCGTACCATCGCGTAAGTGCGACGAGGCAGGCGATACCGCTGAACCTTGGGTTTTTTGGGATTTTGGATTACGAGCGGTTAGTGTTTCGCCGCGGTAAAAAGTTCGGTTCCGGGAAGCTCGCCTCGTGCGCCCGGGTTCTCGTTCGTGTGTGTGAGTGTGGATGAGTGAGTGGCGGTCCCAGGATTTGCGACGTCGCCAGGACTGGAGGCTCTTCCTCGTCCCTCATCGTCGTGGTCCTCGAGACGAAGGCTACTGTACTGTAAGTACTTTGTGAGGCACTCGTCCGCGAGTATAAGATATCTGCGCCGCGTCTCATATGTTCGTTCTTTCTACCATAGATTTCGTTCCGGTTCTTATAATCTCATTATTCACTTTTTTTGTCTATAACCAACGTGTTCAGCTTATTTCTCTGAGTTAAACTTTGTTCCTTCCGCGACCTCACGTCTCTCCGAGTTTGAGTTGGTCGCGAGCAATTGGGCTATTCGTTTGTTTTTGGCAATTTGGCACTTTAGGAATTAGGTTTTGCCGTTTAAGAACGGCTGGCGCCCTGTAAAAGTAAGTATTTGGCATTTCGAAACTCCATACGTGACCTCGGAAAAATTACGCGTCACAATATATATATATATATATATATATTTTTTTTTTTTTCTTCGAACATTTTACCTTCTGAAGGTTACTGTAGCATATTACATCATATTGGACGTAAAATATCCCGCTATTCCCAAATCCACAATAAAAAAATAAGGTTTCCCATTTAAAAAACAACATTGACATTGGAATCATCTTAAAGGTCGTGGATCAGGACATGGTCAAGGTCTTACTTGAACTTGAAATTTCAGCTCTTTCCAAATTTACAATAAAAGAAATAAGGGTTCCCGTTAAAAAACAACTTTGACTTTGGAATGACCTTGAAGGTAGTTGCCCAGGGGATGGTCAAGGTCATATCTGAACGTGAAATTTCCTGTTCTTTCCAAATCCACATTAAAAAATGAGGGTTTCCCGTTTAAAAAACAACTTTGACCTTGAAATGACCTTGAAGGTCATTGTTTAGGACATGGTCAATGTTATATCTGAAGATAAAATTTCCTGTTCTTTCCAAATTTGCAATAAAAAACGGGGGTTCCTATTTAAAAAAATTGAATTTGACCTTGATAAGACCTTCAAGGCCATGGCTAAGGTCAAATTAAGGTCGCCATTGAATAGCCCGGAAAAAATCCTAAAATTTTTGTCTGTAACATTTTCTTCTACAACGCGTTATATTCATGATATTTAGGGTGGACACTTAAAATGGGACACCCTATATAGTAAAAATTATGCGGTATATATAAGAATTGTGTTTATTCAAAGGTACCTTATATAAATTATACGTAAAGCTATTAATTTAAAATTATTTGTCGAAACTCCAAATGGCAGACACGAGTCGTGTCCCAACTTTTTTGTCGGACAACTCATTTTTTCTTGTTGAAATGATTTAAATAATCAACTGTACAAAAATCAGCCGTAAGGAAATCAGTCAAAGTCTTTGGAAATCAATACATGTTACAAAAATTCTGTACGCTCTATGTCCCGCGGACAGACTATGCCATCTGTCTAGGTTTGGCAGACATGACCTTAATAACTCGTGGAAAAAATTTCAGGCGTAAGCAAATCAGTCACCTAAAATTCCGCTAGCTCCTGGACTATTTAAATCCGACAAAAAAAAATATATTTAATTATCGCCCGATCTCCATAGTAAATGAAATATCAAAATTATTCGACTATATAGTCGCTTTTAAACTTTCCAACTATATTTTTAATAAAGATGCAAGTCAGCAGCATGGGTTTGTGAGGGGTAGATCTGTAATTTCCAACCTTCTATCTTTTTCATCATTTGTTAAAGATACTTTCGATTCCGCGATACAAGTAGATGCAGTGTATCTGGACTTTACGAAAGCGTTTGATTCAGTCGATCGCGGTATACTTATTGATAGACTGCGCGCAGCTGGAGGTACATTGCTATTGTGGTTGCACTCTTATCTAACAGAACGTGCTCAGTTTGTCTGGGTAAAAGGGTGCGTTTCAGAGTTTTATGAGACACCATCCGGTGCACCTCAAGGGTCACACCTAGGTCCTTTATTATTTATTATCTTTATCAACGATATAAAAAACGTGATTTCATCATCTCAATTTCTTCTTTATGCGGACGACCTAAAAATATACAATACTATACAGTCTCCAATGGATGCTGCGAAAATCCAATGCGATATGGTGCGTATCGGCGAATGGTGTAACACTAACCGCCTATACTTAAACCCAATTAAGTGCAAGACCGTCCACTTCTCTAGATCACGTTCAAACCTGGCATATCAGTATCTGATCGACAAACATCCTTTAGATAATGTTAAATCCATCAAAGATCTAGGCGTTGCGATCGACTCCCAGGGGTCCTTCTCACAGCACCTGTATTTGGCCTTGAATAAGGCTTTTAAGCAGCTCGGTTTCCTTATCCATTCCAAAAAAAATTCACTGAAACAACTGCAATTATTAACCAGTATAAATCCTTGGTCTTACCTAATTTAACGTTTGCCTCCTCCATTTGGTCTCCATATACAAACTCAGACATCCATATTTTAGAATCTGTCCAAAGAAAATTTTTAAGATATTTATCACACAAAACTCCAATCCCCATGCACAGGTTTTCTCATGATTAGTCCGCTATCTCACAATAATTTAACATTCCAACAATTCACTCACTTCATAAATTTTATGATATACTGCTCGTCGGGCGTAAGCCCGCCATCCAGTTTGCGCCCCTCCAGGGGGAGGGTCGGGTTGTACCGGATCGCGCCTCCTCCCGGTCACCCCCACCGGTCGTGCCGCAGTGCGCTTCCAGAGTTCCCGAGGAACGGGCCTCGGCCACTGCCGCCGACCTCTCTCTTTCTCTCTCTCTCTCACACCGGCGACATCGAGCCCGAGATGAGTCGGGGACGCACAAAGCACTTTTCAGCGCTCCGTGCCGTCCCCTCCCACCAGGAAGGCCCCGAAGACGGTGCTCGCCAACACTCCGCCGAGTCCGTCACCACGAAAGAGCCCGTTGTCGCACCCCTCTCTCGCGCGGGTCGCTCACCGCCGCGCACAAAGAGAGTGAATCAGTCTCGAGCAGCCCCTCGGTATAGGAGGACTGTACGAACATATATCTGCGAGTGTCCAGTGCCAACCACGCGCCATCCAGTTAGAGAGGAATAGAAGAGTTTCACCGCCATCCAGAGGAAAAGAAGAGTTTCACCGCCATCCATAAGAAAGAAGAGTTTTCACCGCCATCCCGGTCAGGAAAGGAGCTGCCATCCAGTCGAGAGAGAGATGGTGCCCGAGACATCGTCCCGACGAAGGACGTGCCCCAGTTTTAAGGACTATCGCCCGTAAGTAGGCCTAACTCGTAATTTGCCGACCCGCCTTATGCCCCGCGAGTAATTTTCCCGGTCATTTCTGAAGAAGTTCCGTCGTCGCGTGACTTCGAACCCGCGAAGCGTTTGTGCCCGGTCATCGCGTCGCGAGTGAAAAGTTGTATCACTGTGAGTGCATTGTCAATAAAGATTTACTTCTTTTCTTTTTCGTAATCCGTACTCGCCGGAGAAATTTATTTCGCAACCCTCCCTCCGAAACAAGAAAAAGGCATTTTTAGTTATAAATGGCATCCCTGGTGGGAAAGTCAAAATAGACTTCCCAACGAAATTAAAAATGTTAATTTCCTTTTCTAGTAAATTAGTCGTCACGAGTTCGGCGGAACTCGCTGGGAATTTTCGTGTCGGTTACATTTTCGTGCTTTTCATCTCCGCGTCCCCTACGTGCCCTTGCAGCGGGAATAATTTTAAGAAAAATAGGAAGAAGAAAAATTTAAATAATAATAAAGTAAATGCCCCTTGGTAGTCCCTTTTCCCGATCCAGAAAAATCCTAACCTGTCCCGAAATAGGAGTGTTAATGAAAAAATAATTTCAAGTTTGAAAATTAATATTTTCGTAAAGTGGGTGCATCGGTCGGGCACTTGTGTTCGTATTTGGAAACAAATACGAAAACAAGCTGCAAGTAAATAAGTTGGCCCGGTAATAGCGAGGTGTTGGTAAACACCGGCCTCCTGTCGGAGCCGTTAGAAAAAAATAAAGTTCCTAAAATTAACGGACATATTTTCCGTCACAGGTTCCAATTTAAATGGACGTTTACAGCGTTGTAACGAAAACTGTTAATTTGGATTTCGCTTCCTTTGAATAGATAAGTTTTCGAACTATGCGTAATTAATTTCAATTTTAGTGTGTTACAAAAATTCGCATCCTAGATAAATACCTAATAATAACCCTATAAGTAGGTATATGTTAATTTAATAATTTGACAATTTCAGGAAAATAAATAGGAATTGCGGAGAAAATATAAAAAAAATAATCTTTATTTAAATTTGCAGTTTTTTTTTTGTTTTTGTTGGGTGTTTTCAAATCGAAGTGTTAATTGAGTTTAATTTGAACATTTACATTCCGGTAGCACATTTTCTAATTGAACCCCTGGCGATCAAAAGGAGATACGCGCGAAACGCCGGAGAATTTGTTGGCCCCTCGCGCGGCCTCGGCTCGTAATTTTTTGACTTTCAAATTTTAAAATTTTCATTAGATATCTTAATTGGAAAATTAATTACGCGAATTTTTCGTTAAAATAAAAAATTTCTATCTCTCTTCGTTTTTAATATTATCGCAAAAAACGAAATTATTTGAAATATAAAATAACTTAATTATTTTGTCTTTAACTTGTCATATCTTTTACAATAGTTAGAATCTTTTAATGAAATTTTTAGGGAATATGCACTATTCTATCTACAAACTAACGTATTTTTCCAAATTATGGTTAGTTATTACGGAAATGTTTTAAAAATTGGGTTTTGTTTTACTGCACAAAATTGATATTGAAAGCTTAAAACGCTTCGGGAGTCGAGGGAATTTCAATAAATCGAAATTTTCTTCCCACCGAAATTTCGAGGAAGGTTCAAAGAAGTGTTTTGTAAAGTTATAGACTAATCTGACTTGTAGTTTTCAAGTAACAATTGAAAGTGGTAATGCTGTCCCGTCGCGTCGTCTCGAATATTCGTGAAAGAGAAGACGCGACGCGACAGCATTACAACTTTCAATTGTTACTTGAAAACTACAAGTCAGATTAGTCTATAACTTTACAAAACACTTCTTTGAACCTTCCTCGAAATTTCGGTGGGAAGGAAAAAATCGGCTTCGTGGCTCAGGCGGATAACGCACTGGACTACGAGGTCGTAGGTCGTGAGTTCGATCCCCGTCCGGTGAACAATTTTTCGATTTCGTTTTCAAGTAGCAGCTCGCTGTTGGTAAGACGAGCCACGTTGTTTGTTTACGTTTCGAAAATATTGTTTATCTGGCGGAAATCGACTCATGACCGCTGCTGTACTTGGTGTAGGTTTCTGCAGTCCTACATTTCATACACAAATGTGAAGTATGGCGCCATCTTCGTAAGTCGATCTGCAGCTCTCGCAAAATTCTCAAGATTAAAAAAAAAAACAATATGGCAAAAATTAAGTAAAAGGGGCGATTCCGCCCGTTAATTAATAAATAAAAAAAAAAAAAAATACTTAACCATAATTTGGAAATATACGTTAGTTTGTAGATAGAATAGTGCATATTCCCTAAATATTTCATTATAAAATTCCAATTATTGTAAAAGATATGACGAGTTAATGACAAAATAATTAAATTATTTTATATTTCAAATAATTTCGTTTTTTGCGATTATATTAAAAAGTAGAGGGATAGAAATGTTTTATTTTAACGAAAAATTCGCGTAATTAATTTTCCAATTAAGATATCTAATGAAAACTTTAAAATTCGAAAGTCAAAAAATTACGAGCCGGGGCCTCGCGAGGGGCCAACAAATTCTCCGGCGTTTCGCGCGTATCTCCTTTTGATCTCCAGGGGTTCAATTTTCATAAGTGACTGAAAATTTTGAATTTGCTTCACACTTGTGATTTTTGTTTGAGAATTGAAATTTAACTATTTTTTGGATTTGGTTTTCCCTAATGCCTTAGTAACAAAGTGAAAATAATAATATAAACAATTTTTTTAAAATCAATTGAGAGCAATTTTCTTTGTTTTGAAAAGTAGTTAACAATTTTTGCGATTTCCAGGTATAGGATTCCCCTCCCCCCAACCAGGAAACGAAGAGTAATACGCAGCTTTTGCGTTATGAAAAATTATTTTAGAATTATTATATATATATATATATGTGTGTGTGTGTGTGTGTGTGTGTGTGTGTGTGTGTGTGTGTGTGTGTGTGTGTGTGTGTGTGTGTGTGTGTGTGTGTGTGTGTGTGTGTGTGTGTGTGTGTGTGTGTGTGTGTGTGTGTGTTTGTTTGTGTGTATGTGTTTGTGTGTGTGTGTGTGTGTGTTTGTGTGTGTTTGTGTGTGTGTGTGTGTGTGTGTGTGTGTGTGTGTGTGTGTGTGTGTGTGTGTGTGTGTGTGTGTGTGTGTGTGTGTGTGTGTGTGTGTGTGCGTGCGCGTGCGCGTGCGCGTGCGCGTGTGTGTGTGTGTGTGTGTGTGTGTGTGTGTGTGTGTGTGTGTGTGTGTGTGTGTGTGTGTGTGTTGTTGAAATGTTATTTTCCTTAAGTTCTAGATAGCAGTGCAGCGATTCGAATATCTTCTTTGACAGGAAATAAGAATTCTAATTCCCCCGTCGCGATTCGCGCTCCTGCAATATACATTAAACAATTTTTGTTTGGTTGCAAAAGTGCACCCGTCATTTCATTACCAAGTATAACGGATACCTTTCACCCGCTCTTCGAAGTTTAAAGTTTTGGGTTTGATTTTACCATGTTTTTTAATTTTGAGTTTATTTTCCAAATACGATCGCCGTAATTTCCAGGTTCGCCGAACCCGAGCTTAAATAAAGAAGGTATCCCCTCCCGTAACGGTTTTCACCGCGTGGATCCTTCGTTTATATACTTTTTTTGTGTATTTGCCTGCATCGGACTACAGGTTGCGCTATCGTTGAATCGAGTAATTTGACGAAGAACCTCGAGTTGCATCGCGACCTTGAGAAGCGTCCGATCTGTTAGGATCTTTTTAGGTTTCAGTATTTCCGGTAGTGATTAACGATTAGATTTCGATACCTACCCCCACTACCTACCGTCATGCTTACACGGTTTCCTTAAACACGTTAATAGTTGTAATAACAATCGCGGAAAAACGGATTCTTCCGAATATACCCCCGTTACTTCCCCCGTAACGAGAATACCCACGTTAACGGTGGTGATGCCAACCACTGCAACAGGACATTTCTCCATCACGACCATGCCCGTGTCGTATACGGCAACCGTTACTTACATCACGCCCTCTCGTGCGGCTGGGCGAAGCATGGCCAGTCCGGAGCAAATTTCGGCAATTCGGGCAGAAATCGACCGAGTAGTCGATTTACGTGACCTTATCGGTCGCTGCGACAAAGCCGAATTGTTAATATACGGGCCGATAGAGGTGGTACGAGATCGGCTCGTAAGACATACGATCTTGCAGCGTTTCCCGGACACCCCGGTCGAATGGGATAGAGACGCAGATGGACGAGACGACCACCCCCCGTTTTCTATGGGAGCATGTTCTATGGATCTCTTCAGGTCACCCATCTTGATCCTGACGAACCCCGCGGGCAATTCGGCTAGGAACCTACCTACGGTCTCCCGTCTGACCAATCGCGCGCTCATTATAGGGACCCGATCTCATTTGGGGAAGAGAGCTTCCGGTTCTCGGTGGCAGTTGCGACCACGCATCCGAGACCAGGTCGCCGCAGAATCGGAACCCCGTCCGGTGCTACAACTGTAAGCAGACGGGTCACATATATCGAGAATGCCCCTACCCCTTAGGTCACTTTTGTCGGGTCTGTGGCTACCCAGGCCGAGATGCGAACAATTGCCCCGTCTGCGCTCGTAAAAGGTCGGGAAACTGTTAGAGGAGGGGAAGGAAACTCCTAGACCCCCTAACACCCCTATCCGCGACCACCCCTTCGTCGAGTGGTACGATAACGAACATTGGATGTAGAAAGATCGCTTCTACAGCATCTAAGCCCTTTGGGCCCAATACCGCGTTCGAGCCAATCGATTCCTGCGAAGCTAATCAGTGGACATGAATAGATTTGGACCCCCGTCCCCACTTGCGCGTAGCTTTGAATGGAAAGGTTATTAGGGCTCTCGTTGATACCGGAGCTTCGCGTTCGTACTTAGGCCTCGCGTGTCACGAGGTAGTTTCGCCCTTCATGAGATCAAGTGAAGAGCAAGTCAGATTCGGAAACGGCGCGCTAGTTCAACTAAATGACGTCATTACCCTCGCGATGACAGTCTATAGCCATACTAAGAAGTTAGAGATAAGAGTTGCTCCCCTCCACTATGCTTGTGTGCTGGGGATGGACTTCATGCGCCTAATCGGTCTTAAGATAGATACGGAGAATAATGCGTGGAGCAGCCATAATGGCATCCTGCACTCGCTAAACGATACTAATATTTCGGTCACCGCCCTCACCATACATGACTGCGCTGGATTGGTCGCCCCTCCAAGGAAGCCGCCCCACGGTTAAGGAGGCTGCTCGATCAATTTTACCCCGCAAATAGGACCCCTATGATCGGTATAACGCGTCTGATGCAGCATGCTATCGACGTACAGGGTCACCCCGATTCGTCAAAAGGCTCGCTTACTTTCTCCCTACATGCTGAAGGTAGCCCAGGACACGGTCGATGAAATGCTGAGCTGTGGCATCATCGAACGCTCCGCGAGCCCCTGGATGAGTAACCCCGTTATCGTCCGGAAGTCGAATCGGACTTTTAGGTTCTGCGTAGACTTCCCAGACGTAAACAAAATAACGGGGAAGGATGCATACCCTCTCCCCTCGGTGGATAGGATTCTGTCTGGGTTGAGTCGGGCCCAATTCATCACCACATTCGATCTCAGCAAGGCCTACTTTCAGATGCCAGTGGCACCTAACAGTAGGCTCGTTACCGCTTTCGCTGTCCCCGGTCGCGGTTTATTTCAATTTAAACGGATGCTTTTCGGGCTCACTAACCCGTCGACGACATTTCAGCGATTAGTGGACCGCCTCATTGATCCAGCGTGGGAGTCCCACGTATTCGCGTACCTTGATGATATCATCATCGCCACGGGCGATGAGGAGGGCCACTTCCGTTACCTGAGATTTGCCCTGTCTAGTCTGCGCAACGCCGGATTGGAATTAAACCTGGAAAAGAATGAATTCTTCCGGGGCGAGGTAAAGTACATTGGTTTGGTACTAAACAGAGACGGTTTGAAGACGGATCCGGACAAGATCGCTCCCATTCTCTAATTCCCGCGCCCTACCAACTTCAAGCAGCTGCGGCGCTTTTAGGGATGGGATGGTGGTACTCGCGCTTTCTCCCAGATTTTTCGCGTGATCGCGTTCATTTGACCAAGCTGTTAACAAAGAATACTCCCTGGGTGTGGGGTCCGGAGCAGCAGTCTGCTTTCGAGTCCCTCCGTGACTCTCTTACCCGCACCCCCGTCTTAGCACGCCCAAATTTCGACGTCCCCTTCACGATTCAGACGGATGCAAGCGACTTTGCGATCGTGGCGGTAATCACCCAAGAGATGGCCGGTAACGAGAAACCGACTAGTTTTGCTAGCCGCGTGCTCACCAAGGCCGAACGAAGGTATACCGTCACGGAGAAAGAGTGCCTCGCCGTCCTCTGGGCTGTGAAGAAGTTTCGACCCTATGTCGAAGGGACCCACTTTCGAGTAATTACAGATCATAGTAGTCTGCAGTGGCTCAGAAATTTGCGTTACCCGACCGGGAGATTGGCGCGGTGGGCCCTAGCCATGCAGACCTATGACATGAAAATCACTGTATTGAAAGTGGTGCCCGATGCCCTCAAAGTGGTGCCCGACGCCCTCTCGAGGATGTACGAGAATGTCGATACCGCTCTTTGCGCCATGGGGGATACCGCGGACCCGTGGTACACCCAGAAGATGGAAAATATTCGGAAATTTCCATCGAAGTACCCTGATTGGAGAATCGAGGATGACCGAATATATTTCCATAGGCCCTACCCGGTAATAGAGTCTGCCCTCACCGATCTCGATGCCTGGAAACTGGTCCTTCCCGCGGAAGCGCGTACCCGTGCCCTCAGCGATGCACATGATAGCTCACAAGCCGGCCACTTAGGAGTGGATAAGACGTTCCACCGTTTTCCAGGACGTCACTGCCTTCATCGCACGCTGTCCCGCATGTCAGAGGCAAAAAGTCTCCCAGCAGGACCCTGCCGGACTCATGCGAGAATGGATGACGGTCAGTTCCGATGTCATGAGATCCCTCCCCCCCCCCCCCCCCATCAAGCGTCAAAACCAGTTCATAGTGGTTTTTCAAAGCATGTTTACCAAATACATAGATACGTGTGCCACAGGCGCAGCCATCATGGCCGCCTTCGATAGTCTAATTATCAATCGACGGGGTTGCCCGAGGGATTTTTTGTCAGATAATGCGAAGCAATATGATAACTCATACGTGCAGTCCCATCTGAATCAGTTAGGTAAAACCCCCGCTCGTACTCCCCTCCCCCCTACCACGCCCAAGCGAACCCAGTCGAGAGGGTGAATAGAACCCTCAAAACGGTGATGTGCACCTTCGTTTTACACGATCATCGCGACTGGGACGCGCACCTAGAGGAACTTACGTTCGCCCTGAATAGAGCTGTCCAGTCGTCCACCAAAATGACCCCTGCGTTTTTGAACTATGGCCACAACCCAGTAGCTATTAGAAATTTGCGACCGGTCTTCCCCCCCTCCTCCACTCACACTACCTAAGGACCCGGAGTTCTGGCGTGATCGGATGAGGAGGCTCCCTCTCATTCACGACTAGGTACATCGTAACCTTGAGCGCACTGCGACTGGGCCAAGCCGAGTATTATAACCGCTCCCATCGTGAGGTCGAGTATAAGGTGGGTGATTTAGTGCTATGGCGTATACGATTCCTGTCGTCGGGAGTCCAAAATTTTGCGGGCAAACTTGCGCCTAAATTTAGTGGCCTGCATTGTATAGTCCGAGTAATCTCCCCCGGCGTTTTCGAACTTAACGACCCGGATAGTCGTCGGAACCTGAGAACGCATATTAAGGACTTGAAGAGCTATCGCGCCTCCGAAGTCGGGGATAGTTCGAGAAGCGAGCTAACCGCTTCGCCTCCGACACCCGAGAACCCGTCGGGTTCCCAGTCGAAAGTTATGATTCGGAACTCGGTGGGGGTGGGACCGTTGCCACGTCATCGTGGCCGACAACCGAAACAGCCCCGACAGGGTACCCAATGTCCGAACGAGGTTACCAGCATGCCACGCCGCAGCGAGGCACCCCGAGCGATAAGGCCACCGGAGACGGCCGAACCGACTCCAACCCGTAGGCGCCCGGTTTGCCCGCGGAAGACGTCAACGCCGCATGTCCCCCTTTCGCCGGCACACTCATACGAAAGACGACCCGGACTACGGCCCCGTACAGCCTAGTTGCTGCACTGGTACCTCTATTTTTGAGGGACCCTACTGAAGATGTCGATTTATTTTAAGTAGGTTACATCACTTTGGTGAAGGAATATGATGTTGTCCCAATGTTTTAAGTAGCCCCAATTAATGTAGAGTTGTTTCTTTCTGTTACAGATACCAGGAAAACACCATGGGGAAGATGGTAAAGATGAGGCCAAAAACTTGCTGGGCAAGAGTGCCTTGCCAGGTCACCCTCACCCGGCCCGGAAGAGCCCCCACTCACCCGCCGCCGACCCCTGCACCAACAGCGCCGCCCCCCCCCCCTTACCGCCCCTCACTCTGGCGGACTTCCCGTATCTCCCTGCGGTCAGCGCCCTGCCCACCGGCGTCAGGAACGGAACAGTCGGGAGGAGACGGTGCCGCGCCCCGGCTCACCGGTGTTCCGCAGGAGAACGCGCAGCCGGGGGAGAGTCTCCTCGTTCGCCCCCCTTCCTCCTCTCCCAGTCGCCAGTCCCTGTTGAGGACTTCTGCGCCTTGGTCTCGGAAGAGGAGTGGAGGGGTCGGCGGGGGCGATTCCAAATGGGACCCCCAGTAAATGCGAAAAATTACCTAAACTTTATGAAACTTGGGGTTTTTCGGGGCCGCTGATTATAAATCTGAAATCAGATTATGAAAATTCAAAATGTCGGTTCCAAGATGGCCGACATAAATGTAAAAAATTTACTTGATTTTGATGAAAGTTAATACTCGGGAATTTTTTGGGTCGCTGATTACGAATTTGAAGTCAGATTTTGTAAATTCAAAATGGTGGATCCAAGATGGCCGACATAAATGTGAAATATTACTTGATTTTTATGAAACTTGATACTCGTGGGTTTTTGGAGTTAATGATTTTGAAGTCAATATTAAACTTTACAATTAAAAATGGCGAATCCAATATAACGAATTGTTTAGTTTTATGTTTACCTCCATCATTAGCTGGTATATATTATACGACCCCGGAGTGCGCCATCGGAGAGGCTGTGGAAGGATTTTGCACTATATTTTTGTTGTTTTTATGTTTGTTTTTTTTTTTTAGTTTTTATTCCTTTTATTTGTTTTTTCCTGCTTTTTACTTTATTTTTATTTAGATTACCTAGCTCTTAGTGTGGTAATTTCTAAAGCAAGGTGAGACACATAATGGTACTTCTCCGCACTCTCCGCATATACTCTTTATTAATTTATTTATTCCTTTCATGTAACATAATGTGCATCTTTTTCTGCATTTACCGGAGATACTTGGGAAGTGTCTACCTTCGAATCTGGTAGGATTATCTTTAGAATAGCTGGCCTTGTCACTGTCCGTACTGTTCTTTTTGCAGTGTTGTTTGATCAACTGTTTGACAATTTCACGACGGAATTCCAAAAAGGTCATGGTATTCCGTGGATGGAGGAAGTTATATACAACCAGCGCATTACAAAGTGTAACATGAATCAAATGAAAATATGTTTTTATGTACCATTTTAGGGAATTGCGAGTTATGTCATAAGGAGCAATGGCTTGGTCAACTGTATCAATTCCACCCATGTTTTCATTATATGACAAAACAATATTTGGCTTCATTTTGGCTATACCTATTTTGTAATCGATCTTGTTAGTTGTAATCATAGTAGGACAAAATCCTGATCAGAGCTTTGATCTAATTGGATTCAGTTAGATCTGTTCTGATTAGATCTTGAAGCAGATCAAAACTGATCACAATGATATCAGTTTTGATCAGATTGGATCAAATCATTTTTTCCTGAGTTATTATTGATAACTGCAAAGATGGTGGTTTAGTTGAAAATCATTACTAACATTATTGAAAGAATTTCACCTATATAATATTATAACTATATTGCAAATAATGTAGGTTTAAAAAATAATATTGTATTGACAACAATAAGTAATTGAGAAACTTTATTTCAAATAAATGTTAATTAAAGGAAAATAACTACAAATAAACGTTAAATAAACGTTATTTAAATATTCATGATAAATGTACATGAAATAAAATGAATACTATTAAATATTTATAATTTGAACGAGTTCTAGTATAAATGTAGCACATAATTGCGCTTTTATTGACGACAATATTGTTTTTAAATAATCTAATTTGATATTTTCAAACCAGTCCTTTTTTAATATATACTAATACAATTTATCAAATACACTGTTATCAAATCGCTACGAGTTGTATGCATTATGTTCATAAATATTTGTATGGCATTAAAAAATTAATGTTTTTATTTCAGAAAACGTTTTAAAATATATTAATCTGAAATGAAATGAAGCGCTTAATGCTTAGAAATGAATAATTTTTTATACGTAAAATGCAATACTATATTTCACATATAATATTTATACATTTAATAAAAGCCATATAAAATACTTCATTTTCATATAATATACACGCGTATATGAAACAACCCTGACCTTATGTATCAAATATATTTATATTAAATCAATATGGTATACGATTTTTATACATCGGCTACTATGTCAGCATTTTTGAAAAATTCTCGAGCTACATTTCCCGTATTAGTCGTTCCACTACCTCGCTTGACTACATCAACTGTCAGACGTAATTTTGATCGCAACAATTTCTTAATCATTTGTTTACGTTCATTTTTCATTTTCTTCTCATCCGCAGTTCTTGCACAATATTGCTTAAAATCCACATTGTATGCAATATGAAGCATGAATTCCAAACATCGAATCCAAGCATGTAATGTCGACAATCCAAACTTATAGTTTTCTTCATGCCATTTGAGTTCCAAGACGTGATCTAAATTATTGATTTCAGAAGGTTCCACGTTACATATATTACAACGGGATGAATGCTGTTTGTTTTGTAAGTGCATTACACACTTTGCCATCAATCATGGTGTAGGTCAAAACTTACTTCGAAGTTCATGTCTTTATAATTAAAGCAGTATGTCCTAACTTTGTCCAATAAATTCGAATAATGCTTATAGACCTTCGATATCCGCCAAACGATATAATCCTCAGCATGTAACTGAATTAGAGCAAATGCAACTTGTAACGAGCCGTTTAACTCGACCGCGCGCGGGAGAGAAGGAGTGAAGGAGAGAAGGAGCTAAAATATGAAATGAAAAGTGACTGGGAAAATTAATAAAATCGGCGCGGAAAAAAGACGACGGATTCGCACGTGCGACTAACTAAACCCAACCTCACCTGCCTTGGTGATCAACCGAGTGAAGACGGAAAGACCCGATGAAGGACGAACCAGGCAGGATTGAGGGCGCATGTGCGAATACCGAGAAATGGCGCGGACTTCAAATGTGACGGGCGAGCTGTCAGTTTGAAATTGACGAATGACGTTCAAAAACTGACAGTTCCGTCCACAATCCGGCGTACTGACTGAGGGGGTTGGGTGAACCCGGAGAGGATCCAAGCCTATAAATAGGACTCCCGGGGATGTAATCGCTCTCTCTTTTCCCGATCAACGAGGACGTGGACACCGCAACCCGGTCGAAGAACCAAAGTGAGCGCATTCCACTCTCCACATTCCACACTAAAAAAGGAAGAGAATTGGCCGTCCGCTTCCCCTTTTTGAGACCTTAAAAAGTGCTGGAAGCAGTGATGGCTATAACGAAGAATGGGTACCCGGGGAGGCGCTCACCACATCAAATCTACGATAGACTTCGACCGGCGGATTCTTGACGGTCCTCAGAACGAGAAACCATGATGACGACGGAGAAGAGGATAAATAATGGACGCAGCATCATCGAAGAGACAATGAAGACAGTGCTCCTTCTCTCCACGTAAATGCGGTATGTTTAATATATGATGTAATGTTCTTTTATCCGGGTGTGTTAAATGTATTATGTAATATCAATTTTAGCCGCGTAATTTAACCGTGAATTTATATACGTATATTAAGGTGTGTATGAATGTATGTCTGTGTATACAAATGTATGTGTGGTCGCGTCTGTTCCATATTAAATTATTTTTATCCGCGTTAAGTTATTATACGTCGTTGACGACATGACAATTTTACATATAATGACTTCACATACTTTACCAACGACTCGATGACTGATTTTTATTATACTGACTCTTATTTGTTTTTATATTCGCGTATGAAACGAGGGTGTTGGTATGTGTGTGATTCGATTTCATGAACGAGTTCAATTATTTGTAAGATTCAAAGAAATTTTAATATATTTTAATTGAACAATGACTAAAGATAATTATGACGTGTATTTTATTTCAGCACCTCACGATTCCAATCTATAATTTTAATATTTATTTTACTTATGCTAATGACAATGACTATAATGTTAATTTTATATGTTTGGACGATTCTTTAAAGTTTTTATTCACTTGACTACGAATCGTTTCAAACTAGGAATACAGACTTATCCGAACGACTGTCATTAGCTAACATATCTTCTTTCACATCAATATTCGTTTCTTCGTCATTACAATCACTATTATCAGAGTGGAAAAAATCGACATCAGAATGATTTTTACCTTGATTTGACCAAGATTGTCCGGTAGTTTGCTGTCCAGAAGCACCGTCCATTCCCCATTTTCCAATAAGAACCAGTTTTTTGTCTTGTAAATTTACAATCTGTTCTGTACCTAAACTCATAATTATACGTTTAGTTGTATGAGCTAGTAAGGAAATAAAATCAACCTTAGCTCCTGATTCGGTTACTCGAATATGATCGAGATAGTACTCGTCTTTAGCAAGCTGATTTTTGTTATAGCTAAGATATTTAGTACAATGCATCTTTTCATTATGAAATTTAAATTTTGCATACTTTAATTTCGTGAAGTCTAAATCAGCATATTGTGCTAGTACGTTATTTATGAAAAAGGGATCATTTACACGTGAATCTTCATTTTCTATTGTTTGCTGAATTTGCGAAATCGACAAGGAATCATTTACAGAAGTTTCATTTTCATCTGCATTCTGAGTTTGAGACATCGACAATGGAGCATTTACAGAAGTTTCATTTTCTCGTGTGCTCTGATTTTCTGAAATCGACAATTCATAAAATAGTAATAATTGCTCACGGTTACAACTCTTTGCCATTTCTGCTATACGCCTTTTCTTGGTCATTAACGTTCCTTGTTCAAATTCCACACACGGACGACCTTTTCTTTGAAAACTTGATGTTTTCTTTGACGAATTCGAGTCATTCGTTTCTCTATTCCTATTACATTGGACAGAGAAGTCCCTGTCTAGGTACTGTTTACAATTTTCAAGACAAACATTTTTCATCCGTGCAGCTTCCATCCTTTTTTTTAATGTTGGTACAAAAGATTTTCTCAATTTTTCACGAATTATATGTATTTGATCGGCTAAAAAGAATTAGAAGAGTTAATACTGTCTACTATTACATCTACTTTACTTTTAGGTGATGGCTCACTGTTACATATAATATAACATAATTCCAAATGCTTAATTTTATATTCCATTGTAATTCGACGAATAATGAAAAGAAATAAACGCCAAAATAGATAATAATTATCAAGGTTATCATAGTTCTCTCATACGTTCTACATAAATTACAACTATAATTTCCGAAAACCGAAAATCCACTTCCATCACGGGTTACGTATAAGCGCGTCTCAGCGTTTGAAAATATAAATTCGTAATAAGCGACTCCGAAAACCCCTCAGTAACGAGTTTCAAGCGAATTTGATTAATTTTCGAATTTTTCATCCGCCATATTGGATCCGCCATTTTGAATTTTTGAAATCTGACGTCAGATTCTTAATCAGCGATGCCGAAAAACCTTATATACCAAGTGTAGTACATATGTTTTAATTATGAAGTTATAAATTTAATGAGAGACTCCGTTTCCTTAATGCAATTTTTGACTAGTCAAATTTCGCTATTTTTTTTTTAAATTTAGAAACTAAAAAAGTAATTTTATGCAATGCAACGTTGTAATACAATCTTTCAAGTACTTGTAAAAAAAATCAGTTCGATTGGAGGTGTTTTTGCACCCTGCACCGATTTTTGTCCTCAAAAGCCGTCTGTAGTCTACCGCCGGCCCACTGTGCGACGGACCGCAGTTCGAATCCCGGCAGGGACAAATAAGTTTTTTTTTATTTACTTGAGATTACTATATAGAAATTATAAATAAATAAAATTATTTGGAATTCAAATTACGTAAGTCATCACAGGTCGACAAAAATTGACCTGCTTTCTGATTCAAGCA
Source organism: Trichopria drosophilae (assembly GCA_030407085.1). Classification (NCBI taxonomy): domain Eukaryota; kingdom Metazoa; phylum Arthropoda; class Insecta; order Hymenoptera; family Diapriidae; genus Trichopria; species Trichopria drosophilae. The sequence goes on from CM059585.1 coordinate 52,373,802, forward strand.
TCGGACCAGTCTTATCTTATACATTTTTCATCGCTGAACACGAATCTGGGTTCAAAAATTGTCCATCACGTCGAGATTTTCAGAAAAACGATTTCAAAAACTCAAAAAGTTTAGTCAAAAAGTGCGTGTGTGTGTGTGTGTGTGTGTGTGTGTTGGTGTGTGTGTGTGTGTGGTTGTGTGTGTGTGTGTGTGTGTGTGTGTGTGTGCGTGCGTGCGTGTGTGTCTGTGTGTGCGTGTGTGTGTGTGTACTATCATGTTCCAGAACTTGCGTCGTATTTGCTGGACTGTCAAAGCTTCTTCTTTGTGATTTTCTAAAGTAATTGTCATCACTTTCTTTCAGTAAACCCCAGCAGTAGTCGGCTAGCATCGAGAGATTCCATTTTCCCTGGTATCGTTTTTCCATAGTTTTTATATCTTGATGGAATCTCTTACCATGCTCATCGCTAACATCACCGCAATTTTCGAGGAAAAAATCTAAATGGGAGTCGAGAAAGTGGATCTTTAACGACATGTTGCAACCCATGCCTTCATAATTTTTTATCATTTTCGCAACTAACGTCTTATAATTTGTAGCTCGTTTGTTACCCAGAAAATATGCATTGACCTCTTTAAATGAAATCCACGCTGCTCTCTCCTTAGCAGTGAGCTTTTTCTCAAACTCTTCATCTTCTATCACTTGTCGAATTTTCGGTCCAATAAAAATTCCCTCTTTTAATTTAGCATCCGTTTTGCACGAACCATCGACGCGTATGGTTGTCGCTAATGTAAACAGAAGCCGTAATGCAAATTTTTTCCATCTTAAAGTATACACTAGTATTGTGCATTAAGTAATTGAATTCAATATTTAAATATTTATGTGGCCAATATGTCCAATCAAACAAACGGTGTTGTGCTAAATCAATGTTTAACGAGTGAAATACTACAAAATGATAGCGAAGATTGGATTATTGCTAAAGGCAAAAGACCAAGAAACAGTCCAGGAGAAAAATCAAAATCGAATAAGAGAAGACAAACCACAATAAAAGATTACTGGCTAGGATCAATAGAGACCAGTAATAAATATCAAGATCTACAAGATCAGCAAATTGAAAATACACTAACCACAATTGATGTCAACCTAGAAAAAGAAAAAGTAACAAAGTCGCCGCCAATTTTTGTAAGTGGCGTAAGTAACCTAAATCCGCTTAAAGATTTATTAAATGAAGTAGCTGGTCAAAACTATACTTTAAAAGTACTTTCAAATAATGAAGTAAAAATCCAACCGCACATGTCAGAAAAATTCCTTCCAATCGTAGAAGAATTGAAAAAGAGAGATAGGCAGTTTTATACATATCAAAGAAAGCAGGACAAAACTTATAAAGTAGTATTACGAAATATGCATCCGTCGGTTGACTTAAATGAGCTTAAAAACGAAATAGAAAAATTTAATCATAAGGTTGTAAGAATAACTAACATCCGTCAAAGTAGCACTCACTTACCGCTGCCGTTATTCTTTGTAGAATTAGAATCAAATGTAAACAATAAACAAATATACGACATAGATAAACTGCTCAATTTAATAGTCAAATTCGAAGCACCTCGAAAGAAACGCAATATCCCTCAATGCATTAAATGCCAAGAATTCGGACATACAAAGAACTACTGTCATAAAAATCCGGTCTGCGTAAAATGTGCTCAGAATCATCTTACATCAGAGTGTCTAATTAAAGAAAAAATCAAAGACGTTAAATGTGCAAATTGTAATGGGAATCATCCTGCAAGTTACAAAGGATGCATAGTTCGCAAACAACTACAGCAGAAACTATTTCCTACGTTGAGAGAAAAAAGATTAACTAACCACACAAACATAAACAATACAAACTTGACTAGTAATGTAGTTAAACCAAATATGTCTTACTCACAAGCAGCCTCCCAACATATCCATAACCTCAAGCTGAATTAAGTTCAAACCGATCACCAGGTATAAGCATACAAACTGTAAATAACAACACAAGACTAGAAGAAATAGTCGTACAACTAATAAATAAAATCGACAAGATGCTAAACGTCATATCAAGCCTTGTTACTAAAATTCGATAAACTTCGAATTGCAATCTGGAATGCAAACGGCTTGGCGCAGAGAAGTCAAGAATTAACGCTTTTTCTTAACAATAAAAATATCGACATTATGCTTATCTCAGAAACCCATTTTATTAACAAAAATTTTTTGAAAATTCAGAATTATCATGTATATGTAACCAACCATCCAGGTGGAAAAGCACATGGAGGTACAGCAATAATAATTAAGGCAAATATTTCACACCACGAAAACGAACATTTTCAAACAGATTATCTGCAAGCGACGAATATCACAGTAATTGAAAGTAATGGTCCAGTCGTATTTTCGACGCTTTATTGCCCACCAAAATTCTCAATTAGCCAAGAAAAATATTCACAGTACTTCAAAAAATTAGGCCAGCGGTTTATTGCAGGGGGAGATTATAACGCAAAACATCCGTGGTGGGGGTCTAGAACCCTAACACCAAACTCAAAGGGAAGACAATTATACGCAACTATAATCGCAGAAAATCTCCATGTAATATCATCTAATGAACCAACCTACTGGCCTTCAGATAAAAATAAACTCCCTGACTTAGTAGACTTTGCAGTCAAAGGACTAAGTGCAGAACTATTTAACGCAAAATCTTGTTTTGACTTAACATCTGATCATTCGCCAATAATAATAACATTTACTTCGTCTATTGCAAAGAAACAAATTAATTATTCTCCTTATAATAAGAAAACAAACTGGAATTATTACAGAGATAGTAAAACAGAAAGTTTATCCTGTGACATCCCACTAAAAACAGATGAGGACATTGAAAATGCGGTAGAGAAATTTAACGTCTGTTTACATGAAGCTGCATATAAATCAACTCCTATAAGAATAAGAAAGGAAGCAAATGTAAGCATACCAGCCAACATTTAAGAAAAAATTCAAGAAAAAAGAAGATTAAGAAGGCAGTGGCAAATTACGAGATCTAAAACTCTTAAAACTAAATTGAATAAAGTCATTAAAGAACTAAAGGAAATCATTAATGAAGAAAAAACAATAAATTGCAAACTTACCTCACGAATCTATCTCCAACAGAAGCAACTGACTATTCACTCTGGAAAGCAACCAGTAAATTTAAGCGCCCGAAATTATTTATCCCACCAATTAGGCAACCTAATAATAATTGGGCCAGGAAGGACAGCGAAAAAGCGGATATTTTTGCTCAGCATTTAGAAAAGGTTTTTGATCATCCATCCAGAATAATCACAGAAGAAGAAGAAAATTCGTTACTAAGTAAATACACTAGTAACGCAAAGCCTAATACTCAAATAAAATATACTACAGTTAAAGAAATAAGCAATATAATTCGACATCTCAAAAATAGAAAAGCTCCTGGCTATGATGGACTTGACGGTAAAATGTTTAAGGAATTATCCACGAAAGCGATACGATTTATTGCTATATTAATTAATGCAGTAATTCGCTTGTGCTACTATCCTAAACAATGGAAAGTAGCACAAATCATACTTATTAATAAACCAGGGAAATCACCTGAACTTATAACTTCACATAGACCTATCAGCTTATTACCAATTTTATCAAAAATTTGTGAAAAAGTTATAACAAAAAGACTGAATCTCATTATTACATCAAATAAATTAATACCACAACTTCAATTCGGTTTTCGAAGCGGACATGGTACTATCGAACAAGTACACAGAGTTGTAACATCGATAAGGCAAGCTTTTGAAAACAAAAGCTTTTGCAACGCAGTCTTCCTTGATATTTCTCAAGCTTTCGACAAAGTGTGGCACAAAGGACTCCTTGTGAAACTTGAGAATTGTTTACCACAAAAATCGTATAAATTAATTAAATCATACTTAAATGATAGAACATTCCAAGTAAAAGTCAACGAACATCTAACAGAGCTTTACCATATAAAAGCAGGAGTGCCTCAAGGAAGTGTACTAGGCCCGATCCTATACCTGTTATACACTTCAGATATACCCGAAATAAAAGAAACTACAATGGCTATCTATGCTGATGACACAACAATACTATCAAGTCATAAAGAACCTCGAAAAGCAACTGAAAACCTGCAGAACCACTGAACCAAAATACAAAACTGGTTTAATTCGTGGAGAATAACAACTAATGAAAATAAGTCATTGAATGTCACCTTCACCTTAAAACATGAATCTTGCTCTAATGTCTACCTAAATAATAAACCAATTCCACAAGACTGTAAAGTAAAATATTTAGGAATACATTTAGATCGACGCCTAACATGGAGGGATCATATTTGGAACAAACGAAAGCAGTTAGACCTAAAAACAAGAAAAATGTATTGGCTTCTAGGCAAAAAGTCGAAACTTTCAACAGTAAATAAGATACTAATTTATGAAAGTATACTCAAACCAGTATGGACCTATGGTGTAGAGCTGTGGGGATCAGCTTCGAAGTCAAACATCGAGATAATTCAACGATTTGAAAATAAAACCCTAAGGAATATGCTAAACTCTCCTTGGTTTGTCCCCAACGAATTAATTAGAAAAGACTTAAAGATAAACTCTGTTCAGGATGAAATAAAACGGATTGCTGGTAAATATAAAAATAGACTTATGAAACATCAAAACAAACTCGCTGCAGATCTACTGACGTTTACGTTCGACAACTGAAGACTAAAGAAGAAGAAACTAAATAGTATGTTATAATTGTACATTATGTAAAGATGCTGATCACTGGAGATGCATCTACATGAAACTAAATTAAACTGTATACAATTTACTTATTATCTCACGAGACAGATTGTAAATAAATTGGAGAAAAAAAAAAAAAAAATTTAGCATCACTAATGTATGGAAATTTTTCTTGTAAATACAGGTAACCATTACCTGTTTTATCCATTGCTTTAACATAATTTTTCATTAGACCAAGTTTAATATGAAGTGGTGTGATTATGTCATTTGACTCAACAAGTGGTTCATTGGAGACATTTTTAGCTCCGGGAGTTAAAATTTTTCTCATAGGCCATGTTTTTACTTTGTAGTGCTTATCTCTCGCTCTACTGTCCCATTCACAGAGAAAACAGCAATACTTTGTATAGCCTATTTGCAGGCCAAGTATAAGGGCTACAACTTTTAAATCTGCACAAATTTTCCATTTGTACTTTGTGTAGCTATTGCAATCTAGAAGCAGTTTTATGTTTCTTTCATTGTAGCTGCGTGAGCAATAGGGATAGATGGGTATACATTTCCGTTGAAAAGAAGAACAGCTTTTAAACTGGCTTTCGATGCATCTATGAATAAGCGCCATTCACTTGGGGCACGATCTCTTCCTAATTCTGCCATAAGACCGTCAACGTCACTACAATAAACAAGTTCACCGCTCATTGCGAAATATGATTTCAAATTTCTCTGATGCTTTCTAACGGAAGTTATCAAAGTTCCGTGTTCAAGTAACTTCCATCCTTTCAGCCGTGAAGCAAGTAATTCACTCTGAAGTTTCGATAATTTCAAGTCTCTAAATAGATCATTCAGTTCTTTCTGATTTATCAGATGTGGTTTATTAGATGTCGCTTCAGAATTGTGAATATCGAGCATGTCATCTGACTCTTCACGGTCATTGATGACACCAGAATTCGTTGATTGTGGATCATTAAGTTCATCAGTAAATAAATTGTCTTCTTCAGCAAATTTCGGTGGCTCTGGAACTGATAATAAATTGGTATGATTTTGAGGGTAAGTCACAGAAGAGACATTTGGATATTCGATATTACATTTATTTTTTCCAGAAAATCCATAAGTATTTATTGCGCAAAAGTAACAATTGGTAAAATGACCGTCCGGGAGTATCCGTCATGACGAACGACATCACGTTGCGCGCAGACATGCCTACATCTTTCCCCCCTCTTTGTTCGATGCCAATCTCCTAAAGATGAGTTTTAAATAACAAATTGTTATCTATATTTGATTTTTCTGTACGAAATATCAATCAGTTGTATATAAGTAATAAATAAATTTGTAGGGGGGGGGAGGAGGGGGGGCACATTGTAAAGCGAAAAAAATTCGATTTTTTTTTGGTCCAAAGACACATATTTGGAATGAGAATAGTACTTTTCGGTCCTAGGCCGTAAAGTTCAGTTTTACGGACCGAGTGGAGATTGTGCATCCGAGGCCTGGCGAAGCCGGTCTGAAGATCGCACAATCTCCAAACGAGGTTGTAAAATTTTACGGCCGAGGAGCGAACACTATTTTTTGATACATTGTTCGTAAAGTAGTTGATGTGATGCAGAGAGGTTGGGAAGTGGGTTGGGGGAGAGGACGAAGCATAATTGAATGTCATGAGACATAATTGAAGAAAAAGAAAGGAATATTTTATTTATTTCACATTTTATGAAATATGAATGGAAAGAGGAGGGAAAGGTTGGGGTGGGAGGGGGGGTTCGGGGGGGCTTCGCCCCTTATTTTAATTAAAATTTAGATTTAACAAGGGGTTAAGGATGTTTTCCAATTTTTTATTCCATTCGGTAGTAATATTTGAGAGATGAGGAATTCAAACAGATATAAGGACGTACGAATCTGCAAATACGGTGTTAATATTTTTCGTATGGAACATAGTTCTTTCAAGATATTAATGAGACATTTCAATTACATTTACTTATTATGACGATTAGATCGAAAATATGAAAAAATATATTCATTATTTAGTAAAAAAAATACTTACAAAAGCATCAAGAGCAAGTGACTTTTTTTCAATTAGCTTATTAAAAGCTTTAAATTCTTCAGGGATTCTCAAGGGCCTTTCTGTTTGACTTTTTTTTTTTATTTTTAATTTTTATTATTTTTTTTTATTATATTATATTTCTACATTTTTCATCAATATTTTTTGTCGATGTTGAAATATGTAACAAACACATACCATCTCAGTCGAAATCGTCATTTACCTTGTGATCGCAAATATTAATTTATTCGTTCAATAAAATAACCATTTATTCCAGAAATTCAACGTACTTATACATTCATGAGGAGTCGTCCTTGGGGCGTCTCTGGGACGTCTTCGGTACGTCTGCAATACGTGAATCATCGTCGATTTCGATCGAAAGTCAGGGCATGGATAGTAACGTTTTGATGAAGCAGATCACGTATGTCATTATTTAAGTGTATTATAAAATTAACAAAATTTTTCATTTCTCAAAAAATACTAGTTTTGACAGAGATCTATAAAACTATCACATTCCCTGATAAATCATTATTATCAACTTTAAAAGTTTTTATGTCTGAAATTTTGTGTTGTTATAAATTCAATTTTTGTATTCAGTTTTATAGACTTTTCGATGACGTCCAAATGACGTCCCGTTAAAAAATCATAGAGAATAATATTAAGTTTATATTATTTCCTATAATTTATAATATACTAATTGTATACATTTTAATAATTTATTGAAATTGTTGATTTGTAAATTTTAGATATATTAACTGCATTTTTCGTGTTTTTAACATTGTGACTTTTATTATTCATACATGTATATGTGTTTCCATAAAACTGATACCAATTTTTAAATGTACTTCTTTTCAATTATATGCAAACAGTTATACTCGTGTTGTTGTGATTGTTCTCAAATTAACAATGTAAGTAAGAAAATGTGGATAATTTAATTTTTAATTAAAGTCATAAATCATTTCGATTTGTGTTTATATGTTATGATATTAAATTATGTAATATTGTGAATTATAACCATCTTCACGTTCTTCCCGAAATTCATATTCCTCTAGTAGTGTAGTTAGAACAGTCCCCACGAAGTTCCCTCCGCCGGCACTAGGCGTCGCCACAGTCGCGGCGCTGTCTCAACAGGCGGGGTGGTAGATTCGTGAACTAATTCGCGGCGCTGTCTCAACAGGCGGGGTGGTAGATTCGTGAACTAATTCGCGGCTGAGTCTCGGACCGATTCGCGGATTGATTCGCATTTTTGAGTTGCTGTTTAGTACGCGGGCTTAATTCAAGACTCTCTCATTGGGAAATCTGACCGTCACTAATGAGGTCATTAAGATGAGGCAAGGACTTCGTGGACGGTCCTATTGAGTTTTCGAAGATTAATGCTGTAGCGTTATGCATATATCTTTCGATCTTTTAAATGTGCCCTGTTCGGAAATCTCTCTTTCAATATGACACACGGTTACTGACGTATTTCACCCTGTTTGAAGGTGTCTAAACCAATCCCGTTTATCGACGACCTACTTTTTAAATCTCACACAAATTTTAAAAACCTGTTACTCATTAGTGATGCAATCAGAGCTTTGACCTCTCCCTTGTCATGTTGTAAGTTCGAATTCGCCTTTCAGAATTTTCTCTCGTCGGGGAAGTTTGTAGACCTTTCTCTTGACAAGCCGTTAGCGTAACTCAATGATCTCCAATAGTGACGAAATCGTTGAGTCCCTTCACACAAAACTGCTAAGACGATTTTTTAATTAATTTAGAAAAGCCTCTAAGCAAGTCTCAACGGAAATACATTGTAGGCTAGGAGCCGAATTGTGAAAGTGAACGTAAAATTCTAATAATGACCTTTTCCTCCTGCGTTCTACTACCATCTCACTCGCTATCGCATACTCTTTGTTAGATCCATTAACTTTAGCATTATACCGTTTTCACGGTCATCGTCATCGACGATTACCCGCTGATCATTTTCACCATATATTTTTCCATGTATTCAGGTTCAGACGCGTTTAAAGTCATTGCGCAATTTCATCAAAACATATACTATGTGACACATTTTCTATTTCCCAAATTTAGATAACCTCCGTCATAATAGAAAGGAGATGACCTCAATTCCATATTTTTTCTAGGAATGACCTGGCGGGCCATTTGTAGGCCAACTCACCCCTTCGTTAACAAAAGTAGCGTTAATAAATAAATAAATAATTTATATTAATAATATTTAAATAGTAATAAATCTCACATACCGTGTATTCAAATGTATAATATAGAAATGATAGAAGAAGCTATCAGTAATTAGAAAGTGAGGGTGACACGATTATTTCCTATGCATTTATCTATTCAAGGTATTAATTTACATGTTTCATTACGTTCAAACCATAGCTATAAGAGTTTGAACACTTGGGTAATATAATTAATCATGCTCCTGACCGTCTTTTAATATGTTAACTATTAAACACCGCCATGCAGGTTGCGACCTGTTAATTATCCGTAGACTTTCCTATACGGTAACAATGAATCTGACTTCCCATAAGTGACGAATACATACGAGTATCGTGTTGCTTTTAATGTAATTAATTAACCTTCATTTAGTATTTCCCACTTTTAAAATTTCTGAGAATAAGAAAATCGAAATGACGATGTAAAAATCTAAGAGTAGCGTGTAAAATTAAACAGTTTCTTTCTATCTTTAAGCACAGTCTTTTGTATCTTTTAAGTAAAAAGTTAAAGGAAATTACAACGTTGCCATCTTTTGGTATGTTTAAAGAGATTGCAGAATCTGGGTATTAAAGAATGAAATAAGCGGATGCATCTGAAATGCATGGCTTAATCGTAGACTGCGATCATACACTTGCTGATATGATTGGTTATGGAGCGATTACAATTGAATATGAGATTCTTGAAAATTGAATCTAGTTGACAATTAACCTTATTATCGTCATGCAAAAGGATAGGAAAGTGAAATTGTTAAATATTACCGCGCATCTACTGCAAAGCGAAAGCAATCTCGCTATTTTTAAAATACCTCTATTGCCATTACTATACATCCCTCTAAAATTAACACTTTGCATAGTCTTTAATCATCGGCGGTTGTCTATCTACGGTATCATCACTCGTTTCAAAATGTTTATCGACGACATTCACGTAAATCTGAATGCATTTGAATTGTGAGTGGTAGGCATAATCATGCTTCTTCAATTTCACGTTCTACAAACGTTGAGATGAAATCTATAGGTAGACACTAGATGTCTTTTGTTTCCATTAATGCAAGACGTTTCACTTCATAGAAAATTGTCATTGACCTTTCAAGAGATGCAGGGTGGTCTTGAAGATTTTCCAGTATCCAATTTTTAAGCATTTTATCCTATGAGTTTCGGTAGAGATGGACGAGCCAATATGTGTAGGTCAACAGCATTGTCAGCATCTAAAATTTGCTGCATCTATATCTGTTTTGTTTGGTCTGCGCCTTTTATGTATATCTTGTGAGCACGTAACGATGCCTTCCAACGTTTCGTTGATTGCATCAAAGGGTATATCGCCCGATTTCAATCGTAGACCATGATAATTGTGCATTAACCAATTGTTTTATAAGTTAGGTGTTCGTTAATATCTGGAGTAGCCACAATTTATCTTTAAAATATGACTGCAATATAGAGAGTACGAGTAGATATATTACAAGACGCAATAAAACACGACGCTTTGAATGGTATATATTGAATATTGTGAGGAATTAAATGTAAGATATGGAATTAGATACTTACTGATCCACATTAAACAATGTGTTTATTATGAATCTACTCGACAGCAAACTTAAGACTTATAAAGAAGCATATTAATAACTGTGAATGCATTTGCCAATAATTTACGAAATCTCCTTGATAGGTGTTGATAAGAAATTTCAGACACTGGCAATGGTACTGATCTCAATTTGTTACGTTCGCACCTTTGGTCAATATGAAATTAAAGAAGCATTATTATCATCAGTGTTGTGGGTCAGGCCGACACAAAAAAAATGCTCACTTAACGTTCAACGATTGGTTTTTATTTTTCGTATACATTCAAATCGAAACGTCTGCGATTGCCAGTGAGTTCGAAACCGAGGCTTCGAGGATCGTTCTTTCTTTCGTCGACACAGATCGTTAATCCCTATGTTTTTTTTATTTTAATCGCAACTCGCTGCCAAACTCACGCCTACGCGTCGCAACACTCTTAATCGAATTCTACGCGCCACATGCGCCTGTTTTGCCTTCTCTCGTCTGTTTTTTTTTCTTCGCACGCGTCCAGTCACGACGACCACGAATCGGAATCCCGTCTAATTCTTCCGCACGCACGCTCCCGCGTCTCACTCGCTTTCCCGCCTAACCTCACCTACTCTCACCTAAGAACGCCGCTGATTTGTCGACTAACCGCCAATCGCGTTCGTGATGGATTATACCAAAAATATGTACATAGGAACAAAATGTTTAACACTCGGCCATCCGACATTATGTTTGTCCTCAAACATGGTATGAAAGATAATAAAAAAAAAATAGATATATATATATATATATATAAGTAACCACAATTTGTACCTGTTGAATAGTAAAATAAAACTTATAATGAACTTATTATTATGAACCTCACATATAATCTTCGAATCGCTTTGGTGCACGTCGTGTTCGTGCACTTCGTCGATTTACAATGTTATTTGAGGTACTCGAAGTACCCTCCTGATCTACGTCTCTTTGCTCTCTTTCGGTATCAGTGATTGTCTCGCAGGTTACATATTCGCGCTCATTTTCTGTTTCGCCATTTACAATAGATTCGCCAGACTCATCAGATTCGCTATCAGTTTCAATGTCGCTGATTCCCCGCCACAACTTTAGCTGACTTACATGAGCTGTTGTATTCGCTTTCTTATTATTTGGATCACGCAGAGTATTTATACGGTAAGTATCGCTGGGCAAAACCATCGTAATGACCATTGGTCCTTTAAACCTAGGCTGGAGTTTCGTAGACTCGCCAGTTGCCGGATTACAGCGCATAAATATAATATCACCTACCGCGTAAGACACCCTTTTAAGTCGGTTTTTATCGTAACGCTCTTTATATCGTGCTTGCTTCGATTCTATCTCTGTGCGTATTTCCATTTGTATATCACATGGATTACGATAAGATTCGCTACGTACAGTTAAATCGCGTAAAAGACCTTCTCCGACTCTAGGCACATATCCATAAACGCTTTCGAATAGTGTTTTCCTGTGCTCACTTTAATTCACGCTCGAGTTTTGGAACCAATAGATCCCACGCATTTGCTTCGTTGGTACCAATCGTAGCTCGTAGCGCGGGTAAAATTGTTCCATTTAACCTCTCTACTAACCCGTTGGCCTGGGGATGGCGGCTCAAATTTAATGTATGTTTTATACGGTGACGATTCAAAAACTTATTAAAGTTTGAGGATTTGAAGCATGGACCTCTATCGGAAATTACGCGCGTCGGTGCTCCGAATCGTTCCACGAATTTTCCCAATTTATTTACCGTGCTCTTGACATCAACGTTCCTAACTGCATATAAAATTGAAAATTTTGTTAGGTTATCTATGATCGCAAGTATGTATTTATTTTTCTTGCCAGTGGTAATAAAGGGTCCAAGGTGATCTACGTTAACTACGCTAAAGGGACGCTCCCCTGGTGGAATAGGATGCAGTTCTCCCTTCTGACGTCCGGATTTGCCTTTCGCTAATATGCACTCGATACATGATTTTACATGAACTCTAACGTACCTTTTGATACGTGGGAAAAAGAAGAATTCACGAATTCTCGCGAGAGTTCTTTCAACGCCACCATGACCTGACGAATCGTGATACCGGACTACTATCGACTTCCTCATCGCTCGAGGAACTACATATAATTCGCGTTTAATTCCACGAGTTTCGACTATTTTATAGAGCATACCATCATGCAATATGTACTCTTTAACTTCTCCTATTTCGGATTTCGTTCGATCTTTCTCTGTTTTACGTAAAATGTTAATCTTTCTTTTTATGTCAAAATCCGCGTGTTGGAACATCCGTACCTCATCTTCGCGCGTATTGATCTCATAGACAACTAAATCGTCATCGTCGACATTCTCATCTTGCTCTAGAGGAGCCCTCCAAAGGGCATCGACATGTGCCATCTGAACACCACTTCGATGGCGAATGTCTAAATCGTATTCCGCGATCAGACTAAACCAACGTACGATTTGAGGGTGTTTCGTGCGCATGACGTTCATGTATATTAAAGACTCACAGTCAGTTACTACAACAAACTTGATGCCGATCAAAAACTGTCGAACTCGAGTGATAGGAAGCTTCTACATCAGACGTTCTACGATTTACGGCATACACAAGGTACATTCCAGTTTCATCGCCTTGCAATAACATCGCGCCTATGCCGAGAGCTGACGCGTCTGTATGTAACTCTGTTTTGCCAGCTTTCGGGTTATAGAGTTTCAGCACCGGTTTTTCTCATAATTTATTTTTGATCGTAACAAAACTCTGCTCGGCTATTTCGTCTTATTCGAATTTTTGCAAAGGTTTCTTTTCCGATGAGTGTTTAGTCAGCCTCGTTAACGGGGCAGAGATTTTTCCGTGCCCGGGAATGAAGCGCCTAAAAAAACCACTCATTCCGAGAAAACGTCGCACTTCATGCGAATTCGTAGGACGAGGAAACTCCCTAATCGCTTCTACCTTCCGATCATTTGGACGAATCCCCTTTGCACTAATTACGTAATCCAAAAACTCGACTTCTGCTACCGCGAACCTACACTTTTTTAAATTTAACGTTAAGTTCGCTTCTCTCAATAGATCAAGAACCTTCACTAGTTTTTGTATAAGCTGGTCCCACGTTTTCGCATGTATGATGCTGTAGGCAAAAAAATTAAAGGCTATATCCGCACTCGAATGTCCCAAAACACGCTTCATCAATTTCGCGAAAAAGAACGGGGCGTTCGTTAATCCAAAATTTGTACGTTCAAATTGACCCGTTTGGTCCTCTGTTATAAAAGCCGTATATTGCTTAGAATTTTCGGAAAGGGGAATTTGCAAAAATCCGCTAGCTAAATCTAATGTAATAAACATTTGCGCATCACTCATTTGCGCAAAGGCTTCGTCAGTGTTTGGCATGGGAAACTGTATTTTAACCGTGTTCGCGTTTAATGCTCTATAGTTTACTACCATTTGCCCGGTTCCATCTTTCTTACGAACCAAAAATGCAGGGCTAGCATACGGGGACTGGGTTTCGGTGACAATTCCGGCTTGTTTATATTCGTTTATAATTTTATTTAATTCGTCGCGATCATTTCTATTCATTTTGTAGGGCTTACGAAAAATTGGAGCCGACGCCGGTTTGACCTCTATGTCCATCGTAATTTTGTTTGTGCAACCTAACTCATCGACGTTCTTTGCAATGCAATCTCGATAATTGTTTAAAATTTGCATCAATTGTTTCCTTTTATCATTGCTAAGTGTCGAGTCTGTAACGACTTCGTCTTCGTTTACCGGTTCTACACGAGGTACGACTGGTACACTATCGCGAATTTCTAAAATCGTCCCCCCAATTTTATCACCTGCTTTCAAAATTGTTTCACCTCGATCGAACCGAACACACGGTAGTGTCACATTTTTATTTCCTATTGCCACCTCGATAATATTTACAGAATTTGGCTCTAAACCCGTTTCTCGCGCTACTCGAGGTTTAATCGCGACAGTCGGTTCAATTTCCGGAAACGCGGCAAACGGGAAACAGTCCACTTCACGAAATTCGAACACATTACCAACTCGTAAGTAAAAAATGTTTAAAAGCTCGGTGAAATTTCGTCCGATTATCGCGTCATGATTTTGAACTTCGTCCGGCACAATTACGATTTCGATCTCTCGAGGTTCCAAAAGATCTATCGATTTCGTATTAATTTTTCCAATTGAACGAACTAAATTCGTTGCCGGTCCGAAACCTTTTAATTTAATTTTCCAGGGTTTGATCACAAAGCCGAATTTTAACGCGGTCGATAATTTCATTGTCGACACTGAACTCCCGATATCGATAAAGGCATTAACTGCTTTATCGGCAATACGAACAGTTTTGACAAATTTCACGTTAGATAAGACGTCACGAGAACCCTGCAAGGAATTTACTTCGTTTACACCGGTATTTTGCCTACATTTTCTAGCAACATGACCCGGCTGCCTACACACATAGCAAATTATTTCCCTGCGCGGCTTCGTGCACGCCTTTGACAAATGACCATAGTTACCGCAATTGAAGTGCTTCACACCGCCGGTGGCTCCACCTGTCGACCGCTGCTGAATATCTGAAGTTGGTTCGGTCTTGACACTCGATACGACTGGTCGCATGGTCGCTGGGGGTTCTCTAACTTTGCTTATGGTCGCGCCGCCTGTTGGCGCTGTAGGACGTTGGCCAAAAAGATCGCGCCTTTCCTTGTCGTCTCGCTCATACTGTTCGATGGAGCGTAGTACGTGATCTAGATCCACAAATGTTTTAGCTCGAATGAAGTCACTTAGCTGTCTGGATCTAAGTCCCAGTACTACCTGTTTCCGGATTTCAGCATCCAGCAAGTTTAGATTTCTACACAATTTCACTTTGTGGGGATGGTTCACTCGCGCCTTGTACGCGTGACATCATGTCCTTCCACATATCCGTTTGGCAGGTTTGGTGCAGGTTTACTGAAGTCTCAATATTTGTCAACCATACTCTCGCTGCTTCTGGCCCTTCTGTCCCATAAAAATCGTGAAGCCTATTCATCAAGTCCGGCATGATATTAAATGTCGGAGGTGCGTTCGCCCTTTGCGCCATATCCTAACGCATGGTTTCAAACGTGGCTTGATTTTGTTGCAAAATCCCGGCCATCATTTGAATTAATTGTGCCATATCAGGCGCGGCTGCTCCATCCCCCATTGCTCGTTAAAACTTCTCAAAATCGTCCATATAATTAGGATTACGCAAGATTGCGAAAGCGCGCACAAATCAAGGCCGCCATATTGGCTCACGAAAATTTTCGACTGTCCAGAAAGGAATAGATTTTCGGCGAAATTTGCTGCAGTAATCCCACTTCTGAATTGTTGTGGGAAAGGCCGACACAGAACCAAAACACAAAAAAATGCTCACTTAATGTTCAACGATTGGTTTTTAGTTTACGTATACATTCAAATTGAAACGTCTGCGATTGCCGGTGAGTTCGAAACCGAGGCTTCGCAGATCGCTCTTTCTTTCGTCGACACAGATCGTTAGTCCCTATGTTTTTATATTTTAATCACAGCTCGCTGCCAAACTCACGCCTACGCGTCGCAACACTCTTAATCGAATTCTACGCGCCACACGCGCCTATTTTGCCTTCTCTCGTCTGTTTTTTTTTCTTCGCACACATCCAGTCACGACGACCACGAATCGGAACCCCGTCTAATTCTTCCGTACGCACGCTCCCGCGTCTCGCTCGCTTTCCCGCCTAACCTCACCTACTCTCACCTAAGAACGCCGCCGATTTTTCGACTAAGTGCCAATCTCGTTCGTGATGGATTATACCAAAAATATGTACATAGGAACAAAATGTTTAACATCAGTAACGTGAATGCATTCAGATTTAAGAAAATACACAACATATTGCAAAGGTGTTTCAATGCTCCGATGTACTAGATGCCTATAATTAATGACGGGCAAGAGTCAATTTTTACACACATTTTAGTCTAAACGTGATAATGAAAATACTGACATACAATCTGCAAATATTATAAAATGTACGTACTCTTCATGTATCTTTAATTTCACTCTTACTGTACTCTTCGTGTATGCTTCCATTTTTACCAGGGATAATATGCAAAAATTATCTAATTGAAATTAATGATGGAGATACGTGTGTTAAATGATTCATTTAATTGCATATTCATACTTTTATCACCAACATTTCCAAAACACCGCAATTAAGATTGTTTAGTTAAATGGTATAATGATCGTATATATTAAATTGTATCAGTATTTACCAAAAAATCGTTGAATATTTACTCCCTTACATAAGAAAATATTCAATGATTATTCAAAGTGTGTTTCGTCCGTCGAAAAGAAACATGAAGTAAGATAGAACTATATAAGCTTTACAGGCAGATCATTGAGAATTTTTCACTTTTCCTTTCAAAATGACTAATGTTTTACGGAATCACATACGCACATTTAAATAGAATTAATCTATGCATGGCTTTACGTTGAATTTTTGTTTGGTCATTTATTTCATATACGGTAGCAGTCTTTTTAAGTGTTAATGTATGAAATAATAATAATAGGGGCCCAAAGGGAATGATGCGTAATACAATGCGGCTATGCAAAAAGCCGCATCTTAGCCTATCTTCCCAAATGGCCTACTCTCACCTCCACGTGTGCTTATTAAAGCCGGTGGGCCCTGGACTCTTAGCAACCTTGCCAGAGATTGGGTAACCAACCCCAGTGGATGGCGAGGTAAGAGACAAGCGAGAGAGGCATAACAACAACGGGGGGTAGAGCCAACCACCCTACTCCCTGTACATGCAGTTACAAGAAATGCAACGCGCAGGGCTCCTGACCATCGGGCTGCTTCGGATGCAGCCCAGTCCCGAGGTGGAGGGGCCGAAACGGGTGTCCCGGGACAACAACCCCAACATGCCCACGGACGATTTCAGTGGACGGAGGATCTCAGGCAAGATCTAATGCACTGCTACGAGGAGAGCTGTCCGCAACAGAGAGGCTACATGGCGCGAATGCACAGTCGGTTTGCAGTAATGCATCCCGAACTGGCAGATCGCTTTTCTCAACAACAACTGAGAGATTATGTGGCCTATCTGAGGCGGACAGGTTTCGTTGTTCCCAGCTGTCAACCGGTAAAGGATGTGCGGGCAATAACAACTGAGCCCGTACGCGGTGCTGGGAGAGATGCTCCACATTATGAAAGCACGACACTCGTGTTTAGGCAGAATTTAACAACGAAAGTTTTGCATAAGCAACGAGAAATAGACAGAGTAAATAGCCTACTTCTGGATGCTCTTCCAGATGACTGCGACCTGTGGCAAGTCAATTGTGCCGTTTACGAGGCTGCAAGTGATCTGGTGATTCCGCGAAATCTGGTACAGATATCGGGGAGTCGGTAGATTACAAAACGCATGTCGCAATTGAACGGCAAGATTCGACTGACACGAAAACTCGCTTCCCGAATTCAGTGTGTGATCGACTATTTAACATCTGGCCGTTCATTTACGGCTAAAGTCAAGAAGTTCGCACAACAACTGCGGACGTACTATCACACACTGAACAAGCTGAAGTTGCTCAACATCAAGCAACGTTTGGCTGATAAAATTCGGGTTTTGGCGGATGCCAAAAAGAGGCTGCAAAGGCGGGAGGATGGAATTCGAAAAATGCAATATTTTGGACGAATCCTTCCAACCTCTTCAAACATCGTATCGCAGCCTCAAGCGAGTTTCCGTCGATGGCCGCAGTTGAGGAATTCTGGGGGAGCATCTACGAGAGAACATCTAGGCTTAATGCAGACACTCCAGGTATTGAAATCTTCACCGAGTTGTGCGACGAAGTCCCACAACAAAGTGAAGATTGCCCACCCGTCAGTGCTTTAGAGGTGAAAAATGCCGTCACGGGAGCGAGGAATTTCTCCTCGCCGGGCTGGGATGGAATTAACAACTATTGGTGGAAGAAGTTCACTTCTGTCCATCAACATCTAGCCCGAATATTCACCTCTTATATAAATGGAGTCCAACCCATTCCGCACTGGCTGGTGGAGGGCCGAACGACACTGATCCCAAAATCGAGAGACTTGTCCGATCCGAGAAACCATAGACCGATCACGTGTCTCAATACGTTATACAAATTGTTCACTAACATCTTGAACGAACGTATTGAGAAATCCGTGAAACCGGTGTGGCAACGGATAGTAGAACAACGAGGCTGCAAAATGGGTGTATCCGGCTGCAAGGATAACTTGCTTATCGACAGGTGTGTTTGTCAGGACGCAGTCCAGTACAAGCGTAACCTGTCGATAGCCTGGCTGGATTACATGAAGGCGTATGACTCAACATCGCACGAGCTTTTAAGCTTGTTGCTCAAACGCCTCCATGTCCACCCAAACATAGTGAGAATTGTAGAAGACCTGATGCCTCTTTGGAAAACACGCTTTGTCATGACATCGGACAAGCGTCGAACCATGTCTAGACTGGTTGAATTCCAAAGAGGTGTCTATCAAGGAGATTCTCTGAGTCCTCTGCTCTTCTGCATCTCACTATTGCCTCTATCCGTTGCTCTCCGGAAATCTCAAGGGTACATGAGTGGACCGCCTGGTGAACGTGTACATAAGATCACCCATCTTTTCTATATGGATGGTCTTAAATTATACGCATCAGGCGAAGATCAATTACATCGATCTCTGAACATCGCCCTCACATACTCGAGAGATATTGGTATGGAATTCGGATTGGACAAGTGTGCAGTCGTTCATTTGCACAGAGGAAGGTCAGGCTCCCATAACAACGATATGGAGCTCGTCAACGGAAATGTCATCCGCCACCTTAGCGCCGAAGAAGCCTACACATACCTGGGCATACCTCAAAGGCATGTCCAGGATGTGCAGGCTGCTAAAACCATCATCATTAAGAAATACCGGCGCATTCTCCGTCAGATCTGGTCATCAGAATTGACCAGGAGAAATAAGGTGGCAGCCACGAATATGTTGGCCGTATC
This sequence comes from Trichopria drosophilae, assembly GCA_030407085.1. Classification (NCBI taxonomy): domain Eukaryota; kingdom Metazoa; phylum Arthropoda; class Insecta; order Hymenoptera; family Diapriidae; genus Trichopria; species Trichopria drosophilae. Next base: position 52,393,293 of record CM059585.1, read on the forward strand.
ACCAGTGCTCTATTCTTTTGGAGCACTGAAGTGGAACGTTGACGAGCTAAGGGATCTTGACCGAAGCACACGGAAGATGATTTGTATGCAACGCAGTTTGCATCCAAGATCTTCCGTGGAACGACTGTATTTGTCTCGAAATATGGGAGGTCGTGGCCTTTTAAGCCTGGAGTGTACGCATGGCCGATTGGTCCTCGAAACAGCTTGCGACGTGATTAATCGAACGGAGGATCCCCTGATGATGCTAGTACATCAGCATGAAATTCAGGGGAAGGGGGCGTTTTTGTACAACGCGGCAGAACGAGCGGCGCGAAACCTCGGTCTGGTTTTCAACGTGGGACGTAGTGGTGCACAGGAGGCTGAATCAGTCATCAATCTGTGCCCAGTGCGTCTCAAGGCTAACATACGGAAGGAACAACTCCGTATGTTGGAGGGAAGGCATATCGACAAGCCGTTGCATGGACAATTCTTTCGAAATGTCCAACAACTTGGCTTGTCGGCAGAGATGACCTTCTCCTTCTTAAGATCAGCCGGCTTGAAATCCGAGACCGAGGGTTTTATCTTCGCGTGCCAGGATGGGGTCATCAATACCTTAGCGTATCGCCAGAACATCTTACACCAGGCGGTACAGAGTACGCTTTGTAGATTGTGTAGATGTCAGGCTGAGACACTAACGCATCTTTTGGCAGCATGCCCAATGTATGCAGTTTCAGCATACATCGAACGTCACAATGCGGCTCTTCGAGTGCTGTATTACCATCTTCGCAGCACTTATGGTATTGATGCAACCCCAGTTTTGCCGTACGTCCCCACTGATATTGAATCCGTTGTCGGGAATGAGTCGTGCCGAATATACTGGAATTACTCATTCCCGACGAGCAGGCAAATATCAGCCAATAAGCCTGACATCGTCCTTGTTGACTTCGATGACAAATCCATCTTCGTCATCGAGTTTTCTGCACCAGCAGAAACAAATATAGTCAGCAAAGAGGACGAAAAACGGATGAAATAGCAGGAACTCCTGTTCGAGATTCGCAAGCTGTATCGAGGATTCAAAATCAAGCTCGTCGTGCTGATAATTGGAGTGCTGGGAGGAATGAGACCAACTTTCCTCCAAAACATCAAAAGCATTCCGGCCTGTCAAGAACATGCAAATTCCATCGCAGGCCGAATGCAGAAAGCAGTGCTGCTGGGATCTCTCCGTCTACTGAGGTCACACGAGATCCTGTAACCACTTACCCAATGGTAGAAGGAGTGGTTACAGTTGCAAACCAAATGGCCCGGTGCAGTCTGCAGCGGAGGAAATGGATATCGGAGCCACTTTTCTGCTGCAGACTGCACACGTGGATTCTGGAGGGCCAAGGGAGGTTAGGGTTTTAGTCGGTAAACCTTGCCGTTAACATCAAAGGTGAGGGAGTCCGACACACGGGGAGTTACAAGTTTTTAAAGGTTAATTTATTGCCATGAAATATAAAATTATTTATTGATATAATGACTTGTGTCTTTTTTTATAACACTAGGTGTGATGGATAGGAGTAAAGTCTCCTTATGCGAATACATTTAACAAAATATCTAGAACAATAGTATTCGTACGTGAATGATTTAGATAACTAATTACGATTACAATGTGGAAGTAACAAAAATTTGTCAAATATAACAACGTTTCGTGCAGTTTGATTATTCAAATCATTATTGTAAACGGAATTAAATAGTCATGTGGGTTAGGCTACATACAATTTCGAATGAAGAGGTATACCGATAGTTATTACTAAAATACATTTACGCTTGTAGGGTTTTCAGAGTGAATTTCATTCCAATGACGTGTCAATGTTACATCACAAGAATATGCACACGACTCGATTTTATGCACGGGTATTCGTTTAGATGTAAGAAATAGGTAGCTAATGAGAGCGAGAGCGAGAGCAAGAGAGAGAGAGAGAGAGAGAGAGAGAGAGAGAGAGAGAGAGAAGACGACGGTTCAAAAGTCACATTCGCTACGAATAAGGCGATCTTATGTGGGCTATTATACACGGTTCTAATGTGAACATATTTGTTATTATCTTAATGATACACACTTTGTCGTCTTTCGTTTTGCTTTTTTCATTGACAAAAAGAAAAATGTAGTGTAGGTAAGATGACTTAGACCATGCAAGATTTATGCCTGGACTGACTTTATGATGCGATGATATTAAGTACTTGTTTTTAGAGCGCAGTACATCACGATTTAATATACATACAAAAATTAATTGTTTAAACGTTGTCAACTTAATGACTGAACATTTTTTATTCAAAATTTAGCGACCTTTGGCACGCTCAATTGTATTATAAATGGAACGAAACTTGTATTCATAGGTCTATGCACATTTCAATTAGATCGAATATCGTAGAAAAGATTTATTCAATTGTAAAAGTGCGGTGACCATCATAATGGTGCTAGTACTTGAAACAATTTAATATTGCGTTTAACTTCTTCTTCATCATCTGAGTATCGTAACTCTCAAACTATCGACAATGGACACGTATGAGACCGTCTATCCCAATCTCAAGAGGAACATCGGATGATACCGAGAGGGTATGAGAGAGATGAAACGTTCAAATGTGGAAGTGGCAAAGAGTGTGTGAGAGAGAGAATGATGCGTCAATTAATGAAGGGGACAAGCAAATTAGTATAAGGTAATAGAAATGAAGTATATTGCTGACGTGCAAGGATTCCCCGGACTTGTTAACCGGTTTATACCGTAGGAAGTGTGCATTATGGATATCTCCGACAGTGATGTTGTAAAGTACATTTTGAACGTTATAAAACAATTGTTTAGGGCACAATGATCATGGTCTACGATGGGAATCGAGCGATATACCATTTGATGCAATCAACGAAACGTTGGAGGATATCGTTACATGTGCTCACAAGATATACAAAGGTATAATATATATAATTGCAGGAAATTTTAGATGCTGACAATGCTGTTGACCTACACATATTGGCTCTTCCATCTCTACCGAAACTCATAGGATAAAATGCTTAAAAAATGGATACTGGAAAATCTTCAAGACTATTCTGCATCTCTTGAAAGGTCAAAGACAATTTTCTATGAAGTGAAACGTCTTGCATTAATGGAAACAAAAGACATCGAGTGTCTACCTATAAATTTCATCTGAACGTTTGCAGAGCGTGAAATTGAAGCTGCATGATCATGCCTACCACTCACAATGCAAGACGCATTCAGATTTACGTGAATGTCGTCGATAAACATTTTGAAACGAGTGATGATACCGTAGATAGACAACCGCCGATGATTAAAGACTATGCAAAGTGTTAATTTTAGAGGGATGTATAGTAATGGCAATAGAGGTATTTTAAAAATAGCGAGATTGCTTTCGCTTTGCAGTAGATGCGCGGTAATATTTAACAATTTCACTTTCATATCCTTTTGCATAGCGATAATAAGGTTAATTGTCAATTAGATTAAATTTTCAAGTAATCGCTCCATAACTAATCATATCAGCAAGAGTATGATCGCAGCTTACGATTAAGCTATGCATTTCAGATGCATCCGCTTATTTCATTCTGCGATACACAGATTCTGCAATCTCTTTAAACATACCAAAAGATGGCAGCATTGTCATTTCCTTTAACTTTTTACTTAAAAGATACAAAAGACTGTGCCTGAAGATAGAAAGAAACTGTTGAATTTTACACGCTTCTCTTAGATTTTTACATCGCCATTTCGATCTTCTTATTACTAAATGAAGGTTAATTAATTACATTAAAAGCAAGTCGATGCTCATATGTATTCGTCACTTATGGGAAGTCAGATTCATTGTTACCGTATAGTAAAGCCTACGGATAATTAATAGCAGGAAACCTGCATGGCGGTGTTTAATTGTTAACATATTAAAAAACGGTCAGGAGCACGATTAATTACATTACCCACGTGTTCAAACTCTTATAGCTACGGTTTGAACGTCATGAAAACATGTAAATTAATACCGTGAATAGATAAATGCATAGGAAATAAGCGTGTCATCCTCTCTTTCTAATTTCTGCTGGCTTCTTCCATCATTTCTATATTATACATTTGAGTACACGGTATGTGAGATTTATTACTATTTAAATATTATTATTATAAATTATTTATTTATTTATTAATGCTACTTTTGTTAACGAAGGGGTGAGTTGGCCTACAGGTGGCCCGCCAGGTCATTCCTAGAAAAAATATGGAAATGAGGTCATCTCCTTTCTATTATGGCGGAGGTTGTATAAATTTGGAGGTTGACTTTAAATGCGTCTAAACCTGTATACATGGAAAAATATATGGTGAAAATGATCGGCGGAGAATCGGCGATGACGATGACCGTGAAAACGGTGTAATGCTAAAGTTATTGGATCTAACAAAGAGTATGCGATAACGAGAGAGATGGTAGTAGAACACAGGAGGAAAGGGTCATTATTAGAATTTTAGGTTCACTTTCACAATACGGTTCCTAGCCTACGATGTATTTCCACATAGGCACCGAGGAGCGACTATGATGTAGCAATAGCTGACCTTTGCGGTAGCCATTATTGTGCATGCGTCAATTAATGAGTAAAATATAGTTATACTCTGAAAATATAAATTTTATGCGATAGATATTTTATATTCTTATGTATAACAATATTGTAAACAAAACAAAAATGCATGATATTGTACAAAAAAAATAAATATTTATGAAAGGGTCGATGATCATCGTAATGAATAATGGGTTTTACAGTCGAGGCGTTGCGATAGTGTTAATGGTAACGTTTTGCAGTAGGAGGAGAGACGAAAACGAGACTTTCCACCTTATGAATGAAAATTTATGTTTAAAATATGTAGGTCAAGAAGGATTTAGAAACGTTACGTCACGAAACGAGAAAATGGAAATATAATAAATAAATTGATCGCGTTGAGACTTGCTTAGAGGCTTTTCTAAATTAATTTAAAAATGGTCTTAGCAATTTTGTGTGAAGGGACTCAACGATTTCGTCACTATTGGAGATCATTGAGTTACGCTAACGGCTAGTCAAGGGAAAGGTCCACAAACTGGTTGTGCGACTGTCATATTGGTGGAGAGATTTCCCCGACGAGAGAAAATTCTGAAAGGCGAATTCGAACTTACAACATGAGAAGGGAGAGGTCAAAGCTCTGATTGCATCACTAATGAGTAACAGGTTTTTAAAATTTGTGTGAGATTTAAAAAGTAGGTCGTCGATATACGGAATTGGGTTAGACAACGGTGACGCTTGAGGACCCTTAAGCAAAAATGAGGCGAACTGAAACACGATTGTTTGGAATAACTTAAAAAAATAAATGTTGATCGACAAGACTCAAACTGTTTCATATTCGTTCCTGTTTTTGGCATAGAGTCGATCAATGATAATGTGAACAAATATAACTTCTGAACCATAGTGAGGAATGTCATATTTCCGACTGTTACCATAACCTAAAATGTTGTCAACATTAGCGGTTGGGTAATTTTTTTTTAACATTTTCTTCCTTACTCGACGCGAAAATGATAAGGAATATAAGTCAGTTTGAGTTTTGCTGATTAAAGTTTTTTTTTTTAAATATATTCAGACTAAACCACAATCACTTCTTTTTCGACTAATTTTTGTTTAAAATTATTGTTTCATTAAAAATCATATAAGTAGTCTTATTCTCGTTGTTCGATGTAGATATATGACCTCTCATTTTTTTCGTAAAATATAGAATAAGTCAAACATATCGGGTAAATAAATGCAAGTTATACTAGAACCACTTTAAAAGCAATTTGTCGTGTTTCAAAACAATTAAATTCAAATGGCCGAAGTTACATAAAAAATTATAAAAATCGTCTTGTTTACACTTAAAAATAATGTTAAATTTAAACCCTTGGGTGATACGTGTTAATGTTGTTTGAGCGATGTATCAATTTTTTGAGATTTTATATATATATATATACAGGGTGATCGGCCAACCATTACCCAGCGGCTAACTCTAGATTCTACAGATAATTCTGAACAACTTTTTCCTCTAAAAAAATGTTCGGGAAGGTAGAGTTTTTAAGTTATTCAACACTAAAATTTAGGTGAAAAAATCACATTTGTTGAAATATCTCGACTCGGTTTGAAGGTACCTTAACGAACCGGAGCTCATTTTAAAGATATTTTAAAGCTCTATAAATTGTCTTTATTGGTTTTTGATATACAATGAATATCTCTCTTGTTATAGCCATAAAAACGGGATAAATGCCGATTTTTCAGGATTTTCGCGTTTAACTCGTTTCGATACATAGTTACCGAAATATCACACAGAAAGATGTAGGGCTTGAAAAAACAAAAATTTTTTGTTCTTTATCTAAATATACCTTGAAAATATCTTTAAAATGAGCTTCGGTTCGTTAAGATACCTTCATACAGAGCCGAGATATTTCAAAAAAAGTGATTTTCCCCCCTAAATTTTAGTGTTGAATAACTTAAAAACTCTACATTCCCGGAAATTTTTTCAGAGGAAAAAGTTGCTCAGAATTATCTGTACAATCTACAGTTAGCCGCTGGGTAATGGTTGACCGATCACCCTGCATATAAAATGGAACACATTTGCAGTCAGGCCGAAGAAAATCGAAACATTTAAAATACACTCAAGCATGTAAATAAGCAGAAAATAAAAAGTATATAAATCGTAAATCAGAGCATTTGAAAATACACGTGTAAAATTACGGTGAAATTCAAAATATCTGTATTATTTTTATTAAAGTTTAAAAGTTATTAAATAACGAACAGTAAAAACATTTTCTAAGAATATTTTTAAAAAGTGCAATTTTAAAAAATTGTAAATGATATTTAAAACCCGCTACAGAACGCGAGACAGATTTATCGGGTTCTGTAATGTATTAAATATAATCGTAATCTTAAACTAAATTTACCTTATTTACCTCCAAAATGTGGTTCACCGTGCTTCGACGAATACAATATCAGCAAATAATAATTCACTAACTTCGTAAAATGATACCTGTAAACATTAAGTTATCCACCGCCAAAATCACAGCTCACAATATAAAATCTCTAACCAAAATTGTCAAAATAGTTCTTCAGAGAATAACAATCGCATTGCAACGGTGCGACATTCATGGCGTATTCGAATGACTGCACCTTTTCCGCATCATGGGCAGCTGTTTTGCGCTGTCTCGGGTCAGTCTCGGGAAAAAATGTATCCGCGGTGTCAACTGTGCAGGAATTGTATAGCGGTTCGAATACACCATTAAAAAATAAATGAGAAATTTTCGAAAATTTAAATTTAAAATTATTCGAGAACCATTTGAATATATGAGTTTGAGAGCACTTATTTGTACAAAATCAAACCACATTTTCTGCCAATAATATGCCTACCTTAAACAATTATCGGGACGGGATGGTTAACTGGTTAGCGTGCTCGCCTTGTAATCTGAACGTTCTCTAGGTCTCGAGTTCGAATCTCCGTCGAGCATTGTTCTTCTATTTGTTTTTCATTTGTTTGGAATATCGAAGAAGTAAACATTACTCGGCGAAGTTACGAATTCGGCACCGCTGTCGACCTCCGTCGGCAGTTTGTCGGTACCGTCCAGCGGCAGTTCCGAGGTCGGTGCGTCGTGGGCATTACCTCGGAAAAAGATGGAGTATGACTCGCGTCGCACTTACCCCGGCATAGATCGCCGAATAGACTAATGGCGGTACCGACATTGGGGTGGGGGGACTGGCTTTGAGTGGGTGTTTCATGTCTGTGTGTTGTCCATCCTATACCTCTCCAACCGAGAGCCGACCCGCGAATAGGCGTCAAAGTCATTAAAGCGGGGGAAAATTCCAAATCCTTTATCCTTATCCTTTAGCCTACCTTAAACAATTATATTTTATATTTTTTATTAATATCAGTATATAATAATTTTACTCAGGTTGCACTTGAGTCTCGAACCGGTCTCTTAAGCATGTACAAGCGGTGTTTAAAACTTATTATCGGAGAAAACGCCAAGCGCAATTAATTAGCGAATTTCCGCTTATTAACATGATAATTTATTAATTAATATTTTTGTAAGTAATTTCTTTAAAAATTGTATTTAATAACAAAAGATAGCCAATAAATAGAATTCGACGTGTTTACGTTGAAAAAGAGAATGCACAGACTTTAAAACAATCCCCGACTAAAAAAATAAGTATCGCAATAGTATCGCATCAAGTCTTGCGGGTGTAATCTCGCCACAATATTGCTAAACGGCAAATGCGATACATGACGCGATACTTGATGTCTCATGAAATGGAAAATTTTGCTAGTATCGCGAAAGTATCGCATAAGTACTGCAAATATAAAATTAAATTAAAATATTAAATCGATTTAAATTGGATTGATTTAAATTTTAAACAATTTTATTTACTTGTAAATTCTATATAATCGCAAATAAATTAAGAAAAAAATATTTGTCTCTGCTGGAATACGAACCCGGATCCCTATCTTGTCATGCGCGAACCTCGGCCACGCTTGACATTGCATATAGGATAAAAAATTACTTGTAACGGAAAATCGATACTGACTGAAAGTGTTCGTCATTTTTTGTCCGGTATGCAATGTCAAGCATGGTCAAATATAATTTTTTTTAAATTTATTGGCCATTATATAGAATTTCTAAATAAATAAAATTGTTTAAAATTTAAATTAATTAAATTTAAATCGATTAATTTTTTTAATTTAACGTTATATTTGAAAAACTTGTGCGATACTTTTACGATACTAGATATACTTTCCGTTTCATGAGACATCAAGTACCGCGTCTAGTATCGCATTTGCCTTGATGCGATAATATTGTGAGACTTATTTTTGTACTCGGGTCATTACATAACATACAGATATAATAATATATATATATATATATATATATATATATATATATATATATATATATATATATATTTTTTTTTTTTTCTTACCTTTTTGTGCCTCTCATCGTACTTCGAAATATTAACACTTACACTTACATTTTTTCAAACTTAGTTTTATCTGACGATTATACCTGTAAGAAATTTCCATAAGGGTTTTCTACGAGATTTCCATGATAATTCATAGAAATGTTATGAGAATTTTATATGGAAATTTCACAAGAAATTATATAATTGTAGTTTTTATATCAAGAGTGTAAAATTCTTTTTCGTTACACTTGCATAAATTAAGTACGTTCCGGTAAAGCAGTCGGAATGGCGTCGATTTCTGCCAGACATTGCAACAAGCTTGTCCACATGTGTAAAGGGTATATTCTATCATTTTTCTGTCACCAGGTGTTTTTTCTTTGCATGACCGCTGATTTTCATACAGGTGTAACAAAAAATACTATACATATTGTGAGTGGAAATGCATTACATATACAGTCGAGCCTCCCACATATTGGATTCCTCATATATTATTGTTTGGCTTTCCTACATATTGACTTTCTCCTCTTTTGCTGTTTCTTGACTTCCTTTTGGACTGTGGTCAACTGTCTCACATGACGAGTGCATTTGACAAATGGATACGCATTATTCGCTGTTGATTTTTGCGCTGTCATATTAGGTAAACCATGCCTTAATACGCCAACTTGTGTGGAAATATTAGAATGACAGCAGTATGTCTTTAGTATTGGAAAGGGTATGGCTATGATATGGGTGTTATATGCCTTTGGTATGGGTCAAAGATATGGGATTAGTGTGGCGTATGAGCGTTTCCCATACTTTTATGCATACTATCGCCAGATAAATTCCAAACTGGTGCCAGACGAATGCAAAACTTTATTCTGATGTAGAAAAAAATTAAATTTAATTAGGCACATTTTTTTTATTTATAAATATTTTATATTAAAGTCTCGCATTAGTTATTTAATTTTTACTTATGTTTTTTACAATTATTAATGTTCGGAATTAAATTAGAAAATCTTTCGCTCAGGTGGGATTTGAACTTGCGTCCCTAACATCGCAGCCCGCACGCTAACCACTACGCTACGCTCTATGGTTCGAAATAAAATTACAGAACTTGTATATTATAATCGTAGGTAGTCAATTTTTTATGTACACTAGCTTCCCGTATTCCTGAGCGAAGCTTAAGATAATCAAACATTAAGGTCCGAAGTAATAGTCGCGGCTCAAGCCGAAGCTTAGCTGAGCGGCTCAAGTACCGGAAGTAGCGTGTTCCAAAAGACATATGAAAAAATACTTATATAAGTGTATCGAACCGAACCAATCCATATATGTACACGTATACCGACCTTTAAGTCGTAACAAGTCGCAGCCAGACGATTTAAAAATTCAAAATATTAAATTGGATATTCCGAAAAAATTGTGTTTTAGTAAAATTGTAAACGACAGATATGAGTAAACAAACAGAAGTAAGTGGTAAATATATGTACAAGTTCGTTGATTCATCGTTGTATTGATGTATGGTTGTATGTCTTAAATTAATTGCACTTGTCCATGAAAATTACTGTTTTTATTTTTTTTTTACCAAAGAATCAGAAAAATTCACCTAACAATCGATGTCTTTTTTGGCTGTGCATATTACTTTGAACTTTAATCCATGTGTGTAATGCTATGCCAACAATAAATTAAACCTCTACGTCACAGTAGCATACATATATGTCACCTTATGAAATGGGTTTGTTATAAAGTTTATTTTATTAATATTTTACATTTTTAAAGGTGCTTTATGATAAAATTATTATTCGTAATAAAATGTTCTGTTTACTGAAGGAATGCATTGAAATCCTTGAAGTAAATTGTAATAAAATGTTGAGGGTGATGCAGTCGTGCAGGTTAATTTAAAAAATGTTAATTTAAAAATGTGACATTTTACGTATATTACAACAGTGGCGTTAAAATTAAATAGTATAATGCAAAGAAAGTTTTCCAGCATTTTTGTTTCAAATAAATACTTTTATTTTACGGTTTCTCAGTTATTGGTCACTTTATGCGAAGGAAGTTTTCAGCATTGTTGTTTCAACTAAATGTTTTTAATTGTACGATTTCTAAGTTGCTGATCAATTTGTGCAAAAAAAGACTTCCTGCATTTTTGTTTTGAATAAACATTTTTATTTCTACTATTTCTCAGTCGAAAGATTTAATATCTGAAAATGTCCTTTCCTAATGATGTAATTTGCATTTGAATCTTTTCTGAATGCATTTTCGAGTACTGGGTAGATGTGGAATCTAAGAACTTGTATACTTGATAAAACATTATTCAAAACAAGATTTTATATCTAAAATCTTGTAGAAGTTGTCAAAGTTTAATCGAAGGAAGGTTTTGGATGTGAAACTCTATTGATTGTAAAAGGCATGTTGAAAGAAGGTTCTAGAACCAAAATATTTCATCGGTGTTAAAATTTTGTTCGAAACAAAGTTTTAGACCTTAAATCATTTATCGCTGGTACAATTATCTACGAAAGAAGGTTTCGGATCTGATATTGTCTATCGATCTTAAAAATCTTGTCGAAACTAGACGTGGAATCTAAGATCTTGTATACATGGTAAAACATTGGTCAAAACAAGATTTTATATCTAAAATCTTGTGGAAGTTGTCAAAGTTTAATCGAAGGAAGGTTTTGGATGTGAAACTCTATTGATTGTAAAAGGCATGTTGAAAGAAGGTATTAGATCTTAAATCGTTTATTGGTGGTAGAAGTCTTGTCGAAAAAAGGTTTTAGAACCAAAATATGTCATCGGTGTTAAAATTTTGTTGTAAACAAAGTTTTAGACCTTAAATCTTGTATCGCTGGTACAATTCTCTACGAAAGAAGGTTTCGGATCTGAAATTGCCTGTCGGTCTTAAAAGTCTTCTCGCAACTATATTTTGAATCTAAGATCTTGCATATATGGTAAAACATGTGTCGAAGGAAGACTCTAGATAAAAAATATACAAGTTGTCAAAATCTATTACAAAAAATTATTTGCGAAATTTCATTAGAAAATATTTTGAAAAAATTTGGTAGAAAAACTGTATCCCTATTATCAAAGTCAAATAGCGAATTTAAAAATAAAAGAATGAATTAAACACTACACATTGTAATGCATTTCTGATTACAGAAATTTATGAGTTAAGGTGACATACGAAGGGCTTAAAAATGTGATTACTATAATACCTTACAATAAATCAATGTTGAAGAAAATGTACTTATAACAGTTCGTAACAAAAATATTTAAAAACTTATTTCATAGAAAAATATCAGTCAAACAATTCATTATTAGGGACTAAAATGTTAAATTACATCATTACGTAAGGACATTTTCAGATATTAAATCTTTCGACTGAGAAATAGTAGAAATAAAAATGTTTATTCAAAACAAAAATGCAGGAAGTCTTTTTTTGCACAAATTGATCAGCAACTTAGAAATCGTACAATTAAAAACATTTAGTTGAAACAACAATGCTGAAAACTTCCTTCGCATAAAGTGACCAATAACTGAGAAACCGTAAAATAAAAGTATTTATTTGAAACAAAAATGCTGGAAAACTTTCTTTGCATTATACTATTTAATTTTAACGCCACTGTTGTAATATACGTAAAATGTCACATTTTTAAATTAACATTTTTTAAATTAACCTGCACGACTGCATCACCCTCAACATTTTATTACAATTTACTTCAAGGATTTCAATGCATTCCTTCAGTAAACAGAACATTTTATTATTTGGCATAGCATTACACACATGGATTAAAGTTCAAAGTAATATGCACAGCCAAAAAAGACATCGATTGTTAGGTGATTTTTCTGATTCTTTGGTAAAAAAAAAATTAAAAACAGTAATTTTCATGGAAAAGTGCAATTAATTTAAGACATATAACCATACATCAATACAACGATGCATCAACAAACTTGTACATATATTTACCACTTACTTCTGTTTGTTTACTCATATCTGTCTAATGCTAATCTATAATCTGATGATGGCTAATCCTGTGTTGGATGCTGCAGACGAACTTTGGTCACAAACGGGCGAGCATCCTTGTATTTCACGGTAAAAAGCTTCTGAGTCTCTACTGGGCGGCTGTGCAGCTCCTCTAACACGCGTTTCAACTCCCAACGCTGCAGTGGCGTACGATCTGAACCCACTGCAAAGTCTATCCCTTGTAAAATGGCAGGAGTATTCGTCGGTTTCACGGCTCGAAAGATTCTTACTAGCTCCGAGGATTTGATTCCAAGTGACATTTGATTGGTCTGGGCCTCGGGGAGACCTGTAAAAAGCGACCAAGACTGGCCAAGTTCAATTGGAAGGCCGCACGAAAATGTTCTAAAACGATAGCGATGGATTCGGGCAAGTCCATAGTAATTGGAGTACCCGGCGATGCTCCAATAGTCCGAACTACATTCGCCTTGACAGACTGCTGAGGTAGCAAAGTTGACGGTAATACATGCTGATCATAACATTCTGCGCAATGCAAAGCTTGATCGGAATCAAATATACCCTTGGCTCGAATAGCATAGCCCGGATGGTACGGCGAGTTGCAATCCATGCAATAAATAGCACCTTGTTTAATCATTTTCCCAGCTGGGCATGACTTGTAAGAACATGGAATTCCTTTCGCCGGGATCGCTAACGGACGAGTACTGATTGTATTGAATACGCACACTTGCAAATTGTCAAGTCCATTGGCTGATAGGTGGTTCCTGCCGCGTGTTGATGACTTTGTCGGTAGTGGCATCCTCAAAAGTCAAAAGTGGGAAATTGCGTCCAGAAACTGCGTACTGGCACAACGAAAACGTGGTAATAACGGAAATGTTGGCTACTCGAAAATTTCAAAAGCAAAAATCCAAAAGAGCCGACACCTCGCCACTAAAAAAATGGCAAACCTCCTTTTGATAACAAGGCCCGAGAGCTCAACCAACGAAAAAACACGCAATACCAGATGAACCCACGAAAACGTAAAACTTATTCGGGCGCAAGACAGCGATCTTTACTCTACGGTAGCAATGAGTACACTGACACCTAATATGAAATTTTTATAAATAAAAAAAAATGTAATGAATTAAATTTAATTTTTTTCTACATCAGAATAAAGTTTTGCATTCATCTGGCACCAGTTTGGAATTTATCTGGCGATAGTATGGATAAGAGTATGGGAAACGCTCATACACCAGACTAGTCCCATATCTTTGACCCATACAAAGGCATATAACACCCATATCATAACCATACCCTTTCCAATACTAAAGACATACTGCTGCCATACTAATAATTTCCACACGGGAATTTATAGCGAGAAAGGAATGTTCATACAAGAAAACTCTTTAATTTCAAAATTCCAAAATCTCGTACGAAAAAATATTTCACAACATTTAAAATAAACAAATTTGCTATAGTACCTCTAATATAATATTATAGGATGCATTCAGGGATGAAAAACACATTGTTGAATTTTAAGTAAAACAATACCCTATCTCTACTGCATTTTAGTAATTTTTCATGATTCTGCCTATTTTGTCGGGACCAAAATTAATGCAAAATTGGGCATAATAAAATATTATTATAGCAGCCATCAAAACTTACAGCAAATGAATGCGTTTTCATTTTTAACCAGGAGTTTCCACCTCCTCAACCCGTCACATACCCTCCCTGCAATGACATCGTTTCTGCAGTAAGTGTAATATTTATGGCTGATTCAAGGTGCAAATTCTTTATAATTATTATGCGGGAGAGGTAATTTTTTAATTTTTATCACAAAGTGACAGTGTGCGCCTTAAATAATAAATAAAATAGCATATGAATGGTAATCGATTATAATAAAAATAAAAAAAATAGTAATAAAAGCATGATTCCTATAGAGACGACGTTGATATTAGCGCAACTTAATTTTATAATTGTACAGAATATTTAGAGAAAAATATAGGATATCTGCTCTGCTGGTTGCATTCTTCCTCGATTAACCATAATGGTATAAATTAGCAGGAAGTAAAACTGAACAATCTCATAATACACCATAAAATATAAACAGATGCACCTAGACGTTGAAAACTATGAAACAGCATGCGTCATATTCAGAAAGACCTTTTAACCTTCCGCGGACGGAAATTTGATGTCCCCGTTACCTGAATAAGACGTCACAATGATGTCTGTAATATTTTTTAAAGACGTCCTCTTTGGGGACAATTTAGTTACGTCCCTAGGAAGTCCTATAAAATACGTCTCTAGGACGTCCTTTGAACCGCAGTGCCTATTGGGTACCTTGTATTAAATGAATTGCCTTTGGTATTGGTATTGGTATTATCTTCATCAGGTTCGGGGTGAACCCCAGAAATCAGCACACTTACCTGTTTGCCTTTGTATGCTATTCCTGATGCTATTCAGAGTTCCGTTGGATATCCAACTGCTTTGCAGAATCTTAAAAGTTGTCCGAGATTCCGCTCCCTGACTTCCTCCTTGCTTACAAATGGAGAGTCCAGGTATCTCCTTAAGCCTCCATCAGCGCAGGGCATTCGCATAGGAAGTGAATAGATGATTCCTCCTTGTTTTCATCACATCTAGTGCACATCGGTGAAGGTTTCCTTCCTACGGTGTGACTGTGCTTGTTTAAATTTCCATGTCCGGTTAGGATTTCAATAAAGATTCTTATTTTTGTTCTGTCTAATTCGATCAGTTTTTTAGCCCAACGGTCCGCCTGCAGCTCTTCTGCGAGGCTTTTGGTTGTGCTGCATTTTTTGTTTTTGATCCACTCTCTAACCAGTTGGGATTTCATTTGTCTTTCCAGTAGGTTGAGTCCTTCTTGAAATGGCAGTGCCACCCTCCTAGCCAAGTCTATACCATTAACTATTCCCGACTTGGCAAGGGTGTCGGCTCTTTTATTTCCTTTCCAGCCCATATGGCCAGGTATCCAGGTCAGGCTGAGTTTGTTTCTTATAGCCAGGTTACGTAGGCAAGTCTTTGTATCTCTGACTAAAGCTGATTTGACGACTGGATTGTCTAACGCTCTCAATGCGGCTTGGCTATCCGAGCATATCCATATCATTTTATTTGTCACTTCCTTCTCCATGAGGGTCTCGGCACACTTGAGGATTGCCGCCACCTCTCGTTGGAAGACAGTGTTAAATTTGTTGAGCTTGAGGGAAAAGTTCTCTCGCAGCTTTAGTCCGCAGTATCCTGCGCCTACACCCTGGTTGGTTTTGGACCCATCTGTGAACCAGATGATGCCATTCCTGGGTATTGCTGATTTATTTTTCCAGTCCTCCCTATTGGGGAAGCAAGCATTAAAATTGTTTTCCCCCGTGTGGTGTGTCTGGATCTTATCTTGTGGCTGGTACCACAAGTCTCTCAGATTTCCTCGAAAAAGATTGTTGAACTAATCTTGCTTACCTGTCAAGCTTCCCAAGCACTTGAGCCTATACACGGTTCTCATGGCTTCCCTCTTGCGGCTATGGGTGTACTCTTCCTTACTGAGAAAATGCCCCTGATGAACATAGCCTATACCCTGTTCAATTTTTGTTGAACTTGGGTCTTTTCTGTCCTCTGCCACCAAATTGGCGAGGCATAGGTAATCCTTGGTAACACAATCTGTTGGTAGATCCAGAGCAGCTGTTTCGGTCCTAGACCCCAACTGTTACCAAGAGCTCTCCTACAATGCCAGAAAGTAGCAATTGCTTTGTGACATTTGTTTTCCAGGTGACCATTCCAACCCTTGGAGGGTTACTCCAAGATATCTGGTTTCGCTGGCATATGGCACCTGCTTCCCGCCAATCACCATTTCCCTGAGTTTTTTGATCTTATATCTTCTAGAGAAAATGATGACGGCAATTTTCCGGTTGTATCGATAGCGCTTTTTCGTTGCACCATTTTTCCACAACCCTCAGCCATGTTCTTCCGCTCCTTTCCATATTACTTCCACGGAGGTGCGGTTAAAAGCACCCTCAATATCTAGGAAAGCACCGATATACGTTCCCTTCGTACTGGTTGCTTATCTGTAAAGCCCCCGGCTGACATACGTGCCAACTCAACAGATTTGCCAGCCTGGTAGGCATACTGTACCCCATGAAGGGGTGAGCGTACCAAATGACCTTCTATCAGATACCTCTCAACCAATCTTTCCAACAATTTTAATAGGAAGGGTGCTAGGCTGATCGCTCTGTAGTCCTTTGCCTCCACGTAGTTCCTGTTTCCAACTTTCGGTATAAACGAAACTCGTGATTTCTTCCATTCTTTAGGTGTGTAACCAAGCGCAATGCACCCCCGAAGAAGTCCAGTCAATGGTCTCAGGATAGCCCCCAGGCCTTCCTGCAGGAGGGCCAGGTATATGCCATCCGGTCCCGGTGACTTGAACGCCTCAAAGGCCATTCGTGCCCTTACAACCTTTTTTGGATTTACAACTTGGGCAGCGATCCCCCAGTGCCTCCCTTTACTCGTAGTACGCTCCCCGGGAGTACCGTTCGATCCTAGTTTAATACTTGGAAAATTGCTTGTAAGCAACATTTCCAGGGTTTCCTTCGGAGATTTGGCAAACTCGCCAATTTCTCTTTTGATAAATCGTAGTTTACCATCATTTCCTTTGGATAGTATTCTCGCTAATTTTGCAGTAGAGGGTATACTCTCCGTTTCCGAACAGAACTCCCTCCATGCATTTATCTGAGACTCTCTAATCTGCCTTTTGTATGCTTTCAACCTATCCTTGTAAGCCGTCCAGACTTCTGCTGTATCAGCTTTGATGCATATCAGCAGTATCTGCTGCTTGATTAAATAATCTCCTCGCCTCTTTTCGGCTATGCTCCAAAGCTGGTCCCCAAGTTAGCCTTCCCCTTTTGGGGTTTACTTTCATGAGTGGGTAATTGGCTTCGAACGATCTCATCACAGCTCCCCTAAGAAAGACCTCTGTGTACTCAAGATCGTTTTTCACTCCATACTTGCCTTTGAAGCCCTTCATCCTGGCTTGCAGACTTTCTCTGAACCCTTGCCAGTTCATGCTTCTTGGATTTCTGGACCATTTCTCTGCAGGGTTAAACTGTTCCAGTTTGGCCCGAATCAGTTTGTGATCCGAGAGCGATGGTTCATCAATAACCCTCCAATTCCTGGACAGCCTCACGCATGCCTCGGTTGCATAGAGTGAGATCAAGGACCTCTCTTCTGTTTGCCGTTACAAACGTTGTCTCAACTCCCTCGTTCAAAATTTCGAGGTTAGTGGATATCAGGTATTCCATGAGGGCGTCCCCTCTCTCATTTGTGTCTGTGCTCCCCCACAGAGTACTGTGAGCATTTGCATCACAACCAATGAGGAGATCAAGGTCCGCATTTGCGCAGTACCTGACTAACCTAGTTAGCTCGTCCGAGGGAGTTTCCCTATCTTGCGCAAAGTAGGCTGATGCAATCACCAAGCTCCTTTCCCCTATTCCCTAAGAGACTTTGACCGAAGCCAGGTCTCTAGTAAAGAATTCCTGTAGCAGGGCAGCGTCCATGTTTTTAAGAACTACACATGCCCTCTGCATTTCATGACGTCCACTCGCGTAGACTGTGCCAATCCTACTCAGGCCCCGAATCTGACCTTTGTAGCACCACGGCTCCTGTATTAGTGACATGGCTGGTTTTGTATGCGACACTTGCAGGTCCCTCATAAATTGAGCTAAGGCATCTTTGCAGTGATGCAAGTTAATCTGGAAAATTTCCGCACGATCGTTAGCCGTTAGAGCTAACTCGCGCTGGAAGCTCCCGCCGCCGAAGTTATCGGGTTTTTGGAGGTTGGCCTGAACACAACCTCTTCTGTCACCAGATAAGCTCGGTAGCCGCGAGACTCGAGGCGCTTGGTCGAGTCTTCGTCCACGCCGAGAACCAGAAGGGTGCCATGCGGCAGCTCCTCCCTACGGTGGAGAACCCACGTCCCACCCCTCAACCCAGCATTCTGCCTGTCTAAGATCTTAAGCAGGATGCTAGTCTCCTTCTTGGGTGGTGGCGCGAGTACCGTCATTTTAACTCTCTTGACGAGTACCTCAGGGAGTACAAGCCTCACCTTCCGGCCCCCATCAAGAGTTATCTGCGGAATTGCTTCCCGCAGCCAACAGGCACTCTCGTCATCCACACAAGCGAAGGTGGTAATTCCTCCTCTCAGGTGAGACTCTACGAACCTGGGTATGAACCCCCCTTCCGGGATGTCCACAACCAGGTCAATGATGACCCCCCTGAGTTGCTCAAAGACGCCCATCTCGGCCTACGTCGTCGTCAAAGGCAATCAATGCCCTTGGGAATTCAGCAGCGGCCGTCGAGTATGACATCCTTGATGCGGATTCTTGCCCCTGCTTAGCTTTGGCCTGCTTCCCTCGGGGTTTGACCGTGACCCCCCCCCCCCCGTTTGGCTCCTTCCATGTTGCCGGGGTGGGGGGGGGGGGGGGCTTAACAAACACCATACAGGAGGTGCTGAGTCGATAGCAGCGTGAGTGATGAGAGAATGCGGATCCCTATAAACGGGGCTCTCCGGTGAACGGCTCAGGGCTCTATAAACGGGCTTCTCCGATGACTGTGGGTATGAGTGAGGCTAGAAACTCAAGCCCCACCTCGACCTTCGGGCTGGAGGGGGGTGGGGCAAAGGACCTCTGAGGTGCCGTGACCAAGAATGGATCCCCCAATCCATAGGTGGGAGCTGTCGTGCCTAGGGATGCATGGTACAGGAGAAGCTGTACTGCTAACGATGACCTTGGGATACCGGGCGATCTCCCATTGTACGGGGCTCTGCGAGGTGTGACCTTTATTTCCTTTGCTTCTCGTGGGACTCATATCGATACACAGATGCAAAAAACCAAACAACAAGAGCCTCAGGTGCCTTGCACCGAGGGTGTAACGTCGGATGTGGCTAAGAACACTCTGATGGAGACCGGTACGGCGGAAGACACTCGTCCAAGCCCGATCCGAATGAGCGGCGCACAGAGGCGAAAGGCCAAGTGGGTAGCATACGAGGAGGCGAAGAGAAGCGTCCAGAGGAGCGTCCTCCACCGAGAGTAAGCGGTTCGAGGAAGAAAAGGGCGGCATCTTCCGTGGCTGGGGCTAGAACCCGTCTGGAAGAGCATCCCGGATCGACCTCAACCGTTATACAGTCGATTGGTCCTCCCTCTGGGGATAAAAGGAAGGCCGAGAGGAGTATTTCAGATGAATTGCCTTACTCCGAAAGATTTTCCATAGAAAACGTAATCCTTGCTGGAATATGGTTCGGTTCTCAAAAACCGCAGCCAAATTTACTCTTAACGCCTCTTTATGAAGAAATAATGAAATTATATCGTGATATTGCTTTTGCGGTGGACGGTATACAATTGCCGGTAATGATACGTGGAATCATCTTACACGGTACATGCGCTTTGCCTGCAAAATCATTGTTTTTGAATATGGTCCAGTTCAATGGAAAATTTGGGTGCCAAAAGTGCAAACCCAAAGGTCAAAGAACCAACCGAAAGTGGATATATCCATATAAGCGTAATTTACGACTCACAACTGATCAGGAGACTAAAGTTCATGCAGAACAAGCAGTAGAAACAGAATCAAAAATATGTGGTGTAAAAGGTCCCGGTATTTTATTGTTTACAATCCAATTCGATCGACAGCCGTTGACATGATGCACTGCGTGTTTGGTGTCGTTAAGCAACATATGCATTTAATATTTAACTCTGTGTACTCCACTGAACCGTTTTCAATCAATAATTGCATTCCAGTTATAGACAAGCGACTTCTGTCAATAAAACCGCCACATTTCATTCAAAGATGGCCTCGATCGATTTCTGACCATTTAGCATACTGGAAGTCATCCGAATATTAAAACTGGTTTTTTTTATTTCTCTTTGCCTATTTTAAAAGATTTAATGACTAATGTTTACTTTGATCATTACAAATTATTTGTGTTAGGATTTTTTTATTGTGCCGAGATAGTGTCTCAAGAAAATATGATCAAAAAAGCTTCAAAGCTTCTTCATGAATTTGTTCGCCAATTTGAAGTACTGTTTGGCATAGAGCATATGTCCTGTAACCTTCATCATCTTTTACACCTTCTTGATGTAGTTCGAGAGTCTGGCCCCTTATGAATATTGTCATGTTTTCCACGTGAAGACCTTAACGGAAAAATAAAATCAACGTTGCATGGAAGTAATTCTCCACAACTACAGATTTATTCAACTGTATTTTTATTAATAAGTATACGTACTCTCATTGAAGAAAAACTAATTAATGGTTCGCAAGCCCAAATATTTTGTAAGAAGCAACTTAAATTGAGTGAAATAATTTCCCAAGGTATATATGTAATTGGAAAACTTTCACACCCATACAGTTTATCTCCTGAAATTAGTCAAATTTTACGAAACAGCGAAATATTGTCAAATAAACGTATATTTGTTTTCAAAAGGCTTCTTAAAAGTTACTTATATATTTCAGAGAGTTATACACGATCAGGTAAATGCAAATCCATGTGCGTAAAATATTTTAAAAATGGCAGAACTTTTTATGGAAAAGTTATAATTTTTCTAAAGGTGTAACTGTGTATTTTATTATGAGGCACCATGTTTTCGGGGTGGCGGTATTTTAGAGGAATATAAAGAAAAATAAGGGATTGGCAAGGAAACCATTAAAAAATCGCTACAATGGCGCCCGAACAGGGACAATCATTAAAAAAAATCGTTACGATGGCGCCCGACCGTAGGACATATGAAATTGCCGAAATTTCATTAGAACCCTGCAAAATAATCAAATGACGGTTTTTATCGATCGCGAGTAGAAAAGATGTAGTTGCATGAGTTAGGATTATGTATTTGTATAAAGTTCACAATATTGCTATCTGAATAAGGTAACGGTCCCAATTATGGAACGGAGTCCCAGTGTATGGAACAGTATTAAAAAACACGTGTTATAAATAATAATAGAAGCATCTGATGCATTGTAAAAAATTGTAGGTGTAAATTAGACATTATATTTTCAGTGGAACATGAATTTTCCTATTGCACAAAATTTTTAACACTTAAAAAAATTCTTGTTCATGCACGTCCCGAAATCGGAACGAAATATACTGCCATTTGCATGGATTGGTAAATGCACGTTGTTGATCAATGTAAGTATATTAACTTATTGACGTGATTTTAAAGCATAATAAACAGGTTATGATAAAGTTTACGTATCGTTAATTGTTATCCGAAAATAGATTTTCACTTTTAAAGATATAATTTATAAATATAGGTGGTTCCGTAATGCGGACAAAAACTTTCCAAATGTCCGTAATTATGGAACGATTTTCAAGTGTTCCATATTTTGGGGACGTATTTCATAACCTTGTCCTTAGTTATGGAACGGCACAGTGGCTTTGTTTACAATGTGTGATCTATAAGATTTAAAACCATATATTATAAAATTTCGAGTAATTTTGTGCAAATACATCTGTGATAATTGCGTATCTATGGAACTGTGATTGGATGTTACAGTAAGTATTGTATCAGTGCTGCTTTATATACACATCTAAAACCTAACCTCAAAATTGTATCGCACAGATCTCACTTTCATAAATATGTTTAAAATTACTATTTATTTTTGATATTATTCGTTTTAGAGAAGAGTTTTATTATGAAGGTTAATAAAACGACGTGTAAACAGTCAAGCACTAAAAAATGAAGGGTCATAAAGAAACTTATACATAAGGTTAAAAGTGCCGTTGTGAGAGGCACTGACAAGAACTCCAAAAATGCAATTCAAAAGCGAAATAAAACAAAAATAACAAAAAAAAATTACTCTGTTAATGATATGCAACGAGCGCTCGATGCTGTTAAGAATGGCATGTCATTCAGAAAAGCGGCAACAGCCTATGGAGTCCCTGTTGTAACTCTGCATCGGCATAAAACCAATCCCGAGCTTGAAAAAAAAAGAAATGGTCCCCCAACAGTATTATCAGACTTAGAAGAAGCAGAAATCGTGCAGTGGATTATTTACAAAGCTGATAGAGGATACCCTGTTACAAAGACTGAGTTACTCGACAACGTGCAACAATATGTGCTTCGTTTAGAAAAAGACACTCCCTTCACTGAAGGAAGGCCGAGTCGTCATTGGTACGAAAGTTTCAGAAACCGACACCCAAACTTATCGATCAGAAAACCTCAAAATTTAACTGTAGCTCGTGCATCAGTAACAAGTACTAATTTGGAACAGTGGTTTACAGAGCAACATGCTTACTTAGAAAAGAAACATTTATTAGAAATAACACCTGATCGAGTTTTCAATTGCGACGAGACGAGCATGTTAGTGTGCCCTAATTCCGAAAAAGTTTTAACTCGAAAAGGAGCAAATTCTGTCTACAAGATTGTAGACACGGAAAAAGAATGCCGTACAGTGCTATTTATGTACAGTGCTGATGGTAAAAGAGCTCCCCCGATGATCATGTATGCTTACAAACAAAATTTACCAAAAGAAATTGTACAGAATACACCAAAAGATTGGGGCATCGGCACGTCTGAGAACGGTTGGATGACGAAAGAAACTTTTTATGAATATATATGCAACGTCTTTTATCCATGGACTTTGAAGGAAAGTGTAACCTTCCCGATTATCAAATATTTGGATGGACATGCATCTCACGTTACAATCCCACTTGTACAATTTTGTCGAGAGAAACAAATTGAAATAATTGCCCTCCATCCAAATTCAACGCACATCACACAGCCTCTCGACATACCTTTTTTCCATCCGCTGAAAGAGATGTGGAAAAAAACTGTCCCAAAATGGAAAGCCGAAAATAAAGTACAGAGCATTTCGAAAAAAGATTTTCCACGTGTTCTAGAAATGGCGCTAAAAAACTTCAAGGGAGAAGATACTATTGTTAAAAATGGTTTTAGAGCAGCAGGGCATTCAATCCAAAAGCTATAGATTACGACATCTTATGTAAAAAAAAGAAAACCGTTCAAGATTGCATTGGCAGTACAAAAAAGCACGATGTAATGACTGAGACTTCTTCGGCTTCGTTAATTTCAGTCGAAGATGAACAAAGTCATTTGTCAACAATGGAAACAAAATTATCAACCGAGCTCTTACAGGAATTCAAAAATGCTCAGTTGAGTGGTTCATGGACTGGAAATAATGAGATGAAGGGGCTTTTCGACTATTGGTGTAATATGAAGGGAATAACATTCGGTAAAAACATGGCATAATTTTGTATTACATATAATATTTTGCTTATGTAATATTTATATTCATATTTACAAATTTGTACATATCTTTCATGTGACATTTATCTTAATCTTTATCTCTTTAAATAATCAATTATTTCAATTTGATCTTTTTCATGTATAAGATTACATAATTTAATAAAGTAGATTATGTTATTTTTAGTAAAAATTTGTCTTCACGCGACTTAACGAGTCTTTTGCACAATATTATGGTTTGATTATATAGCATATGAACAAACGTAGTCGTTAAAATCAGTTTTAAAAAATAATTATACCTCAATTCATTTAATTAGTTCAAAATATTATTTACATCTTTATTTTATGAATTTAGTGGTATTTACTGAATTCTAATTCTTTGATCAGATAACAACAATGGAAGAACAAAACCATCAATCACAAGTATCGAACAATTAATCGGGCATGAAGTCAAATTAATAGATAAAATAAATGCTATGCCAGTTGAATACATTATTGACGATTCGATTCCTGTAATAAGCAATGCTGTTGACTGTAATAAAGAAAACGATGCGACTAATAAATCATGTAAGGTAATTAGCGAGCTTGCATTAAATAATGAAATACTATTGGAAAGTATTGATGACAGCATTTCAATAGAATGTTTATTAAATACGGATGAAAACATTATATTATTCAATAATGTGCCAGAATCTATTGTTAATAATAAAAACGTGGTTACTGACAACGAGTCAAACACTTCTGAGTTCTACACACCTAGTACTTCACATCATGTACTTCAAAACAATCAAGCAGGTATACATTTTATATATTATATTGCAGTAGACTCATGTTACAGTAGATATTAATGTTTCTATTTTATTAACTTAGGTAATATTAATCAACGTACGTCAAATAATCCATTTGCAGAAATTTTTACACTACCAAACAAATACTTACCAAAAAAGAAAAAAGTGGAAAACAAAAATTACCATCTGCTGGAACCTCCGAACAATGGTTGCGGATTCAGCTTGAAAAGGAAGAGAAACAAGCAAAGGAAAATAAAATTGCTAAAAAGAAGCATCTGCAAGAAGAGAAACAACAAATAGCCAAAGAGAAAAAAAAATTAGAAATGAAAATTAAAGAAATACAACAACAGATTAAAAATGAAACTTCGTAATTGATATAAATGTTTGAAAATTGTTACTTATTTGATATTTAATAAATTTACATGGAGAATAATTGCCATTACGTTCTTATTTGCTCTTGTGTTCCATAATAGGGACATCAGATATGGAACAGTAGGGACATAGCGCATTTTGTCGTTCCTTAACTGGGACATACAGCATATTACACTTTTATTAAAAAAAAAAAAATCGGGCTCATAAATTAATATTATATAAGTAATTTTTACTTCACAGATGATTACTACGTAAGGTGCAATTCGTTTTTTACACATTATTGCATTAATTTCTTTGATTTTATTCTAAATGTTCAGTTCCTCTCAACATGTGTACCATAATTGGGACTTTTACCTTATAACGTCTATGGTATAATGTTTATGGTATAATATAAATTTAGAAATTCTTTGATGTTTAATTTTGGGAGTTATCCGAAAATACGGGGGTAAATGATTTGCATCATATGTATATACACGTTAGATTTTTTATAATAGAAAGACAAGGAGATTTTGAGCATGCTAAAATTTGTAAGTTATATGAACAGCATGAAATTTGCATATTTAATAATTTATGTAATATGAGGGAGATTGGAGGTTGATTATTCTCGAGGTACAGGAAGCAACGTAGCTCAGAGTAGAGCCATCTACCTTGCGTCGGAAGGACCCGGACTCGTACCCCGTCGTATAGCCAAATTGCCTCAGAAACTTTGATTTTATTCCGACTTCATTAACTTTTACTATTTCTTGTGATTGAAATAATAATTTATAATAAGTAATCACCACATATGCAGTTGAAATGATATATACTGCTGCGTTAAAAAAAGTGTATATGGTAAATTTTTGGTTGAAATGATATATACCAAACCCATTTACAAACGCAGTTAAAATGATATACACTGCGAAGAATTGAAAAACAAACGCATACATTTGATTGAAATGATATATACCGATGTGGTTGATGCAAAGGCGTTTGAAATGATATATACCGACAAAGATACATTATTTTGATAATATATTATATGTAATGTTACTATATTTCATGAACAAAAATAGTGGAAGTTACTGAGAATGCGCGGTTGTTTCTTCTCCATGTTGACGGATGTCACCATTGACAAGAAAAGGGGTTAATGTAACTGTGTGTTTTGTTATGAGGCACCATGTTTTAGAGGTGGCGGTATTTTAGAGGAATATGAAGAAAAATAAAGGATAGGGAAGGAATCTTTCAATTGTTTTGTTTATATTTATTATGCTTGTTTACAAACCTGCACGACAATCATATAAATATCAACTCGGTTGATCAATATCAGTTAGTTTGTGCCGCGAAGAAACTCACTAAGGATTGGTGGCGGTTCCGATTTTGCGCGTCGCGGTAGGGATGTGTGTGAGTAATATCCTGTATTTAATTATATATATATATAAATATATTTTTTTTTTTTTAATTTTTGTTATATTTTTTTTCGTGAATAGGGCATCTTAAGCTATATATATATATATATATATATATATATATATATATATATATATATATATATATATTAGGGTGTATTTTTTAATTCGAAGTGAGTAGTGATAAAGCGATAGTTTAAGATGCCCTATTCACGAAAAAAAATGTAACAAAAATTTAAAAAAATATCTAGCATTCACGCATGCGCGTCAAAAACGTCGTTTTTTGGGTGTTTTTTATTATTTTTCCTGTAACTTTGCGATTTTTTTTTTCCTTTACTTGTTTTTATCTTAAATTGTGCCCAGAGTCTGTATCTTTAAGACCCAACATACAAAAAAATTTTTTCGCGCCTCTGAAATATCGGTAAATATGACCATCACGATAATCCGCTATAGCAAACCTGGTAAAAAACTGGCTATTCGAAAAAATAATATTTGACAATATAATTTTGATGTATTTTGGTCTCCTGATTACGAATATGATGCCAGAAATTGGCGCTCGTCAATATTTCGGCCGCTATCTTGTAAAAACAGCCAAAAATACGTGATTTTTTTCAAGTTTTTTTTTGCATTTACATGTTGGAATAGTATTTTGTGTAACAGGCGTACGGTTTTCTCGGCATTATGTTTGTTTTGAAGACCTAAAACTAGTAATTACTGATGAGCAGCTACATTATCATCCGCGGACGATAATGTAACATTATAGTCCTATGCGCATGCGCACTTGTTCATAATGTAACATTAAGTACCTGTGCACTTGCGCATTCAGTATTCTTCTATCGACTTGCGCCGACGCTTGGTGCATCGTTTACCTCGGAAACCATAGACCTGTTACATAAAATATCGCGTGTAACATGTAACTAAAACCATTCTGGTCGTCGCATGTGTTCTCGGTAATCGTCGGCGCGCTATCGCTGCGACTCGAACCGGGAACACCATACTCGGACCAGAATGACAGGTTTGGTTCCATGTCACACTATATACTATTTCATTACAAGGCCGTAAAGGTGGATTTCACGGTGCGAAAGTCCGAGTATCGACCGATCACACGAGTCCGTGAAATCTTACGACCGAGTGACGAACATTATTTATTGTACTAATAAGAGCCGGAAAATTCATATTGTATACTCTCGCAATTCGAAGCAGTGAAACATTCGGCAATATTTCGGCCGACATCTTAAAAAAAATACCTCAAAAAACGTGATTTTTTCAAGTTTTTTTTTTTGCATAAGTCTAAAAAGACACGTATCCTTTTTTTTTTTAAAGAATAAAAAAAATTGTCGTTAAAAATTTGAAATGCACTTCTGGGGGTCTCCTTGTAAGTTCATTCTTTAGTGCTTAGTTTTAAATTAAGTGTGTATTATGTTTGTTAATGCAAAACAGTGCGTGGAATCGAAAAAGAAGTAAAACCTGTAATTATAATCATCTTTTTTATTTTATAAGAATATAGTAAAATGTTGGAATTAGAGGTGTAGGAAAAAATGATTCTGTAAATATTGTTTCTTTTGAAATATAAACGCAATACACCAGAAATGATTAAATAATATCGATATTTTAAACTTAAAACATATTGTTTTACCATACGATGCACATTTGGAAATACTCAATCGCATTTTACGTTCTCACAGTAACAAAATAAAGTTCTTATTACATTATCGTCCGCGGGTGATAATGTAGCTGCTCATCAGTAATGGCTAGTTTTAGGTCTTCATAACAAACATAATGCCGAGAAAACCGTACGCCTGTTACACAAAATACTATTCGAATATGTCAATGCAAAAAAAACTTGATAAAAATCAAGTTTTTTGGCTATTTATTCAAGATAGCGGCTGAAATATTGACGAGCGCCAATTTCTGCCATCATATTCGTAATCAGGAGACCAAAATACATCAAAATCATATTGTCAAATATTACTTTTCGGATAGCCAGTTTGTTACCGGGTTTGCTATAGCGGATTATCGTGATGGTCATATTTACCGATATTTCAGAGGCGCGAAAAAATTTTTTTGTATGTTGGGTCTTAAAGATACAGACTCTGGGCACAATTTAAGATAAAAACAAGTAAAGGAAAAAAAAAATCGCAAAGTTACAGGAAAAATAATAAAAAACACCCAAAAAACGACGTTTTTGACGCGCATGCGTGAATGCTAGATATTTTTTTAAATTTTTTATATATTTTTTTTCGTGAATAGGGCATCTTAAACTATCGTTTTATCACTACTCACTTCGATTTTAAAAAATTCGATACACCCAAATATATATATATTTACGATTAGTTTCGTGTCTTGGGCAGGGTCTGCTCATAGAGCCCAACTGACGAGTCCGTGAGCAGACCTGGGACGAAACACCGATCCATATAAAATAATAATGATTTATATAAAATTAATTACGCATACAATAAAATTGTCTGTGTTAATTTCAACCATTAAAAAATCACTGCAAAGGTAATGTGTATTTGTGAAATACCATAGAATTGTACGGTTTCTTATTTCGTTATACTGCATAAATTCAATGCATTCTCAACAAAAAAATATACATTACCATTTATATACACATGTAACACACTTGATGATATTGAGATAATACCTGTAAATTATTTTCAAATAGTTTGTTATTTCATTGAAATTGAACATACTAACACCAGTTATGTAATAGAACCTGTTAACAATAAAGAAGTCGAATAGTTTTATATAATAACTTGAAACTACACTATAATGCTCTAATATATATATATATTGTAATACACACGTTGCACTATGTAATTTTCGGCAGCGAGGGCCCGTGCGTGAGATACGCACACAGGTAAATCCCCACCAATCTATATATTCAGATCCGCTTCAACGGAGAAAGTCAGTCGGAGCAAAGTCAAATTATTTTACCTTACCTGCGTAAGTTACAATATAATATATAATATATGTAGAAAGTATAACTGTATGTGTATACTAAATTGAAAAATGCTTGCGGGAGGAAAGTTGCTGCTTTTCTCCTGGTGTGAAGAAAAAATTTTTTTTATTAAAAAATGACTGGTATTTTGCCTGCCCAAACCTTTTTGTAAATTTTTTTTTGTCTCAAAAATGAGATTCTTATAGTAAACAACCTAAATTTATAGTCGGCGTTCTCAACGGAATCATTCAAAATTAATTATTATTTTAAAAAATCTGGTAGGTCCAAGCTTATTAGAGCACCTCATTTTTTAATGCAATAATTCATTCTGAATGATCGCATGGAAAGTGCAGGCTGTAAATTTAGGATGTTGACTACAAGGACTTCAATTTTCAGAGCAAAAAATAAAATCTGCAAAAAAGTTTGGGTAGGCCGAAATGCGAGGCATTTTTTAACAAAAAACGCGTTTTCGACTAGAAGGAAATGACGTATGGTATATATTTATTTTTTTCAAAATGTTGAGAATTTTTTAGATAAAAAATGTATATATCATTTTTTTATACGAGTATTATTTCTATAAGTAAAATTTCATTGAAAAATTTCAGGCATAACTGGCTGTGCGGTTTTTTGTGGAATGGCCCATTTATCTGCCCTCCCGAGTAAAAATAAATTGCATATGATTTTTATCAAAATTGATCAGATAAGGATCGATCAAAAATTGATTAAAAATAGATCTTCTTTTTGATACAATTTTGGATATAGAAATAAACCGAATATGATCGATTTTTCGTTTAATTTTAATCAAACAATGATAAAAGATCCAGTCGAATCAGTGGGGTCGATATCAGATTCAGATCTAATTAACATTGCAATAGGGTAAGAATAATATCACGTCCTTTTTGAGACAATATTAGATCTAAAATAAATCGAATATTATCATTTAGTATAGAGTCTATGAGGTCAATATCATAATTTAATCTCATTCTGATTCTGTGGAGATCACTCTGTGGTATGAATTCGGTCATGTTTAAATTAAAATTAATATAATGCGAATCATTAAACGATTCAACAAGCGAACAAGTAGAGATGCCCTATGTAAAAAAAAATTGTATTTAAAAGATCATTCCAAAATGTCAGAAAATTAACCTCGTAAAGATATTGCTGGGGATGCGGAACAAGTTCGCTGCGGAATAAAACAATAAGATAAAATTATATTTAATTGGCAATAAAAAGTTAAATATTTAGAAAAAAACATTCCCACCCCAAGATTCGAACCCGGGTCGCTCGTTCTCGAACCTAGAATCTTACCACACTGGTTCTACACTTATCTTTGAATAATAATTATGTTAATTTTATATGAATAAAATTAACAAAAAAGAAAAGTTTTTTGGCCGCTGGTATAATAATGTAAATTTGAAGTTATTTAAATTTATATTTTATATTTTACTGTGTAATATGTATTTAGTTATGTCATTTTTATATTAAGTCATTAAGTCAAAAAGTCTTTATTTCAATATTTTTGCAACAATTAAATTACAACGATAGCGTATCAATTGAAAATTACAAGCGTGCATGTTGGAACTGTAACAAACCATATGTTGCATATAAAAAGTAATGTTTAGTTTTTTTAATAGGTTTTTCGTTTCTTTCGCCGGTCTTTTTTTCGCATATTTGCTACTTTCAAGTCCACTCAAATTTTCGTCGTCTCTCTCCATACTGGGACTGCTTCTATCGATGGAGGGGTTCGATACTGCATTATTAACAGACATCGTTTTATTTTTCTCCACTTTACTTGCATTTTCGGACTTATTACGTAGGTAGTAGAGAAAACTGACAACTTTTTGCGAGTACTCGAATTTTCTAACTTTTAAAGTCTTAGATACATTCTCGTTGATAAAACCTAAAGCATAATATGATTAATATTTTTTATCTTTTTGTCTTTCCAATTAACATTGTTGTCAATATAAGTTAAATTAATTATTACGTTTGACCCCTTCAAATATCCTCGGTGGAATGGCGCTAACATTTTCTCCTCCTTTGCCGGAAACTGTCATTTTTTACAAGTTTATCTTCCTCCAAAATTTCAAGCAGAAGAGCTCTCATCATTTTTGACGGATTTGTTCGATATCGTCGTTTTATCGACTATGCGTCAAATGAAGGCAACCACACTTCAGAATCGTGACCAATTTCAGTCTAAACATTACAAAATATAACATATTAAATGTGTAATTATATAGGTTAATTTATATATGTTAACATTTTCAAGAATGCATTATATGGGCAATTTTCAAACTAGTTGTAATTTGCCAGAGGACGTTACACATATTTTTACATGGTTTTAAGTAATGAAAAAATATAAAAACATTTTTCATAGTGTACCATAATATTATCTTAGTCAACTAAATAAGTAGTCACGCAAGTCTAAAAAAATTATTGTTTTTGTTTAAAATATAGGGTGACAGAGGAATTACATACAAAGGCCAGGGGACGTTACATTTTACGTATCAATCGGCAGTCCACTAAGAATAAACGTTGATTTAAATCAGTTTAACTACTGTAACTCAACCAGGAATAACAACGAACTAAAACAAACCGATGTTCATAATTTTATTACAGATACTCAAAGGGATATATCCTGGTTACACAAAATTGCAACTATTTTTGAAAATCACTCATATATAAATGCGAATTAGCGAAAGTCACTACAAATCAGCGTATGTATACACTAATAATCAGTGCATAACCGTGGATTCAAATTTAGAGAGTATGTACCGTGGAAGATAATTCATTGAATGTTCATTACCTTATTTGAGCATTCTTGTTCTAAAGTGCCTTTAACGAGGTTTCCGGGTTTAAAATTTTGATCTTCAGTAGTTCTGCAGAATTGTCTCTGCCTAATATGGTCTTCGATTTTCCGATCAGCAATTTTTTAACAAAATTGATATTTTCTGGATCTACCAGACTTTCCAGGAAGTCAATATTTTTTGTTGTCACTGTAACGCAATTAAATTGAATCAAACTGAGAAGAGATAGTGTGACAGATGCAATGATCTAAAACATACAAGACGGAAGTAGCACATTCTCAGAAGCTGGTTTTATACTGCTTGAAGGAAGATACACCGATGGAATGTCACTGCCCACTTTAGCACCAGTAGGGCTCTCATCATCGTTGTCGTCGACATTACTATCATGGCTCATTTCTTCAATCCTAGACGAAAATTATTTTTATTAAAATATTTATCGTATAAATTATTATTATATTTTATTATATTAAATCAAAATAATATGATAACAATTAAAAAAAACTTCACGTCCTACATCTTTTATTTACACTCAAAATGATCAGTTTTTAAAAATAAAATTATAATTTTACTTGTAAACTTGTCCGAACTTCAAAAACTGGGATTCCATTCAGCTAACTTTTTGACGTGACCGATTTTGATCTAAACATCATTAAATATTCATATGAATATGATATGATGATTGAAACTTGACCAAATTTCGATGAAACTCGATCAGATTTTTTCATCGCCGATTTGGGACCATTATGAATTAACTATGATTAGCATGCCCTCAATAATTAACATGACATGAAAATCCAGATGTCACAGGACACAATTTAAACCGATTACCCGCTAAGCGTAAATAAAAAAACGTAAAGAAAAGCGTAAATAAAAGAGTCATACAAATTTGATCAAATTTTCATACAAACTTGATCAAATTCTTATACAAACTTGATCAAATTTTCATCTAAAATTGATCAAGATTTGATCAAGTTTCGGTCAAAATCGCTGAAATTTAAAAGTGATCTGGAATGTACACTAGTTGACACGCTGAAAGCAGAATTGGGTTAAAAATATACTACGAGCAAAGGCGAATTATTATATTGTTTTAGTGTAAAAATTAGCTAAAGTTAGGCGCTATAACTAAAAACGGATTGAAATATCTTGCGGGCAAAAATGGCTCGCGAGGTTATATACAGTTGTACCGCGCGAAACAATGAAAATATTTGAACATGTGCTTCCAAACATGGACTAATCGACTTTGACAAAATGTTTTCAATAAATATTTATTATGGTGTCTAAAAAAATCAAGAAAATTTCATTGTTTCTCTCGTTACAACGGAATATAACCTCTTAAAATATTCTCAGGGGCAACAGTAAGGAAGAAGAATGGAATATAATGTATTACATTACATTTTTAATCATTTCACTTTTCACGTAGTTCATTTTATTAGGAAAGTTAACTCGGCATGCTTTTTAAAAAGTGTTCCCATCAAGCTTTGATCAAATTTAGATCAAGTTTAGATCATATTTTTTCTATTAACAATTTTTTATCGTAGTGAAAAGAATCGTTGACGTGGCATACAAGTTTAGAAATAACTATTTCTGTAAGAAATTTAAAAAACCGACCAAAACTGAAGTTTACAAAAATTACTGAAATATTCTGAAATTCATGGAAATTGCTGACTTATTTTCTGAATTTTATCGAATGAATTTACTTACGTTTCATTTTCAAAATCTGGATTTTCTTCGAAAAGACTAATGTCTTGGAGAATGCGTCGACTTACGTTCCGATCAGTGTTTGGCTTTAAGGCTAGGGACATGTTGTTTTCTTTCTTTTGCTTCCGTTTTTCAAGCAGTGGCGGAGTATTTGCGGTCACTCCTCATTGGCAAGAATTTCGCCGTCTACCGTAACTTCTAGTTTTTCTAGCATGTCTTTATCACCTGACAAATACATATATATGTATATATATATATATATTTTTTTTTCAGTACTCGTAGAAAGAATATATGAAAAGAAAGCACTTTACTTACTACCAAGTTTTAATAGGGTTGCACGATACCAGCGTCCTTCTTCCCACTTGGCTTCAGTGCGAGATTGACCAACTGGTCGTACGAAATCGTGCGATATAACACTTGTAGTTCGTGGCTTATTCAGCCATAAAACGAGTGCGTACATTTCAGACTTTTCCATTGGTGAAATGTTTCCAGCAATTTAAAAATAATTCGCCTTTCTTTCAATTCCGTTTCGTACTTGACAGGAATTCAATCAGTTGGCAACTGTCTTTTGTCACAAGCACATAAACGTAATCATGATATGTTTATCATGGTGAGCTGCATTCACGTAAGTAAAATAGCGCGAAATACGAGTTTCACATTTTTTTATTGCCTGGTAAATTTCAAGCCCATGCCTATAACTTGAAATATTACTGACACGTAACCAAATTTGTTGGATGTAAAATCAGATATCATGCCATTTTTTAAAAGGAAACTAGCAGAGTATTCTCGTGCAAATCAATTCCGAATTTTAAAAAAGTTACGTGAAAATACATATTTAAGCAACGACGAAAATTCTTCTGCAAGTGGAAGTGACGATGATATAAATGATACAACAGATTCCAGTTGGGAATCTGAAATAGAAAATGATTGTGAATGCTACGAAATAAACATCATGTCGGCAAGTGAGGGGGACGAAAATGGAAGGTTAGTTCAAATACAATGTGCCGCTGTTGAAGGATATATTTTTTTATTTAGTGACCGGGTTATTGGTAAAAATAAGTTAATCAAAGATTACTTTTATTAGTATAGCTGAATAATGTACGTTAAAATTAATACCTCTACGATCTTAAAGGATTATAGTCTTGAAAGGTTTTGTCTTTATAGTAAAAATATGTTTTAGTTTTTATTTTATCTTCGATTTTTTATTTAATGTAAAATATTGATCATTTCTATTACAGATGTAAAAGTTTTCCCATTGTCCTTTTGTTCAAAATTACTATCTATTGTCGACGAATTAATTGATTTGTTTAAAGTATTGTATATATTCTGTTATACATTTTAGTAATAATTCATGAGAACAAGCTCTAATATAATTTTTATTTTATTTTGGAATAGTATTTACTTCATTTAATATATGCTAATTAATACTGAAACTAACCCATACAATAATATATATTATTCGCACTACGATTTTATAGAGCCGCGGAATCACGTGCAAGTTTAAAAAGAAGGGAATCGCAAGATTTGTTCATAAACGATAACGAATTTCACGACATTAATGGTAATTTTATTGCTACGCCATCGTAGTTACATATATTACATATGTTTTGTACTCTAAGGT
This sequence comes from Trichopria drosophilae, assembly GCA_030407085.1. Classification (NCBI taxonomy): domain Eukaryota; kingdom Metazoa; phylum Arthropoda; class Insecta; order Hymenoptera; family Diapriidae; genus Trichopria; species Trichopria drosophilae. The sequence goes on from CM059585.1 coordinate 52,429,011, forward strand.
ACATAAAATTTGATCAAATTTTTATACAAACTTCATCAAATTTTCTTATAAACTTGATCAAATTTTTATATAAACTCCGTCAAATTTTTATATAAACTCCGTCAAATTTTTATATAAACTCCATCAAATTTTCGTTTAAAATTGAGCAAATTTTGATCAAGTTCATTACATATATTTTGTACTCTAGGTATATAAACGATAAATTTTAAATAGATCTTTAATGTTAATTTGTATACTTTTTATTATAGCAGAGAATGTGAGTCATGAGGCAGATGATTCAGATGAACATAATTCTACCTTGAGTTCGGAATCATTCGATGATCTAGAAAGCCGCATTTCTGATATGGAAGAAACAAATGATTCTGACGATGACGACAACTGTCAGGATCCAATTCTTGATAAAGCGATCGATGCGACAATCACATTAGCTGAAAGTTTGATATGTACTTATTGCTCGTTATTCGACATAAATTAAGTGCAGCTTGCTTAGGTGATATACTTCAACTGCTTTATTTACATTGTCCTGTCCCCAACAATATTCAGCGTACATTATATAAATTGTTAAAATTAATACGCCAATCTAATGTACCGATTATACGACATTATTATTGCAAAATTTGCCATACAGTACTAGAAAAAAAAAGAGTCATTATGTCTACACGGGCATAGTGCTTCAGAAGGTGGGTATTTCATTCGAATACCCATCTTATCGCAACTAAAAATTATGTATAAAAGGCCATCCTTCGTAAAAAATTTAAAACTGAGATTTACTCGACAAAAAATAAATGACGAAAATTACGAAGATATATATGATGGAAATATTTACAAAAAATTAGCAGAAACCGGTATATTATCAGATCTCAGAAATATTTCCTTAATGTGGAATTCAGACGGCGTTCAATTGTTCAAATCGTCTAAATATAGCATTTTAGATGCTGATAATGTTGTCGACATAGACATATTAGCCTCTCCATCTCTACCGAAACTCATAGGACAACAACAACGTCTATTGTAGATAAATTGCGAAAATCATACATTTAACGGAAAGTGTGCTATGCGAAATGTTAAAATGCTTAAAAATTAGATGCTGGAAAATCTTCAAGACTAGCCTGCATCTCTTCAAAAGTCAATGAGAATTTACTATGAACTTCATAGTATGAAGTGAAACGTCTTGCAGTAATGGAAACAAAAGACATCGAGTGTCTACCTATAGATTTCATCTGAAGTTTGCAGAACGTGAAATTGAAGAAGTATGGTCATGCTTACCACTCACAATACACGTGAATGTCGTCGATAAACATTTTGAAACGAGTGATGATACTGCAGATAGACAACCGCCGATGATTAAAGATTGTGCAAAGTGTCAATTTCAGAGGGCTGTATAGTAATGGCAATATAGGTATTTTAAAAATAAGAAATCTCGGGTCCTCGAGATTGCTTTCGCTTTGCAGTAAATGCGCGATAATATTTAACAATTTCATTTTCATGTTCTTTTGAATGGCGATATTATTATTAGTTTACTCATGCATTGGCTCATATGCAATGGTAATCGCTCCATAACCACTATATCAGCAAGTATATCATCGTAGTCTACGATGAATCCATGCATTTCAGATGCACCCGCATATTTAATTCTGCGATACACAGATTCTGCAATCTCTTTAAACATACCAAAGGATGGCAGCATGGTCACTTCCTTTAACTGTTTACTTAAAAGACACAAAACTGTGCATAAAGATAGAAAGAAACTGTTGAATCTTACACGCTTCTCTTAAATTTTTACATCGTCATTTCGATCTTATTATTCTCAGAAATTTTAAAAGTCGGAAATATTAAATGAAGGTTAATTAATTACATTAAAAGCAAGTCGATACTCGTATGTGTTCGTCACTTATGGGAAGTCAGATTCATTGTTACCGTATAGTAAAGTCTACGGATAATTAACAGGTCGAAACCTGTGTAATGGTGTTTCCCGCCGCCCCGTGCCCAGCTCGTATCGGTAGCCCAGGGTACGGCGGGGCTGTGAATTAACTTCCAGGAAAGGAGAATGAGCAAAATAGTACACTGGGTTAAACATATACAATATTATTATTTACCAAGGCCCTAGTTATACAAGTGTATGTAAGTGCGGCTTTCCGCTCAGCCGAGGAGGTGACTTTACGTGTACTAGCTAAATACGCTATCAAATAAAGATTCGGTGCAAGTCGGTGCACGCGGTATCGCTGCAATAAGGATCGGAAGTAATACTAAAAGATTATGTGCAAGTCGGTGCACGCGGTATCGCTGCAATAAGGATCGGAAGTAATACTACTCGGTATCTTTAACAAAGTAAGATACGCAGTGTGCGGGCCGCGTACAGGCGGTAAATACGGATGCGTATTGTTCCCACGCACGGGATGCTGGTAATCTGGAGGGTCGCGTCGGAGGTCGGATGGAGTGACCAACAAGAGCGATACCCAAGTGGTCCAGGAGACGGACGGTCTCGTCAAGGGCAATACTCAAGCCGAGGGACGGAGTGACCAACAAGAGCAATACCCAAGTGGTCCAAGAGATCAACGGTCTCGCCAAAGGCAATACCCAAGCCGAAGGACGGAATGACCAACAAGAGCAATACCCAAGTGGTCCAGGAGATGAACGGTCTCGTCAAGGGCAATACCCAAGCCGAAGGACGGAGTGACCAACAAGAGCAATACCCAAGTGATGCAGGAGGCGGAAGATATAGTTGCACAAGAGCAATACCTAAGTGTAGCTCAGGGCTAGTCGTCCGAGGAGAGCGAACGACTGCTGACTTTCACCTCGATGCGCGTCAATTTATGCTCGCCGGCTCTCCTTCTCCAGTGCTTACCCCACTAGCGCGGTGTGACGCGCGTCGCTGCTGAATGGAGGGGTCTGGTTGCATGCTTGAGAAGCTCCTATCGGCGGAGCTTTGGTCCACGGTGTCTACAGGATTACGGGAGAAAGCGTCAGCTATGTAATTGGAGGCTCCTTTCCGGTACTGGATACGGAAATCGTACTGCTGGAGCTCTAGTGCCCAGCGTGCTAGCCGACCGGAAGGATTGCAAAGCTTTTGCAGCCACGTTAAAGCTTGGTGATCGGTGCTTATGGAGAAATGGTACCCTTCAAGGTAGGGTCTCATTTTTCTAACTCCCCATATGACCGCTAAACATTCCCTTCTCTGTTGCAGAGTAGTTAAACTCTGCTCCCTGCAGTGTCCGGGAGGTGTACGCAATCACTTTTTCCCCGTCGCCGTCGGTATGCGTGAGAACACATCCCAAGCCAGTGTTTGAAGCGTCCGTCTGAAGGTCAAATTCCTGGGTGAAGTCGGGACAGGCCAGGATCGGTGCTTCGGTCAGTTTCCTCTTTAGGGCCTGGAATGCATCAGTGGCTGCATTATCCCATTGCCACTTGGCGTCCTTCCGTAGCAGCCGGGGCCGAGTGGAGGCCGAAAGGCATAACACGGAATTGCATTAATCCCCGTCCTGGTACGGAAAATGCAGTGAGAGGCCTGCTTTCAGTTGACCATGGTACTTGCCAATAACCATTTTTTAGGTTAATGGTCGAGAAGTATTGCGCTTTCCGGAGCTTATCCAGTGTGGCCTGTATATATGGTAGAGGGTACGCATCTTTTCTGGTTACGTCGTTGATCCGCCGAAAGTCAACGCAAAAGCGATGCTGCCCGGTTTTCTTTTTTACAATGATTATGGGCCAACTCCAAGAACTATTGGATTTTTCAATGACGCCTTCTGCCTCCATTTTCCTCACTTCGTCGTCAATTATCTTTTGCATGGCCAGATTTCTGGGACGGTATCGTTGTTTAATAGGCAACGTTCCTGGTTTCAGATTAATGATATGCTCCGTTACTGAGGTCAGGCCCGTGACAGTACTAAATTTATTTAACTCTCTGTTCAGAAAGTCCTGAAATGGTTTCTTTCTGTTGACAGTAGTCAGCAATTCGTAGGCTAACGTAGGAGGTCACCGCACCGGTGTCTAGAAGAGCTTGGTGTGTCGAATCAAATATTTTTACCAGCAATTGGGGTCGTGTCTCCCCGTCGATTTGTGGGCCGGAAGCATAGTATCTCTCCCGGCCCGCTGCTCGTTTCCCGGCGGACACGGGCAGTTCCGGGACAATCTTCCATCTTGACCGCATCGAGAATAAAATATGACCGTCGCATTACGACATTGGTGTCGTTGGTGTCCGGGTTGTCGGCAGTTCCAACACATCGTCTCTCGGTCCCAAGGTCGCTGCGTGGCGGAGATGCTTCTTGCGGATGCTGGACGTGGAGATCTGTTTTCTGGAGGCTGGTGCCGGCGGTTCTAGATTGGACATCTGCGGTTCTCTGGAAAAGCAGGTGCAGCTTTAGACTCGCTGTCCACTTGCTCGATTGCCCGGGTCTGATTCATCCTGTTCTGACTACTCTCCACTTTTTCTATGCGTTTAATATTTTCATATTCCGTGGCTAGTCGGCAGAGTTCATTAATGGTGGGTACGTCTGGGTTACGAATATATAACTTATATCCGTCCTGCATGTTTTCATAGACTCGTCGTGCTTGTTCGGCGGGCGGGAATGTACCGGCCCTGCGCATGAGAGTCTGTATCTCATTGCAGTACGCGGCGAACGATTCGTCTACCCTATGGAGACGGTCACGAATGGTCCTTTCGACTTGACCTCGTATACGTGGGTCTCCATACCATTGCATGAGTTCGGCAGCAAAGTCTTCTCCCCTTAGTAATTGTAGTACTCCAGCTAATATTTGGCCTTCGGAAAGACCATAGGCCAGTCGAAGTTCCTCCACTCTTTCCAAAAAAGAGGTCGGGTCCTTGCCGGAAAAATGGCAGCCCCATCGCCGGATCTGGTCAATGGCTGCAGTGCGAGATGCAACGGTAGATATTGCTGCATGATTATGGGCGGGTGCCGGGATGTATCCGGAATATCGTATTGATGACCCAGGCGTGATAGTAGGTTGCATTATTGTCAACCCAGTGGCTCCAGTAACTGTGCCTCCTTGGGTTATCGCAGATCCAGGGAACTGAAAGTTAGGCGCGGTTGCAGTTGCTGGTGCGTGTACCCAAGACGCGATGTTGGTCACCCGAGTGGTAACCAACAAGCTGCAGTGAAGATTGTAGTAGCCGGAATCGTAACGGTCTTTACAGAGTTAGGAACGGTAATACCCGGGGAAGTTCCGAAAGGTGAAACGGAGGCGCTAACTTTTTCGTCGGAGTCCGCGTTTGCATCGATATCCGGGGAATGCTTCATCATGCTCTCCACCAATGTCGGGTTTGCGCTAGCGAATGTCCGGAGTCGAGTACGGAGCTCGTTGATCGAATCACCATTATCTACACTTAGTCGAGATAATACTTCTTGCAAATCTTCTTTAGTAAGATTAAGCACCCATTGCAGATTTTCACCCATTGTTCACCTGGCAGTTAATGACCGGGGGAATTCAATCGCGTGATAAGTTACTTTTTAAACAGGCGAGAAAAGTCCCTGTTCGGGCGCCATGTAACGGTGTTTCCCGCCGCCCCGTGCCCAGGGTACGGCGGGGCTGTGAATTAACTGCCAGGAAAGGAGAATGAGCAAAATAGTACACTGGGTTAAACATAAACAATATTATTATTTACCAAGGCCCTAGTTATACAAGTGTATGAAAGTGCGGCTTTCCGCTCAGCCTAGGAGGTGACTTTACGTGTACTAGCTAAATACGCTATCAAATAAAGATTCGGTGCAAGTCGGTGCACGCGGTATCGCTGCAATAAGGATCGGAAGTAATACTACTCGGTATCTTTAACAAAGTGAGATACGCGGTGTGCGGGCCGCGTACAGGCGGTGACTACCGATGCGTATCGTTCCCACGCACGGGATGCTGGTAATCTGGAGGGTCGCGTCGGAGGTCGGACGGAGTGACCAACAAGAGCAATATCCAAGTGGTCCAGGAGATGAACGGTCTCGTCAATGGCAATACCCAAGCCGAGGGACAGAGTGACCAACAAAAGCAATACCCAAGTGGTCCAAGAGATCAACGGTCTCGCCAAAGGCAATACCCAAGCCGAAGGACGGAATGACCAACAAGAGCAATACCCAAGTGGTCAAGGAGATGAACGGTCTCGTCAAGGGCAATACCCAAGCCGAAGGACGGATTGACCAACAAGAGTAATAACCAAGTGGTCCAGGAGGCGGAAGATAGAGTTGCACAAGAGCAATACCCAAGTGTAGCTCAGGGCTAGTCGTCCGAGGAGAGCGAACGACTGCTGACTTTCGCCTCGATGCACGTCAATTTATGCTCGCCAGCTCTCCTTCTCCAGTGCTTACTCCACTAGCGCGGTGCGACGCGCGTCGCTGCTGAATTGAGGGGTCCGGTTGCGTGCTTGAGAAGCTCCTATCGGCGGAGGAGCGTACTACGCGCGACATATTACGAATAGAGTACTATGCGCGGTCGGTAACGAAGGAACTTCGTTTCACCTGTATGGCGATATTTAAGATGTGGTAAATTGTACACATATTAAAAAACGGTCTGGAACCTGATTAATTACATTACCCACGTGTCCAAACTCGTATTGCCATGGTTCGAACGTCATGAAAACACGTAAATGCCGTGAATAGGTAAATGCATAGGAAATAAGCGTGTCATCCTCTCTCTTTCTAATTACTGCTAGCTTCTTACATCAGTTCTACACTGAAAAAAAATGTTCACCCGTTTTATGGTGCACATATGTATGCCTACTGTACAGAGACTAATAGCGGCATTTGTCAGGCGCTGGTTTCGTCTTTTTTGATAACGGTACCTGTATATTGTAGGCACAAAACATAGGTAGCTACCAAATAATGTGAAGTAATGAATATAATGTATGCTGGTAACCAAAATACATATATTCTAGGCACTAAACTTTCAATGGCTTCTCGGAATGAATACTTTCAGGTCCAACACAGAAGATGGTGCTGCTTGTATGCTTATTCTGGGATAAATTTGTTACGTCACTGATTTTGAAGATGAAAAATGTTCTCCGCATGTATTGTACATTTTAATACACGCTATTCGGATTATGTGAGATTTATTACTATTAAAATATTATTATTGTAAATTATTTATTTATTTGTGCTACCTTTGTTAACCAAGGGGTGTGTTGGCCTACGGGTGACGCACCAGGTCATTCCTATAGATAAAATACGGAACTGGAGTCATCTCCTTTCTATTATGACGGAGATTGCCTAAATTTGGGAAAGAGAAAATGTGTCACTTAGTATATGTTTTGACGAAATTGCGCAATAACTTTAAACTCGTCCGAACCTGTATACATGGAAAAATATATGGTGAAAATGATCGGCGATTAATCGTAAAAACGGTATAACGCTAATTAATCTGTCAGCAGCTGTAACCCTCTGTACCGTGATGCAAGGAATAAGTGTCTCCAACGATATCTTCACCCCATTGGGAATGTGAGGATTGGCCCTTAAGAATGAAGTGATTTTCTCAATCATTTCGATGGTTTCTCGAATGAAGTTGGAAAACTAATCCTCAGTAGCGTCTTCTTCAAGAGTGTTGTAAACCCTCTTCAAGACCTCTTCCCATGACAAAATAATTTTCTTGACATCTAACATATTGATGTAGAAATACAATATTTGAAACGGAGGTGTTTCCGAGCTGTCAAACATAGACACAGGAACGCGACATTCCTTTGAATCGATGTCTGGACCTGTATACAATTTCGAGAGTTTCGAGAAAACAAATGTACGGCGAATAAGTGATCGACGGATAATCGACGACCGTGAAAACGGTATAATACTAATGTTAATGGATCTAACAGATCAATCTCTAAGAGTATGCGGGAGCGAGAGAGATCATAGAAATTATGACATTGGAATATTTGAATTAAAATTCTTTTGAATTAGCCTCCTTTCTGTTACGTTACGGATTGCCGAAATTTGGTAAAGAGATAATGTTTTGAAGAGATTGTGCATTAGGGTGGTTCAAAAATGAATTTGAAATTTATTTTTTCCCCCATCGATCGAAACACGTATTTTTGCGTTTTCTTTAATGCTATTAACTGGATGCGCACGGAGCTTGAAGTTTGTATGTTCAAAGGAAAAATGCGATTTTTTCAATTTATTCGCGATAATTCGTTCTGATACACAAATTAACACACATGTTTCAAAATTCGCGGGAGTACCTTTTTTCGAAAGTCTTCGGGACACAAAAAACCTTGGTTAAACCTCAAAAAAAGAATTTTATACATGAATGTTGAATAAAAAACTGTTGACAAAAAAATCAACAAAACCATCAAATTTCTTCATTTTTGCTTCGTAACTTTCACAAAAATTTTTAAAAAATTCTATGTCACGTACTTTTAAATTTCTTATGATTTTACGATTAAAATAAGGTGTAATTCAATAGAAAATAATTTGTTTTTGCTGAGTTACATTACATTCAATATCAACGTCATTTTTAACATAAATCAGATAAAGGAAAAACATTTTCTATTTTTCGCTATATGATGCCCGTAAAAAATGTGCGATTAATGTGCTATTGAGCATTGTTTTCCTTCCTTGTTTCACATCGAATGACCTTCAAACGATCTGCAGGAGAACAATTTTATGCGAATTATCAAACACTGAACTTTGGACGCCTTAGGTGACGTGAAATCTAAAGTCGCAAATAATTTATTATTTCTTGAGCGATATTCATTCCGTAATTTATTTTAAAAATTACTTAACCGGTGTTTGTAATCGGACTCATTTTTTAGTTTTTAAAATGAAAGTCACGTTGAAAATTAAAAAAAACGCGAAATGGCGGATTTAATGTTTACTACTGATGTTTCCAAGTTTCTCGAATACAATTTTCGACTCCAAATTTCACTCTAACCAAGACGCCGAAAGTTCAGAGGTTGATAGTTTGAATGTTCAAAAAATTGTTTTCCTGATGGTCGTTTGGGGGTCATTCGATACGAAAAAAAACGACGGAATACGATACCGATTAGCACACTAACCGCATATTTTTATGGCGAGATATATTGAAAAAAAAATAGAAAATGTGTTTGCTTTATCTGCTTTCTGTTAAAAATGACATTCATATTGAAATCTCAGTTAAACATTATTGTGACTTCCATTTTAAAAATGACGTTGATATTGACTGTAATGTAACTCAGCAAAAACTAATCATTTTCTATTCAATTACACCTCATTTTAATCGTAAAATCATAAGATATTTAAAAGTACGTGACATAGAATTTTTAACAATTTTTTGTTAAAGTTACGAAGCAAAAATGAAGAAATTTGATGGTTTTGTTGATTTTTTTGTCAACAGTTTTTTATTCAAAATTCATGTAGAAAATTTTTTTTTGGGTTTAGCCAAGGTTTTTTGTGTTCTGAAGACTTTCGAAAAAAAGTACTTCCGCGAATTTTGAAACAAGTGTGTTAATTTGAGTATCAGAACGAATTATTGCGAATGAATTGAAAAAATCTAATTTTTCCTTTGAACATACAAACGTCAAGCTCGGTGCGCGTCCAGTTAATAGCATTAAAAAACAAATGCAAAAATACGTGTTCATTTTGTTTGCATATTCTACAAGAATTCGATCGAAGGGAGAAAGAATAAATTTCAAATTGATTTTTGAACCACCCTTTTTGCGTTTCAAACGCATCTGGACCTGTGTACCGTAACGTGGCAAAACACGTTACGGTGCTATCTGTGACGAGACTCAACACGGGGATAACTTAAGGAGGGAACTGGTCTTCAAGAACCGCTAATATTTTGAATGGGTGCAATTTCCGAAATGATCTCATCACCTAATAGGGGGGACTGCTCCGAAGAAGCGCTAGTGTTTATTTTGGTGATGACGTCATTCGGCTCTTTTTGAATGGTATATATTAAAAATCTGCCGGGAGGTTTTAATCCAAGGGGAAATGTTGTCATTATAGGCGGGACTGCTCCGAAGAAGCGCTAATTTTTAATATAGCAACATTTTAGAATTAGAAGTTTGTTATAAATCTGCCGGGAGGCTTTTATCCAAGTGGATATGTTGTCATTATAGGGGGACCACTCCGAAGAAGCGCTAATTTTTATAAGACAACAATTTAGAAGTGGAATCAGTATGTTAAGAATTTATAATTGATGATTATAAAAGTAGGTGTAATTCGGGTTATTATTCAGTATTTAATTTTATTTTGATAATTTCCTGAAATAATATATCGCATGCGATAAATATTTCAGGCGTAAAAATGGGTATTCGCATTTGCTTTGTTTTGGATGTTGGATCAAGGACGGCCTTGTTTTCGATTTCCAGAAGTACGAGACCTAAACATCCAGGGTATATCGTCACGCACGCTGCTTGTTACGGGCGTGCAGAGGGGGACGACGCGTGGAGATTCTGGAATGTTCGCGAAGGAGAGGGTACGTGAGGGCGACGTGCCGAAACTTCGCGAACATTCGAGAAGGATTAAGAAAAGAGTACTGGGAGGGGACGGCCAGTCGTGTATGCTCGTACGGGCTGCGGGGCTCTCCCTACCATCATGATCACGGTAGAGAAAGGGTAAACGGCGGCCGGCGCGGCGCGAGCGTCACGATTGCAACCGACGCGTCGGATCGCCAGTCCGTTGGCGTCCGTTGGTAGCAGCCCTGGAGCCTACAGGTACGCCTGGTCATCAAAAGGTACCAACAGCCCTGAGCCCGAGTACTTTTCGGCTACGAAGTCCTTCCGTACGCCAATATTTCGATTCTTTCGCGAGTGAAAGTGAAAGTGAAAAACGCGAGTCACCTTCGGTTATCTGAGTCGGGTCTTCGGTTCGTATTGGGTTTCGGTAAATTTCTGCTTTGGTCGCGAATTTCTCAATGGTTATCTTCCGGAATCTTTCCTTTCGCGGAGAATATCTGGAGTAGATTCTTTAACGCGGCTGTGATTATCTCTCGTTGTTTTATTCGGCATATTCGGGAAAAATGTGGTTATCTTACGATTTTTGTTTGTTCTCGTTATTTTCGGAAAGACGAAGCCCAAAGACCTCCCGCGTCGGTATGGTTAACTATCAGAAACGTGATCGAAGATCGTTCTCTTAAAATTCGGTGAGATGCTTCGGTAAGAGGATAACTTCGTCCTTTCGAGGACTTCAGGAAAAAGTCGTCACTTCGTTCGGTATCCTGGAGAAATGACTAGCGGTTCGGGCGAACGTAAGATCGAATTTAGCGTGGTTATCTTTGTTTCGAAAGTGCGTGTCCGATGATCGGAAATAGAGATGGTAACGAAAACGGAAATACGACGCGTGAAAAGCAAATTCCGCCGAACGTGATGCTCTGTGACGTCACACCGCGACGCCGAAAAGATGGCCGCCGATTCCAAACCGCGGTCCGCGAAGCGATCTCCAGTTGGCTTGGCGAGCCGTTGATTAGCATGGTCGACATTTTAACTTCATAATTTAGCTTCTTATGAACGAAAACGCAAGCTCGTTAATTTTACCTTGGTTCGCTGGATCACTCTTATGAGCGATCGTATCTTGAACTTCTTGGTTATCTTTTCATTCTGTTAGAGTGAACACTGTGGTTATCTGTTATCTTGCCCCTCTTGTGAGGCGGCGCTATCTTACAAATTAACGAGCGGACTTTTTGTGCAATAAGAAGGTTTTTCTCGGATAATACTCCAGCCGATCTGTCGGTAAGGAAAGGACGATGCGTGCGATGCTAACTGGACCGGGCCCTCTGCACGGTTAAGTTACCTAGATTGTCGATTCACGAGCAATCTTTGTAGGGCCAATGCTATCTAGCAATGCCGGAAGGTAGTGCCATGTTTTTGTTATGTTTTTGTACGTGAGGCTAACTGTCTCTACGAAGACGCTAAAATTGTTGCGTGTAAGTGTGAGTGTGTTAACTTGAATAGCAGTGTCCGCGGTAAACGACACCTTCCGGGTGATCCGTGTCAATTTAGTAACGAAACTGCAGATGCTTAAATTAGGAAATTCGGGAAGTAATCGGTTTATGAAATCACGCGGTAAGTTCGAGTGGGTTTCGAGTGACGTAATTTTGGTGATTTGTCCGGATTTAGTAGATTTCAGAAAAGGGGTACAATCTGTTAATTTGGTCGGTTTCGGTAAAGTTCGTGTGGTTCAGATAACGTCGTTCAGTGTAGTTTCGGTATGAGATTCGTGTAAGTATTGTAGTGTTGTATTGGGGAGGGCGCGTGAGTATCGGAAGAGTACGGTTCCTCGACGGGTTCGTTGCAGGGCGCCGCGACCGCGTGCGAAAGTCCCGACCGAGTTCGTCGCCAGGCACCGCGTGCGAAAAGTCCCCGTCGAGCTCTCCGTCGGGGAATAGCGTGTCGTTGTGTATCGGGGAATCGAGTATGGAATTTGACGATGACGGACGGGCGGAAGCGAAGAGTCGGGGGCGGGGGTCACAATACATTTTCGAAAGTTTCGGGAAAACAAATCGATGTATTTCCACATAATCACGGAGACGCGAATGTAATGTAGCAATATCTGACCTTTAATGAAGGCGACTTTTAAAATTTGTTTTTCGACACATGGCAATACTAATGTGTAACGGCCAACACTTTTTAATTTCTCTGATTGAATTTTGTAAGATCATGCATTAGAAAGTCATCGTTTTCAATGGTAATGTAAAAACAGAACATTTTTTAATAACAATATGTCAATTTATCGTCGTTTATTAGTTTTTATATAGATTGTTTTAAATATTACTCGTTAATACTAAACATACAAAATTACTTCATTCAATGACAAATGGTGTGTCAAAAAGTAATATTTTTCCACAAAATATTCAAATTCGTAATTTTCGTTAAGTGTTTGCCAATTTATCGTTTGTTCTCAGTCTTTCGTTTAACTTTGTAAAATACAATATTGTTTGAATCCATGACTGTTCAATGAAAAAAAAAAAGATATTTTGCCGATAAATATTGAAATTCTTAATTTAAAACTAGTTTTTCCAAATTTATCGTGTTTCTAAAACCTTTTAGTAAATATTGTTAATATTTCTCATTAAAAGATAAAATATTATTTAGTTCTTTCACTACACTATTACTTTGAAATATTTGACCATTATCTTCTTCTAGCAGTCATTTACAGAAGACGGAGCCCATTTTAAATCATGCAACCCAACTAACTTCAAGTTGTAGAATTAGCTGCCTCTAAAATATGTTATTCTCCGTGAAAAATAAAGGGACACGTATTTTTTTGTTATTCATACAAACTTTGTTTAACAAAGTTATCTGGAGTTGAACATTGAAAGGTGAAACATTAAATAAGCACTAATGTAAAACAATATTGTTTCGGCCGTAATTATGTTTTTCAATTAGTGTAATACCTTTTCTTTCTTGGGTAATTTCGGAGGGCTTGTCTTTTTCAAAATATCATTTAAAATTTTTGAGAAGCTGCAAAATTAACAAAATGAGGGGTGATTTACTAAAAATAAACCAATTACATTTTCTCGAAATCCCCTATTTTTTTCTCTCAAATTTTTACCATAAATTCTTACCAATATGACGAATAATTGGTATAAGTTTGAAGCCGGCTAAAACACATTAACATGCAGGAGAATTTTTTGTATGTTTCTTCAGAGCGGAGGTTCTGGGAAATCCACCCAAGAAAATGATAATATTTTTAAGTATTTTTGGGGTCACTGATTACGTTTAATTTTAGTAAATGACCGCTCATTATATTAATTTTATAGCTTTCAAAAATTTCAAGCGGGATTTTGAAGAAGACACGGCCTCCAAAAATATCCCAAAAAAATGATATCGTTTCAGTGCTCTTTTAAAGTTTCACCTTTCAAAGTTCAAATTGAGATAACTTCGTTAAGCGAAGTTTTTATGAAAAATAAAAAAAAAATATAAGTGTCCTATTATTTTTCATGGAGAATATCATATTTTAGGGATAGCCAATTCTACAACCAGAAGTTAGTTGGCATGCATGATTTGAAATGGATTCCGCCGGAAATTCTTTCCTATATCTCGTAAAAATGTGTAGAATATTTGAGTTCGAAAATTCGCATCGTTTTACAATAATGGGTGTGGTCGAATGGTTAATACTCGGTATTGTTGTACGGGAGTCCAGGGTTCAACTCTCGGTCGATGCGATATTTTTTTTTCCTTAAATGTGTGAACTGGAATTATTTTTGTATTGTATTGTTTGTATTATACTGTTTGAAATAAGGAAAATATCCTTAAATAAGAATTTGAAAATATCACACAATAAGACGGAATAATTGCTTAAATAACCTTTGTTTACAAAGATTCCTGTAAAATACGTATAACTTGTGCATAAAATTCTTTATAAAGTTCAAATTTAGCCTATACTGCAAAAATACTGTTTGAAATAAGGAAAATATCGTTTTGAAACAAATAGCGATGAAATCAATGCTTAAATAATCATTGCTTATAACGATTTCTGATAACTTCAACAATAGTGTTTGAAACAAGGAAAATATCGTTTTGAAATAATTCGCCACGGAATCATTGTTTCAATAATCATTGTATATAACGATTTCTGTAAAATGCAGATAACTTGTGCAGAAAATGCTGTATAAAGTGAAAATTTTGTATAAACTTCTAAAATACTGTTTGAAATAAGGAAAATATCGTTTTGAAACAAATAGCGACGGAATCATATCTGATAACTTCACAAATACTGTTTGAAATAAGGATAATATTGATTTGAAACAATTCGCGACGGAATCATTGCTTAAATAATCATTGTTTATAATAATTTCTGATAACTTGTGCAGAAAATACTTTATAAAGTTCAAGTTTTCCTTACACTGCAAAAATACTGTTTTAAATAAGGAAAATATTGATCTGAAACAATTCGCGACGGATCATTGTTTAAATAATCTTTGTTTATAACGATGTCAGTAGAATGCATATCATTTGTGCAGAATATTCTTTATACAGATAAAATTTAGCATACACTTCAAAAATACTGTTTGAAATAAGGAAAATATCGTTTTAAATCAATTCACGACGGAATCGTTGCTTAAATAATCATTGTTTATAACGATTTCTAATAACTTCAAAAATATTGTTTGAAACAAGGAAAATATCGCTTTGAAATAATTCGCCACGGAATCATTGTTGCAACAATCATTGTATATAACGATTTCTGTAAAATGCGTCTAACTTGTCGAGAAAATGCTTTATAAAGTGAACATTTTGCATAAACTTCTAAAATACTGTTTGAAATAAGGAAAATATCGTTTTGAAACAAATAGCGACGGAATCAATGCTTAAATAATCATTGTTTATAATGATTTCTGAAAACTTGTTCAGGGAATTCTTTGTAAAGTTAAAATTTGGCATAGACTTCAAAAATACTATTTGAAATAAGGAAAATATCGTTTTAAAACCATTCGCGACGGAACCATTGTTGATATAATCAATGTATATAACGATTTCTGTAAAATGCGTATAACTTGTGCAGAAAATTCATTATAAATTGAAAATCTTGCCTAAACTTCTAAAATACTGTTTGAAATAAGGAAAATATCGATTTGAAACAAATAGCGACGGAATCAATGCTTAAATAATCATTGTTTATAACGATTTCTGAAAACCTGTTCACGGAATTCTTTATAAAGTTGAAATTTGGCATAGACTTCAAAAATACTATTTGAAATAAGGAAAATATCGTTTTGAAACCATTCGCGACGGAACCATTGTTGATATAATCATTGTATATAACGATTTCTGTAAAATGCGTATAACTTGTGCAGAAAATTCTTTATAAATTGAAAATCTTGCATAAACTTCTAAAATACTGTTTTAAATAAGGAAAATATCGATTTGAAACAAATAGCGACGGAATCAATGCTTAAATAATCATTGTTTATAACGATTTCTGAAAACTCGTTCACGGAATTCTTTATAAAGTTAAAATTTGGCTTACACTTCAAAAATACTGTTTGAACTAAGGAAAACATCGTTTTGAAATAATTCGCGACGGCATCTTTGTTGAAATAATCATTGTATATAACGATTTCTGTAAAATGCGCGTAACTTGCACATAGTTTATGATGGTAGTTTTTGCCTGTTCAAAAACATTGCGGGGTCTAAATATTTTAAATTCGCAACCAGTCCAGTAAGAAGGCGATTGTTGAACGCGGATTGAACGTTTTCCTCGAGAACGAGATTTTCTTGAGGTGCTTTACCCTCCTTCTGCATTAATCTGTCAGCAGCTCTAACCCTCTGTACCGTGATGCGATGAATATTTGTCTCAAACGATATCTTCACCCCTTTTGAAGTGTGAGGATTGTTCCTTGAGAATGAATTGATTTTCTGAATCTTTTCGCTGGATTCTCGAGAGCAATTTTTGTTTAAAAAAATTTTGTGTAATGCAATTATTTATACGTTTCGACCAAGGTATAGGTCCTCTTCAGTATTAAATGTGATTGTGACACATTTAATACTGAAGAGGACCTATACCTTGGTCGAAACGTATAATTAATTGCATTACAAAAAATTTTTTTAAACAAAAATTGCTCTCATTATAATGATCTACTTTCAAAACAATTTTTCAAAAAAATGTTTTCCCTAAATGAAATACTTTATTCCCTCCTTAAAATTTAATTCTGAATATAGTTAAAAATTTATTGTTAATTAAATATTAGACCGAAAAATACCAAAACTAAAAGTTTATTAATTTATATTTCGAACGGTCGATCATTATTGTCATGTATTAATCTACCATATTGATGTAAAAATACAATATTTGAAATATAGCTGCTTACGTGCTGCCAAACACTGTTTTCCATTTGCCCAAGCACACAGCATTTATACACAGTTCATCCTGAAGAGGGAAAAATGGTATCCACGTAGACACAGGAACGCGACATTCGTTTGAAACAAAGATTTAGAAATATTTGAATTTGGCTGCATTCTTTCGACTACGGCACGGATTGCCGAAATTTGGGGAAGAGAAAATGTTTTGAAGAAATTTTGCAATGACCTTTCAAACGCGTCTGGACCTGTCTACAATTTCGGAAGTTTCGGGAAAACAAATGTACGCTGAATAAATGATCGACGGATAATCGACGACCGTGAAATCGGTATACTACTAATGTTAATGGATCTAACAAAGAGTATGCGAGAGCGAGAGAGATAGCAGTAAGACGCACGAGGAAAAGGTCATTTTACTTTCGCTTTCAATAAGATTCCTAGCTTACGATGTATTTCTACATAAACAGGGGGAAGCGACTATAATGTAGCAATATCTCACCTTTAATGAAGGCGACTTTTGAAATTTGTTTTTCGACAGTCCACACATGGCTATACTAATGTGTAACCGCCAACACTTTTCAATCTCTCTGATTGAATTTTGTACGATCACGCATTAAAAAGACGTCATTTTCAATGATAATGTAAAAACAGGACATTTTTTAATAACAATATCTAATGAAATAATAAATATTGGTTGACCTTTACCTTCTCTTTTCATTAGACAATGTAACGCAATAAATCACCTATGTTTTTCGACCTTCACAGCTTTCGAAATTTATAATAACAATACATGAAATCATTTATAATAACCTCTTTTCACTCCTGACCTTCTTACGGCCCACTTGCGCAATTCTCTCGTCACACTATCATCGAAAGGCGGTAGGGTGGGGGGAGGCAAAACCTCTATACCCAATCTACTTATATCCACTGCAGTACAATCAGTTTCCAGCAAAAAGGTTGTTACTTTGCCGTAAATGGAAATACGAAAACTATACGCAGCCACTGATCCATACACAGTGTGCGCAACACTGTAGACTTTAAACCTAATCTAACCTAACCTGACAGTATATATCTCCTGTATGAACCTGTCATTCGGAAGGAAGTGAACAGGTGTTAATCCGTTCTAAATATTCTTTTTATGCGGTTAAAGTTTATGTGGCTATTCTTATTACACAAGAAATAAAGACATTTATGAAATATATTGTATGTTTGCAATTATAACCTGTCAAATAACCCAATTCAGTATTCCATTTATTATCCTAATAAGTTACATTTACCAGAAATATATTATTTGTAAATTGTGCAAAATATAAATTTGTGAATGTAACTCATTTTAAGACGTTAACTCAAATTAATATTTGAGTTTATCTGTCAAAATATTCCAATCCAGTATCACAATTATCATCTTGATTAAGTTCGATTTGTGCACTTACAATGAATGTGAAGGCAAGAATAGTGTATGTTTCTGTAAGTTTTATAGAATATAGAGATAATTACAATTTTGTATACCTAATTTCGTATATATACGGTAAGTTAATATTAAATCGACGCTAATTCACATATATTTGTTTTTACTCAAGTGGCAATTTATTATCGGACCTTTACAACTTTCTCCCTGGAACAACCTAAACCCGCGGTACAAAATTACGCCTACGTATGCGACGAAATTCGCGAACGCGCGCGAATTGAATGCATTCAACACGAAAGATAAATTATTTCTTACCCTGCGGTGACGTCGCGGCCTTGGCTGAGTCCAAGGACGGCAACAGCCCTCACCGCTAGGCCTTGTGTCTCAGACACTGCGGAAGGTGCCTCCGATTTCTTTTATCGTTGAGTGGTCCTGACGTCTCAAGGCACGGGTGCAGCCTTCACCACTCGTCCGATCCTCAACTTCAAATGCAACTTGGTGCAGTACCCGGTAACACCTCAGAGTCGTGCGAGCGACAACTCTACGAGGGCAGCAAGTGCCTCGTCCGGCGAATAGAGATGGAATGAAGCGCCGGGCTGGTTTCACCGCTGTGGCCGCGTCCTCCGCACTCTCGCCACGCCCCCTTTCCTACTTATACGGGTAAACAAAGGAAACCCTGGTGCGCGACCGTTACTTCGTTCACCGAACGAATATTCCAAGTCTGAACTCAGGGAAGTGTCCTTAATCGCCTAGTTGGGCATTATCCTGGTGCCCCCCTTTCCTCCTAATTCTACAGGAATTTTATTATAATATTATTCCACTCGACCTAAACGGTTATAGGACCTTTTCGCGTGACGATCCGGAACATCCTCCCCCACAAATTTAAAATACATTAAATTTTTAACATTTATTCCGGATCGTTCCAAGGTGTAACCTGAACCGTCCGTCAAATTATTACACAATATAAACAAATAAGTTCTAAAGTCGATATCTCGAAAAAATTCCCAAAGACGGATTCGACACATAAAGTAAATGAATTTTTAACTCGCCAGTTACTTATTTTCGCGTTATTTTTCATGACGAGAAACTATTGTTGCCCACATACAGGCACTATATGTCCATCTTACTCTAATACTCTAGTTTTGTTATCATTTTTAATCTTATTCGTTTTATTTACCATCCATCTCGGTATTATCGTCCTTGCGCTGTCTTGGCCGACTCTCGCAATTACATCCTCAGCTTAACCAATACATCATCGTATATTATAGTTACAAGCCTTTTGGGCTACCTACTTCTCTCCCTCATGTCTGTCCACAGCCGGAATTGTCTCGGACGAACCTGGTTCCCCGAACTATGGTGACCCACATGTTAGAGCCAAGCTCGACGGTGTGGTCGAATGGCCCCGAATGCAAATGCACTCGGGCCTGGTTGGCGTAGGCCACGGTCGGATTCGCATCCTCCCGCGCAGTGTGGCCCATGCGGGAGAGAAGAGTTAAGTGAGCAATTCACTCTGTCCGTCTAGTTCCTTTCCACTTATATAGTGTCCCTTTTTCTTTTCTTCAGAGCAAGGCCTATAATACGAACATGTAAAAATCATAAAATGCAAACATGGACTATTCGACACTTTTGTATAATTCGGAACATTAATCTCATCAAGTTAGTTTTTTTTCCAGCTGAAAGTCGCGCTTTTTACTGCTGGAATCGGGCGCACAAACCCATCAACGTAATGCCTCCCGTCAACGAAATTCCTGATACTAAATTTTGAAATCCGTTCTCAATATCGACCAATATTTCAAATGCCCATTTATGTAGGAAACTAACTACACCCGAATTCAAAAGACTATCAACTCATGATTCATATGAACTTCTCTGAGAAATATGTTTGTAAATAAATCTAAATTTCATGTGTCGACATCCGTACTTCGGTTTTGCGATGATAAACGCGATATTTTATAGTGGTCGCCGTGACAACACTTCCATCATGACATCCAAAGATTTTCGTGGGGTTGTGAATGATGTTAAGCCTTTAAATAGTTCTGGGGACAAGTAAATTTAGATACTTCAGTTGCTTCATCGCGTAGATACTATGATAAATATGATTTGATTATTCATGAGAAATTATAACTTTCAGACGTCTTATCGCCAATGATGGCGTCTGCTAGAACCGGCGCACAAATCTATTGTCTGTCTTTCCGTTTCCCACAGAACCCGTCGATACTCTCCCCAACATTTAGGAGCGGATTAAAATAGAGAAACAATTCAAGTACATTTAATTCGCCATATTTTCACTTTATAAATGTATCCTGGCAAACATGAACGTCTAGTCAATCAAATTCTTTAGATTTTAATTTTTAATACTTTTATTATTCACTGACTGAGGCCTGAACATGTTGGAGGGATGCAAGTCGCTCTAAACAAATGCATCGTGTATATTTACGCAAAATGAATACATAACAAAACAAATAAGAAACAAGGGATTCAATTTTGTTTTTGCTTCCTCCTGCTGGAGTCTCTGTCCTATCAAGTAAGCTTACCATAACAATTTCGAACGAATACGGATTGTAAAGGACCACTTCTTGCCACCCTGACTTCCAGATATTTAAATTTGCATAAACTAATTTTTATAAGCTTCAAGTCTAGTATGATTCTCAAACGTTACTCCTCCGCTGGCTTCACCCAAGACCTCGTAACGAAGTCGTAAATAAAGTTGTAAATGAATTTAACAAGAAATAAAACTATATTTTTTTGATTTCCTCTTTCCTCCCCCTCGCAGCTACCTACAGCCTAAATTGCCTGGAGAGCACCTAGTCTCTCCAGCGTGTTGTGACCCACATGTCAGGGCCAAGCTCCACGGCGGGGTCGAAGGGCCCCGAGTGCAAAATGCACCCGAGTCTGAGTGGCTTCGAAGGCCACGGTTGGACCAACGTCCTTCCGTGCTACGTGGATCTACGGGGAGGGGGAAAGGGAATAATAACGAAAAATAAGAATAAAAACAAGAATAAAAAAAATAATAAACAATGAACGAAAATAACGGGAAGGCGAAGACAGTGAGGGATAATCCACAACAATAGACAATGGAAGTCAAAATCCGGTAAACAATACAATTAAATCACTTCGCATTCAAATAGTAGGACCGATCGATTCTAAATTAATTAATTATTTATCTTAACCAAATCAGGGATGGACCAGGAACACTTGGTCCAATCATGATTACATATTTTCAGTCACAATCATACGGCTACACGAAATTATATTTATACTTTTATTTTCAGAATTTATTTTTAAATTAACGATGCCTCAAAATATTACAAATCAAATTTCTTATGTAAAATATTTCTATCGCATAATCTTATTAAATTCCATTTTGGTTACGACTAAAATAACAGGATATGACTCGCGATTAAAACTCCGAATTCAAAAAGTTTTATTTATTCCTAAATTCGCCGTGATACCTTCGCGCCCGAATGTCCAAATTAGACTAACTGCCAAATCGAATCTCTCGTTTGTCTTTATCAATCAATATACTTTGTCGGCACCGAGTTACCGACTAAATTCAAATTCAAATTCTTCATAAATCGTATCCGCACTTTCCTCGATATCTATCTATCTATCCATATATATCTATCCATATCTATCTATCTGGATTTTTCCTATGAAAGGCTATCTTCATATTTTTGTGGAACATACTTGCTTTTTACTATCATTTTCTAAATAATTTTGCAAATATAGAAAACAAATCTGGTTTCAATTGCAAAAGTTTAGAAAATTGGTTTTTATATCTATATTATATGTACACACAAAATTCCACGGCTTGTGTATTTTTATTTTTTTCAAAATTGTATTTTCGCAAGTGAAAATTATATTTAGTTCGTTCAAAATTTGCCCGACGTTATATGTTCTTCATATGATGAAACATTCATATTTTTTGCTTCTTTTCTACATGTCATCCAAATCCGGATGCATTTTTGAGACTTTTCAAATTTTTGATATTTAACAGATTGTTAAATTCAAAATTTAGTAACTTTTTTGAACGTCTAAGGATGGAGGCACAAAACCTTATTGACAAGTCCTATGCGCCCCCAAGGATGAAACGTTCTATTTTTAATTAAATCTAGTAACTGTACTTAGTTGCAGGTTTATGTTTTTCTTAAACATCTAATTGTATGGTGACCGATAAAAACCAAGAAACTAGATCATTTTAAAGTCACTACTATATATTTATTTCCTGTAGGAAACCCTTCTATTAACCACCAATATATACTCTTTTATTAAGACGAATTAAGTATTTTAATACCTTTTGTGTGCAAGTTATTTATAAATATTATTAATATTTACTATCTGCTGAATTTACACTTTTTTTCTTTAAGGAGTGTAATAAATTGCGCGGATTTATTATTGCTTTCCCTGCGGTGACGACGATATTAGTTTTCCGAAAAATTAAACCGTTCCGTTCGATAGCTAGATTTGCTCTCTTCGATCTCGCGGCAAGGAGGAGGCGTCCGCGTCGTTATTTTTGGTTGCTAGGCGACGATTTTCGCTTTTCGAAAATCAGTGGAATGATTTTCCCCCCACTAAAGTACCAAACACCAAATTCAAAAAGCCCTCGTTCCAAACCCCCGAAATGTACACCGAGAGGCCAGCACTGGTACGAAATCGAAGTCACCGTGCAACCACGAGGTTGACGTATTCGATTCCCCGCTCTCGAAACCAAACGGTTTCGAACCATTTCCAAAAGCGAATCATGAGGCGTGCTTTTTCTGCGTTCCAAATCTACGGACTTCTTATTCACGAAAAGGCCAGCACTGGTACAAAATCGGAGTCACAATGCGATCACGAGATCGATGTATCCGATTTTCCGTGCTCGAAACCAAATGGTTACTCTCCATCCAGAAGCGAATCAAGCAGACGACGAAACCAACCCTGTTGACACTTTCCATTTTCATTTCGACTTTCACGTCTTAAATTTTGATATTAAATTTAGGGTAATTAATCAACCTTCTTTTTGCCTCGATTATTACTTCATCTCTTAATTTAACTATGCAACCGGGTAATATCTTTAGAACGATTCGAACTGTTCGCAACAGTTTCGTTTCAACATTTATAAAGGATTAATCTTTGTGTATGTGTGTAAATATGTGTTTATAGTATATGCAATAAACGGAATACGATAGTCGAAAAGTATTTTTAATTAAGTATTGAATTGAAAAAAGTCATTTAATAAAATAAGTTGAGTTATTCAAACATATTTGAAAATCTATTTTATTAAGATTAGTACTGATCATTGTTTATACACACATCAATTTGAATTAACGTCATTAATTAACTCAACATTTATAATATTTAGATGAATACATTTTAGTATAATTCATTTCTTTTAATTGATTAAGAGGTTTATTACTACGTGATATCTTAATTTTATTTTTAATACTGTTCCCATAACTAATGGCAGTTACAGAAACCTTAATATAGTTGCGAAAGTCAACTTCGTCTTTAATTTTTCAAATGTCGACTCAACGACTTTAACAAAAAGAGTACGACTTGACTTAATGATCATTTATATATGTATATCGACTTTATTATATTTAATATTAACTGTTTATTTTCGGTGTTGTGACAAAATTTCAACAGAATAGTGTATAATTGTACTTTACGTATTATACTTCAGTGTCACGCATTAGGAAAATGACAGGTGATGTTAACGTATGAAGTATTGCTTGTGGATATTTGAATATCGTACAAGCATTAAATGTAGAAAGTATAAAGACTAACCAATAAAATAAAATAGTACACAATAGAAGTCCATGGTATTCAATTTGAATATGATTATTTAATAGAAATATATTACGTTAACGCATGATACAATTAAGGAGTAGATCTACCATATTGACTTGATTGGGCGGAGTAGCACTTTAGTTAATTAATTGTAGGTTTAATTTAAAATTAAGCGACGAATTATTAAATAGACGACCAAGTCTAAGTAACGGAAAGTGTTGGTGTGAAATTTAGTTTAATGACCTTATAAAATTAAAAGTTGTTTTAAAATCCTAATATTTGGTACAAGTAGTTAACTAATAGAAGCCATCAAATAAACATTGGAAGGTCATAAAACGATTTTAACTAATTTTTTTATTGTTGTTGTGATTTTAAAGATTTAAATTATAATTGAGTCGTCTATTTAATCAAATATCTTTGTAAAGAAGACGATTGAGAGTGTATTATGGTGTTTTAAAAATAGGACGTCGAATTAACGATAAGCCAAGACGAATACCGTGAATTGGTCGAATGGGTATTCCATATGAATTGGACGAGGATTTGAACGCTTCGAATTAAATAAATCGGATCACCCACGATTTTGTGTCAACCGTCTTCTAGATCGACTTGAAGGAAATTATACCACGGCGGACTTTGAACAGCCTAGATTAGGGGAAAGCGAATCAGAGTCTAGAGCGCGGCGCGATCCTTTATTAAAGTCTTTCGTGGGTTTTGTTGAAGAGACTCAAAATAGAAGTAAACTTAGAGTCCAGGCTCAAGTACACGAAGAACAAGAATCGTCGTCAGCGAACCATAGAGAAGAAAGGAATAATTTGATTCAGGATTTCATTCAAGAGGATAATTCGAATCAAGAGGATAATTCGAATCAAGACGGACCAGATTTCAATGAATTGGCCCAGCAAGTAAGCCAACAATTGAGACGTGAATGGCCAAATAGGGCGAATAGTACCACATTAGACCAGGCGCCTAGGGCGGAAAAAGTGACATTTCGTGATACCTTCGATATCAACTACCCTTCACCGTCAGATGCAATACGAATGGTAGAGGAGGTACACATGTTACCACAATAGAGCAGACCGCATCTTGGAGACCTAGTGGAGAGGTCATCCCGCCAGGATGTCTCTAGGGAGGGGGGAAGTCGTTCATTTGAGATGAACGAAATAATAGCCTACGCAACGGTCAAGACAAAAATCATCATAGGCTATATCAAACCTTACGAACTAAAAACTTAGGAGAAATTGTTCGTCGATAGAACGTCACTTATTCCGGTGATGATCAACAGAGTGTCGACGACTTCTTAATACGAGTGCAGGAATTTAGTTTAATGTCAGGAACATTACAAGAGGAACTCTTACAAGCTCTACCTTATTTGTTGACTGGTGTAGCGCTGCAATGGTATCGCTTCTCAAATTAGAAATGGCGTACTTGGGCGGATTTCTGCAAGGATGCCTAGCCGTGGTATGGTGTCGACAGAAATGTTCAACGTCGCCTAGAAAAAGAAGTACATATGCGTACTCAAGGCCCAGACGAGTCAGTCCGAGACTTCATGATCTGGCTTCAGTCTATTTTAAATATATGGGTACCGACGCCATCAATGGAAATTAAATTAGACTGGCTACATCAAAATCTGCGCCCAGAGCTGCAGATGGCCGTACATAGAGATGGGATCCAATCGTTTGACGATCTGTTATATCAAGCACGGGAAGCCGAGAGGATCATTAAATGTAGTCAGGCATATTGACCACCACTTGTGCCTGAACACTCATTTTGCCCGGAAGTTGCATATCGTGGCAAAGCAAACGGGGCGATTAGGAAAAATGTGGAGTTTGCTGCAATCGACGTAAATAAAGTAGTCGTCCAGGATAAGAAAAAGTCGACTTCATAAGTTGCATCCAGATCAGAGTGGGACTTCAAGAAAATTGTCGAGGACACCTGTAAAAAATTATTGGGGTCTATGGAAAAACGTCTGGTATCAGCACTTGATTCCAAAATTACAGGCGCCATTACTTCATTAAAAACAGAGATGTCCCCGCAAGATAATAGACGACCCATTCAAAACAGAGGACAACAGGCGCCACATTTGGCCAACGTTCGACGAACCTGAGGAGACTATGGTCAGCACCAAGAAGACGTGGGTACACTCCAAATCATCAGGGTCCAACGAGAAATAAAGAAGAAGTGACGCCACCTGTTGTGAATTCCAGTAAATCGTTAACTTCTGGATCCTACGTAGCGGCGCAGGCAAGGAGAGGGGATAATCCCGGAAATGGAGTTAAATGTTACAATTGCCCATTACCGGGTTATACTAAATTTAGTTGCCCTCGATGCAGGGGAAACGATATCAGAGATGCGTAAATGAGGTCTGACCTATCCCTGAATCTCAGACACAGACCTCACAAAACCGAATATGAGCCGCCAAACCTACCCCGTCGGATGTTCATATGGCGACGGAAGAGGGTTATACTCGCTGGTGGGTGACAGTCTTAATTCATCGTCACCATCTTAAAGCACTTTTTGACCCTGGAGCAGCACGTATAGTCATCGGTCGAATTGATTATCGACTCGCCGATGTTTATGGAATTTTTATTGAACCATACAGAGGAGACGGCGCCAGAGTCGCCGACGGAAAAACTGTGTCGATATCCGCCCAATACGACTGCCATTCAGAGTTGGAACCGAGGAAAAATATTTGACGGCTCTAATAATACCCGATTTAGAACCAGAGTATCTGTTAGGCGCAGACTTTATTCGCGATTTCAACGCAATACTCCATCCTCTCGAAAATTATTTAACCATAAATGGAAGTGTCCAGGGGATTCCCGTAAAAGATGCTTTGATTTATTTTCCTCTTGAAGAGAGTCAAACGACATCAGGTCTTAGGAATTTGACGGACGGTCAAAAAAGGCGTATACAAGCCGTAGTCCAGTCAATCCAGCATAACCATATACCTCATATTGGATGTGCCCACTTGGTCGAGCATATAATTGATGTAGGTGACGCCCGGCCTATAAAGCAGCGGTCCTAACCAGTATCTAAGAAGTTAGAAGAAGAGATGCACCGACAAGTGCAAGAGGTGCTGGGATAAGGCATTATTGAACCGTCCTCAAGTCCATGGTTGAGTCCTGTCGTCATCGTCAAGAAGTCAGCCGGTACTTGGCGATTTTGTGTCGACTACCGTAAAGTGAATGCTTTAACGGGGCCAGACGCCTACCCTCTACCCTATATGGATTCCATTTTACGGAAACTGCAAAGTGCTAGGTATATCACCACCCTAGATTTAGAAAGTACCTATCACCAAATCAAAATGGATGTTCGATCCAAACCCATTACGGCATTCACTGTACCAGGAAAAGGATTATTCCAATTCACCAGGATGCCATTTGGATTAAATGGAGCTCCGGCTATCTTTCAACGGATGATCGATTCCTTAATTGGTCCTGAGTTGGAAACATATGCTTTCTCGTATTTAGACGACATAATCATTGTTACCGAGTCTTTTGAGGGGAATATTAAATGGGTAGAGTACGTCTTGAATAAAATTAAAAATGCAGGATTAACTGTGAATTTAAATAAAAGCGTCTTTGGCAAGAAGGAAGTCCGATATTTAAGCGTCTTAGTTAATAAAGATGGTTTCCGACCTGATCCCGAGAAGATCCGACCAATTGTCGAGTACCCGGCGCCAAAAAATCTAAAACAATTGATAAGATTTGTTGGCATGGTGTTGTGGTACAGGAAGTTTATGGGCGACTTTGCCACAATAGCAGCGCCTCTCACTCAGTTAACTCGGAAGGACCAGCCTTATATATGGGGGCAGGCACAACAAGAATCGTTTGAAAGACTCAAACATTTATTGAGTACAGCGCCTACTCTACACAGGCCTGACTTCTCAAAGGAGTATATTTTGGAAACAGACGCCAGTGATACTGGTCTAGGTGTTGTTTTGTGTCGACCGTTTGAAGATGGCACACGTGTGACTAGCGTTTGCCAGTCGAACCTTAACTCTTGCAGAGATAAATTATTCGGTGTCGGAATGCGAGTGTTTGGCTGTTCTATGGGCCATACTGAAATTTCGAGAATACGTTGAGGGTTATCATTTTACGGTAATCACAGACCATAAGAGTCTCGAATGGCTCTGTGATCTACGAAGCCTCAACGGTAGATTAGCTCGATGGTCCCTAGAACTACAAGGATATCAGTATAATATCAAACATCGAAAGTGTGCCTTAAATGATGTGCCAGACGCACTCTCGCGTATGTATGAGACGGATGATGGGATCCCAATAAGTTCGATGGAAGAGACTCCAGATATTCAAGAAAAGTGGTATCTCCAAAAACGTCAACAAGTAGAAGAGGATCCGTATAAATTTCTCTTTTGGAAACTAGTGGGTGGTCGACTATACGTTGATCGACCCGATCCAATACTGGATATAATGATAGACGATGAGGACGCCTGGAAGCTAGTCGTTCCAGAAGAAAATCGACAAATGATTCTAAGGGAGAGTCACGAGAGTTGCTCGGTATTATTTTTGGCCGACTATGAGGAGAGATATCGTGAAATACGTGCGGAAATGTTGCGTATGTCAACGGATGAAAATTCCTCCGGTCGCTCCAGCAGGACTGATGGGTCGTCGACCAGTTCCGGGATCATGGAAAATTGTCCCAGCTGATGCCATGGGTCTCTTTCCTAAAAGCTCTCAAGGTCGAGAATTCTTATTAGTATTCCAGGATGTCTTTACACGCTGGATAGAATGAGTGCCTGTAGGAAAGGTAAATGCAACCTCGGTAATTAAGGCGTTCAATGAGAGAATTGTTTTTCGTTTCCGGACGCCAGGGGTTATTCATACCGACAATGGCAAAGCCTTTCAAAATAAGTCACTACACAAATATTTGAGAGATCCAGGAATCAAACCTTCGACAAGTCCTCCTTATCACCCTCAGGCCAATCCGGTCGAAAGGACCAACAAGACCGTAAAAGGGATGATCATATCCTTCGTCGAAGAAAATCATCGCAAATGGGACAAATACTTTTTAGAATTTGTTTTCGCCTATAATACGGATGTACACGACTCCATGCAAGAGAGTCCTGCCATGATGAATATTGCCGTCAATTGATTCCACCTGATCACTATCGACGTCATGAAGACCAAGAAGCTGATGAAGCTCCAGAAAGAAGTGCCGTTCAAGATTGGATGACTCGACTAAAAGCTCTGAGGTCGCTACATCAAGAAGCGACTCGTAATATTGAAGCTGCTCAGGAGCGTCAAGCACATTATTATGATTCAAGAAGACAAGACGTCCAATTTAAGATAGGAGACGTCGTCCTTAAAAGGAACTATGTTTTATCATCGGCAGCCCAAGGATTTGCTGCAAAATGGGCTCCTAAATTTGTAGAACCGTATAAAATTTCCAAACGATTAGGATCCAATGTTTATGAATTAAGAGATGGATTCGGGAAAAGTATCGGTAAATGCCATGTAAATCAACTGAAGCCGTACCATGAAGAAGAAGTTCCACCATTAGAGGATTCAACGCGTATTGAGAAAGATTCGATGAATCCAGCTGAAGAAGAAGACATCAACGATCAGCATCGAGTGAGCCTGAACAAGAAGTGGTAGATAGGCCTCAAATCATTGTACATGCGGACGTCCATAGGGGCGCTGAGGTCGAACGACGACCACGCGGTAGGCCAAGAAAGATTTGGTTAGGTGATGCGATGCCCGTCGGGCTCGATAAAATAGATTGGCGACCTACCCAAAAAGCTACCGTTGACCTCACCACGGGGGAAAAGTGGGCGATCTTCGAGGCAAAAATGCTGTCGGTCCGGCAAGTCGGATCCGCCTGGAAAAGGAGGAAGAGAACCTCTTCCAGCAAATGGATCATCTAAAAAAGACCTCTGAACCTCTGGCCTCCATGGAGCTGCTTCAACGGTCTATTAAAGACTACCGGGAGGAACTGATGATCCGCCAGCAATATCGAGCCCAGCGTGCTTTTAAGCGGAGGGATGAGATTCGCCGAGTTGAGGATATCCGGACCCGTCAACAGCCGCTGTTAATAGAGTTAGAATTGGCGGTGGCAGACGCCAAGCAGGAAGTGGCAGACCTCCAAGAAAGACCGGGGCAACCGATAGGGAGCGGAAACGTGCACAGGGAAAATTGGAGATGTCGAAATTCCAGTTCGGGTAAGCCTAATGTGATCTTAAAGTCCAAATTAGTCGGGCGAGGGCGCCCTTGATACGAATCCGAGAGAAGTGGGTCCTCTGTGGATACCATCGACGGTAGAAACGGGTAGACGCCCATATTTTTTATTTTTGATTCGGCGTTCATACCGGACTTGATCACCACGGAATGGTTCCTTTTTGTAGGGGCAAAGGAAGACACCCCCATAATCAATAAAATATAACTATATAATCATATCATTTGTCTTGTCTTTTTCTTATCATATATCGTTTGCATGAATCTTAAATCCCGATATACCTATATATATATATATATATATATATATATATATATATATATATTATAAACCTAATTCAAAGTCTTTTACTTTTTTTTAAATTTGGTTATACTCGATCACGCCTGAGACTGAGATGCTGATGTCAGAGTTGGTACCCTGGTCGGTTAGCCAGCGTCTGGGCGGGGGGTGAAACGGAATAGCTGTTCCATATTTGTTTTAGTATCTAGTTATAGGAAAAGGCTTTCCGTAATTCCCCACACTCCGGCGACAGTTCCGTCTCGTAATACGTAATAATTATAAGGCTAGATATATTTTAGAACTAGCAGACTACCAAGGCAGCGAGAGCCGGCAACAGTGTGGAGATGCACGTGCTTACTCACCGGTAATTAGGAAGGCAAACCTCGAGAGACTCTGAATCCGCGAACACGCGTGCGTTTTCTGTTGCGGATATTTTGTTCATTTCACACCAACTAGAAAATGTTGTGTAAGGACAGTCGTCCACATATAGTGGGACATCTTTGTGCCACTGGACAACCGACGTCCCCGTTTTGAGACCCTTCGGCGAAATCCAACGTGCGATTTGCGAATCAGGGACAAGCGACGTCCATTATTCAAATAAACAGAAAAAGAGAAAGAGAGATACTTTCGGTATCTTGCGACGCACCAACTCTTGTAAGTACCGGATTTGTCCCGGCTTTCTAACAATTCTCAGGATATAAATATTTTCTTTTATATCAACGATATATATAGACTTTTATTTATCCGAAACCATATCTTTCTCCTATTTGAATTCCCTTCTCCTGTAATTGTCACCCACCGTATTTTTATTTCAAGTGTTTAACTCGTGTTTTTTCCTGGTGATGCCTTTGTTGTTTATTCGCATATTTGTAACTGTTGGGACGAGTTACTTACTTATTAATTTATTCATTAACCCTAGAACAGTTACAGTATAATGATAATAATAAAAAGAAATATATATTATAAATGTTTTATACTAATAAGAACTTGGCGAGTTTTTTTACAAGAACTATTTTTTTGGGGGGATTTCACTCATTTTTGCTAATATACAATAGTTATAGATAAAAAATACCATGTGTAATATCGCATTTTTGAAAATAAATTGAAAATCCTTAGAATTTCTTGGACATGTTTTGTTTGTTATAATTTTGCCGTTTACATGAATCCTAGACTTTTCATTGCGTAACATGCTCGTGTAGTGCCCTTGATTACAGTTATTTCCAGTTCATATAAAAAACCGAGTAGATTATTTGACCTTGAAATTACCTCCAAGTGCAACCGCAAGAACTTAAATACCTTGTGGAGATATTTGAGCTAATGAGATAAACTATGGGGCGCTCGGAACACCTGACCTCGACATCAGTGATTCTTTTCACTAGGTGCTCTGAACATAGTATTCGCGACTACCCTTTTAAGACCCTGCACAAACATTTTATCTGATAAAATGAAAAATTACAGAGCGCGATACCTGGACCCCCTAAATATAATTTTTTTGGATCCAGTTTTAAATTAAAAAAAAGAGCTGCCTATGAGATGACACAAAACTGGGATCTGCTTGAAGCCTTAGCTTGAAAATGGAAATTTTGTAGCTTCTGAAATTCTACGAAAATGTAAGCAATCTTTTCTCAAATGTGATGTTGAAACGAGCTTGAAACTGCATTTCTTAATTTACAAAAGATTCTACATACTAGATTTATGAGCGAAAAGAAATCGAAAATGATTAAAAACAAGTGCGAACAACCGTATTAAGAATTTGAATCATTTCTCGTCATATGTCATGTGTTGTTATTATTTTCAGCTTAAAGTTCATCCAGCTTCGTGCATGTATAATTGAAGCATATCCTGGCATTTTAAGTATGGAATGTTCTAGAAATATATTACAGAAATAAATTAACCCATTGAGTCATGTATTTTTCCTTTTTTGTCCAATTTAGCTGAAAATTGATACTCGGGGTTTTTTGGGGTCGCTGATTACTAATATTATTTACCAAATTCAAAATGTTTGATCCAATATGGCGGACAAAAATTTTAAATATATCTGTATTTGGACAAAGTTTGGTATTCTGAGGTTTTTGGGGGTCGCTGATTATGAATCCGAGGTTACATTTGTGAAATTCAAAATGGCACACCCAATATAGCGGGGAAAATTTAAAATATAATTTTATTTGAACAAAATTTGTTACTCGAGGCTTTTCGGAGTCGCTGATTACGAATCCGAAGTTATTTCTTCGAAATTGAAGATGGCAGATTTAATATGACAGACTAAAATGTAATATGTAATTCTATTTGGACAAAATTTGTTACTCGGGGATTTTTATTGCGGCTGATTAAATATCCGAATTAGTTTTAAAAATCTCAAATCTAATATAACATGTGCACATTGTAAAATATTACTCTATTTGAACGATATCAGGTATTCCGGCAATTTTTAGGTAGCTGATCGTAAATGCGATGTTACCTGCGTGGAAAAATATATGTGTGAAGGATTATGTAAAAATTGAAGCTAATTGTATGCCACGTGTATATAATAAATAATTCTAATATGTAACCATTCGCCGGTTGTTTATAAGCATCTATTATAAGGAAAAACACAGGAAATAATTGAAAAAATTTAGATTATTGGTCCTAAATGAATTATTAGCAAATACTGTATCATAATACTGCAACTACTATACAGGGTGATCCAAAAGTCCCGGAACAGCAAAATATCTCAGCGGGAGTGCATTTTCGGGGAAAATGTTTTAGACAAAAGTTTAAGGATTTTTCCCTGGCTATTTAATGGCGATATTGAATTTGACCTTGAACATGACCTTGGAGGTTATTTCAAGGTCAAGTTAATTTTTTTAAATGGGAACCCCTATTTTTTTTCACGGATTCGGAAAGAGCACAAAATTTTACGTCCGAATATGCTATGGCCGTTTTTTTCGGCAAGGTCATTTCAAGGTGAAACTTAAAACTCCCGTGACGGCGAAATATCTCAGAGGGTGTGCATTTCTTTGGAAATTGTTTCAGACAAAAGTTTAAGGATTTTTCCCGGGCTATTTAATGATAGCACAGAATTTGACCTTGAACATAACCTTCAAGGTTATTTCAAGGTCAAGTTTGTTTTTTTTTAATGGAAACTGCTATTTTTTTCACGGATTCGGAAAGAGCACAAAATTTTACGTCCGAATATACTATGGCCGTTTTTTTCGGCAAGGTCATTTCAAGGCCAAACTTAAAACTCCCGGAACAGCGAATTAACTCAGCAAGAGGTCATTTTCGGGTAAAATGTTTCAGACAAAAGTTTCAGGATTTTTTCCGGGATATTTAATGCTAGCATAAAATTTGACCTTGAAAATTACCTTGAAGATTATTCTCAGGTCAAGATTATTTTTTTTTTTAATTGGAACCCCGTTTCATTTTCTTAACGAAGTTATGAGGATCTTCCGGTATTGAGAGTGGTTAAATTCATTTTGTTCAGTCGATGCTATTACTGGACGATCTGCTCTAGGGAGATCCTTTACAGTGCCGTAAACTTCGAAACAATTTATTGTTCTGCCAAAAGTCGATTTAGGAATCAGTTCCTGTCCCTCGCTTGTCCTCTAATTTTGTAAATAGAAAAATAAACTGTTTAAAAAAAGTGTATACATACATCTTACGCAACACTTGTGCAAAGTGAACTTGGGCGCGCGAACAGCGACAGAGAGCACGAGTCACCAGCGAAGTAAATAAACAACATACATTCACATTGAATTTATACATACGTGTACAGTCTTATAAGGTTACATTTTGGTCTTAACTTTATCGTTTTGTGAGATACATGGATTTCCTATCTAAACGCCTTTCCTATCTAAACGTATTAAGCATCATTTCAGTAACAAAATACATACGTATATTTCGTACAAAGAGCAATGGCTGCGCTAAGTGAACGAGAAAGAATAACCATTCTCATGATGAGAGGCTGGGGTGATAACCAGCGATCTTTAGAGAATGTGCGAACCTTATTTAACGCATCATTTAGAGAGGGACGAGAACCGATTTCTAAATCTACTGTTAGCAGAACAATAAATCGTTTTGAAGTTCACGGTACTGTGAAGGATCTCCCAAGAGCAGGTCGTCCAGTAACAGCATCAACTGAAGAAAATGAGTTGAATGTCGCGCTGTCAATAACGGAAGATCCTCATACTTCCATCAGGAAAGTTAAACAGCAGCACGACTTATGTTACGGTACAGTACAACGGATCTTAACTAAAAACTTAAAATTTCACCCATACAAAGTTAGACTCGTACAACAATTGAATGAAAACGATCCTGATAGACGCCTACAGTTTGCGGAATTAATGATGAATAGAATAGATGCTGATGCCGGTTTCTTGAATCGCATCGTATTTTCTGATGAAGCTACATTCTTCTTAAATGGGGCAATCAATAGACATAACATGTCTTATTGGAGTGAAACCAATCCTAATTGGATGGTCGATAGTCGTTCTACTCAATATCCTGAAAAAGTAAACGTATGGGCAGGTATTATAAACAATGCGGTAGTTGGGCCCTTCTTCATCGAGGGCACCCTTACTGGTCAAAAATACCACGATATGTTGAGGGACGACATCATCCCTGCTATTCAGGTTATTGTAGGCGAGGATTTCGATCAGACTTGGTTTCAGCAAGATGGTGCAGCACCCCATTATGCAACAGATGTTCGCAATTATTTGAGTGATGTATTCGCAGAACGGTGGATAGGTCGAAGGGGTGTAATAGAATGGCCACCAAGATCTCCGGATCTTACGCCCCTTGACTATTTTCTATGGGGTTATCTCAAAGATAGAGTGTATCGAACGAAACCGGTGAATATTGAGGAAGTAAAACAACGAATACGGGATGAGATCGCGGCTATAGAACCAGATATGATTAAAAAAGTCGTATCGACTTTTTATAATCGCTTGGGATATTGCCAAGAAGTTCATGGCAATCACTTTGAGCATAAGCTTTAGTAAGATACATAATTTCATCAAAATCTTAGTATACCCATCTTGCCTTAAATGTCTGGGGACACCCACACACACACACACACGCACACGCACACGCACACGCACACGCACACGCACACGCACACGCACACGCACACGCACAGGTGACGGCGAGGGGAACCACCTGAACAAAGCACCCCGAAGAGGTGTAAACCCGACCGTGCTACCTCCACGCGGTACATCTTGGGTAATGCTAAAGCCAGCGGTAGCATTGGAAACAATGTAAAAATGTTACCCATACATACGGTATTTATAAACGTATCGGATGTAAAAAAAAATGTATATTTTTATCCGGGAACAATGATAATGCATTGCACTCTGGAAACTCTGGAAACATTACGAAAATGAAACGGGTTTTCAATTAAAAAAAAATAGTCTTGAGCTTAGAATAAGCCTCAAGGTAATTTTCAAGGTTAAATTCAATGGTGCCTCTTGCTGAGTTAATTCGCTGTTCCGGGAGTTTTAAGTTTGGCCTTGAAATGACATTGCCGAAAAAAACGGCCATAGCATATTTGGACGTAAAATTTTGTGCTCTCTCCGAATCCGTGAAAAAAAATAGCAGTTTCCATTAAAAAAAACAAACTTGACCTTGAAATAACCTTCAAGGTCATATTCAAGGTCAAATTCTGTGCTACCATTAAATATCCCAGAAAAAATCCTTAAACTTTTGTCTGAAACAATTTCCAAAGAAATGCACACCCTCTGAGATATTTCGCCGTTACGGGAGTTTTAAGTTTCACCTCGAAATGACCTTGCCGGAAAAGTCGATCATATCATACTCGGACGTAGAATTTCCCGCTCTTTCAGAATCCATGAAAAAAAATAGGGGTTCCCATTTAAAAAAATTAACTTGACCTTGAAATAACCTTCAAGGTCATGTTCAAGGTCAAATTCAATATCGCCATTAAATAGCCAGGGAAAAATCCTGAAACTTTTGTCTGAAACATTTTCCTCGAAAATGCACTCCCGCTGAGATATTTTGCTGTTCCGGGACTTTTGGATCACCCTGTATATAAAACGACAAGCAAATGCAGAACACTTATCTATAATGTTACCGAATAAAATGTGAAGGAGATGTGCTTAATGTAGCACTAAAATTAATGAATATAGAACACAATTTATGTGCAAAGTTTTCAGTTTTCCGTTATGCTTGCCATTAAAAAAAAATGCTTTATTGCATATCATAAATAAATCAATCTTAGTAATGAATACATTTAAATATTAAATTTTTTTTTTAAATTGTTAAAATTAAAAAATTTTAAAACTAATAAAATAAAAAAAAAATAAAAAAGGGACTGAAAATCGGACTGAGGAATGTCTACGTTGTGAGTCTTGGATGCCCTGGAAGCTTCTATGAAGTAACGTATACCAGCCTTTAGCCTCTTTTCCAATGTGTAATACGAATAAAATATTTCATAAATTTTATCTAGAGTTACATTTAATATTTTTGCCGCCATACTGGATCCGCTATTTTGAATTTGGCTAATCTAACCTCGGATTCATAATCAGCGACACCGAAAACACTCGAGTACTAAATTTCGTCCAAATACAGTTATATTTAAAATTTTTATCCGCCATTTCAGATCAGCCATTTTAAATTTCAAAAAACTAACCCCGTATTCGTAATCAGCGATACCAAAAACCTCTGCAAAAAAATTTCAGAAAAAAATAATGGGAAGTTTTCTTGAAACTGCATTTATTGGAGAAAAAACACATATTTATAACTTGTTTTATTAATAACAATTATATTATTAGCAATAAAGGGGAAACTATTTTTTTTACTGATTATCAGGGTCTACATAAGTAACAGAAAAAGATTTGATCAAAATGGGTCTTAGACTTCACGAGAAAAACAGCAAAATCTATATATAAATGTAAGTGGACGACGTCTGCCCCACTGAGATGCAAAGGGTTAATAAAAAAAACTCTCTAACGATACACATATCTGCTTTAGTCGATTGTTGATATGTAGCCATGGTTCCACTGGCAGGTCCTGTTTAACACGAAATAGTCCACCTCGTATTGAAGTGTAGCTTGGAACAGCCTAACGACCGTGGTATTTTTACAGCACTTCTACAAAATCCTTGCTGGAAAAAAATATAATTTTTGAAGGTCCTGAAAAATGACTGAAATCCTGAACCAGCTTATTTGGAAAATCACTCCAAAAATAGTTCCTGTTGGTGCGAAAACAGTTGAAATTGCTGCATATGTTGCTTCATGTACATTTAATGAAGGAATGAATGCTCTCCTTATGTTTCTTCATGCGTTCAATGTCAAACTCGGACCTGTCAGTCACGAATATGCGAGTAACGTGGAAAATCATCGCATTCTCGCGGCCGAGAAACAAGCGGAGGCGCAGACCCGAAAAGCAAGAATGCAGCTTCGGCAAGAAAAAAAGGATGCATTGGATCTTGTAGCTGCAGCTGAACCTTCCCTGTATGGCCCTGGAATCGATGATTCGATGTAAGTTAAAAAAAAATTGTTTCCTCTCTTTTATTACTCTTTAAAACTTTAAACGCGTTTTTCTCAAAACCATTTTTATGAAGTCGGTAGTTTCATTTTCTCGAAATTCATGGCACCGATTGACTTCCGCTTTTGCACACTTCTTTCACACATGTTTTTTTTTTGTCGTTGATAGAAGGATTTTTGATATCTTCAATTACAACTCATTTTATAAGCCAAAATAGGGTCAATATTTATACAAAAAATTACATGTTTTATAAAAAAACGCTACAAAAAATTCAGTTTTTAATGAAACAAAAAATCCTTCGATCAAAGTCAAGTCACACGCATAAACTAACAAAAAAACTAGTTTTTTTATTTCAGATGAATATTGACGGAGAAAATACAACTACCGCACGGACACTGTTTTTGACGCGGGCAAAATCAAACTGCTCTCAACAGCTGATTTTTAAATATTTTTCATTGAAATTTTCACAGATTGTTATTCTGACTTTATATTTTATTATGCAATAGCCTCCAACTCCCGCATCCAACAAAAAAATGATTGAAATGTACCAAGTTTGTTTCTTTTTATATAAATAGTTTTTCTTAAAACAAATATACTGTGAATTAACTGCAAAAAACTGGATATATAAATCAAGTAATTGCGGCGAAATGGTCGCGCGGGCTAAGATGTCAGTCTTAGTTCGCTCGAATTGAACATCGCGCAGGTCCCGAATTCGAATCCCCGTCCGTGCAACTTTCTCTGCTTATGTCCAGTGTGGAATAACCGAGAAACCTTGCTGGGCGAAGGTTCGAATTTAGGACCGTTGCCGATCCCGGTCGGCAGTTATCGGTAACGTCAGCGTCTTATCCACGGTCGGTACGTCATGGGTCTTATCTCGGATAAAGAGGAGATAATCCCCGCGTCGTACTCGCTACGGCACAGACCGCCGAATCTGTTAGTGGTACCGATACTGGGGTAGGGGCGACTGGCTCTGGGACCCTCCACTCGAGAACCGACCCACGAATAGACATTTTCGTCATTAAAGGGGGGGGGGGGAGACCTTGCCATTTGTCATTTGTCCTTGTCCTATAAGTTAAGTACAGAATATGGCGCAAGAACAATGAATTACAGGTAGATGACAGGGTACAAAGTATACTTTGAACTATTTCTTGAATTCGTCGTCGTTATAACAGGTACGATACTTATACGTACAATTTTTTGCAATTTATTCATAGTATGTTTGTTTTAAAAAACATATATGAAATTTGTCAAATATTTATATATAAAGAGAAACATAGGATATGTGGAAAATGTTATTAATTTAACATGTTTTTAACAGGTTGCCCATAAGTTAATCTGAAAAAATTGAAGTAAAATCATACACTATTTCACAATAAGTCAAAAAGTTACACTCATGCACTATGAGGATAAGTTTGTAATTGATTTTGGCAGCATAACCTAAAATTAGGTTTCAGATTAATCTGTTCGAGCTATTTTCGTAAGCGACCCTACTTGCAAGTAGTACTTATAATATTAGTATTATTGAATATGAAAGGATAACATCGATAAAAATAAAAAGGATTTCAGAACATACCAATCAAACTCAATTCTACTATACTGGTACCACTGGTACCGAGTGTCATTAGCGCACATATATACGCACACATACTCTTCCCACAGATCTGTTTGACACAAGCGGATGTCTTCTCCCTTCAAATGGAATGTCTTTCTGCAACAGGGGGATTGCTTACTTTACGTCAAGAAGCATATTTTTGACACAAGTGGATTTCCTTTCACTTCAAAAGGACAGTGGCCAAGCGGACCACTCTCTTGCATTAAAAATATTATTTCTATTTAATTATTTTATTTGTTGACAGAGCCTTACCCGCCTGAAGGCTCTAAGGCTCGCGCCCCATGGCGCGGAGCCGGGATACGCCCGGACCAACGCGAGACCCCTTCATCCGGTAGTCTCTACCAATCTATCTCAAAGCGGCAAGACTTTTCGAGCTCCTCGGTGAGGAGGGGACCTTTCTAATCCCTACGACACTCTGCAGGGTCGCACCCGAGTTGCATTGCAACTCACACATCTGAGCAAGCGAGACCTTTCAGACCAGGGGAGAGTCCTTCCAGTCCTAACAGAATGCTCCTAGCCCAGCTTGCAGCCTTTCGAAACCACTACCCACGCGAGTCCAACACCAATGGCTGTGATGGGTCCCCGAAGGGTTCCCCGCTTGGAAATGCCCCCACGAGTACCATTTAATATGAGACATTGCGAGGACTGGCCACAATTCAAACACCAGCCCTCTGCCAGTTGAGTACTTGCCTACAAGGGATTGGTCGCCATATAGGAATCAGACCGACATATAGGAATCGAATCAATCTTTGAAGATCCTAGCGAATTCCTGACTGATAAAGAAAGTATTCTTACGAATGAAGAATAAGCAACTTGCCCGGAAATCCCGATCATAATCCAAGGAGTCCGAACGAAAGCATTATGGGACACAGGGAGAGAGATCACGTGTATATCAGAAGAATATTGCAAGTCGAATGCCGCAGCATTTAAAAAATGCCCGACGTTACCTATCACCGGGAAACGAGTAATAGGCGCGACCGGGACCAAGTCAACCACCCACAAAGTACAGGTCCTATCAAGAACTATAATGGGAAAAATTGAAAGCCAGATAGCCTTTGCAATCGTACCACATTTAATTAGAGACTGTATTATAGGAATCAATGTGCAGACGCAATGACTTCCAAACAAAAAAAAGCCTCGACCAGAGCGACAGGGTAAGAACGATACAGCAAGTGGAGTGACCGGAGATAGATACGGTAAATGCAACATCTAACCCAGAGAGAAGAAAAATCTCACAACCTAGTGAGCAGTAAATTCGTGAAAAAGTAAATAAATGCGAGATTCTAAAAGAACACGAGAAAGACAAAATAATTAAACTCATTACCAAATTCAAAGACACTTTCAATGATCGACCCGGGACAACAAAAATATATGAACACGAAATCAACTTAAAAACGGTAACGCCGTTCTTTATTAAAACGTATCCAATTCCGTTCGCATATCAGGCAAAAGTGAAGGCGGAGATCCAAAGAATGCTTGAATTGGGGGATATACGACCATCGACTAGTCCATATATCAATCCGATGCTGACGGTGATTAAAAAAGATGGATAAGTGAGGTTATGTTTAGACGCGAGAGCGTTGAACGAACGAATGATAAGTGACCATGAAACCCCGCCGAATCCCAATGAGATATTTCAAAAATGTCTGGGAACCGAATACATAACTAGTCTCGATATGACTAGTTGTTTCTGGGAAGTGCCACTTGCTAAGAGAGCCTAAAAATATACGGCATTTTTGCATGCCGGAAATGTGTATGAACATACCGTCACTCCATTTGGATTAAAAACAAGTAGCTCAAGTTTAATAAGAGCGCTTAACCGAGTATTTTGGGGAATCGGAGAGTTTATTATTAACTTTG
The DNA here is from genome assembly GCA_030407085.1 of Trichopria drosophilae. Taxonomy (NCBI): domain Eukaryota; kingdom Metazoa; phylum Arthropoda; class Insecta; order Hymenoptera; family Diapriidae; genus Trichopria; species Trichopria drosophilae. The sequence continues at coordinate 52,470,321 of CM059585.1, forward strand.
TAGACGATATTTTATGTGTATCTCCTAATTTTGATTCCCATCTTGTACACTTAGAAAAAACCCTGACGGGACCATTTTTTGTCCTTTCAGGTGGAGTTGCACTCATTAAGCAGCAGCTCAAATTCGATACTCGATTGAGTTGTACCGAACCGTAATTCGGATATTTGGAAAAAGAAAATAAACTGATCCTTGTACACAAAGTTAGTTTCTCGAGTCCGATTATTTGTCCATGTCTGCACGTTACATGTTTAGATATCAATTGCTAAATTATTAATTCTATTTTTATTTGCAGTTGTGTATGTATCACACGTAACTTTAAGTAAGTTATTGATATATTCAAATATTTGAATCCACAATGATTAAACCCATTGCATAATGCACAATACATTCTTTAATACGAATTATGGATTATCCCTAATTACATCACATTTATCATGCTCTTGTATTGAAAAATAATAATTTAATAATTTACGAATTATGATTCAAAATTAACAGGGAACACGACAGGTGTGTTTATTATCGTATGGGCCGTCGATAAATATTCTTGAAGTTGAAAGAAAAATGGATTAAATGGGGAATAAATCATACTTTTCATATAGTTCAGAAATCATTAACATAAAAAAAAACAAGTACAACATTGAAACCGCCGCTTTTCTGATAGTAATTTATTATGGTCCCCTTATCTAACTATTATTATTAGCTACAAATGCGAGATATAGGTGATGATTGTGATGTAACAACATATAATCTACTACTTTTGTTTGAACTTATTTTCACTAAAATGAAAAGTTACTGAGTTATTTCGAATTTAATAAGGCAAAATGCGTCGAAAACGTTTTTTATTTTCCTTAAAATGTCATGCATTACATTTAAAATATGCTCAATTAGCATACATTCTTAAAGCACGTAAAAACGAATAAAATGTCTACTTTCTTCTTCCAATTCATCAAGAAATCAATAAGAAAAACGTAATAAAAAATTGCAACAGCCGGGCGTTTGAGCCCATTAGGGTATCGCTCCATCCTCTAATTTTGTCTAATAAAATCGCGATGGAGTTGCAGGCCTAGTAGCGTAAAGCGTATGACTAAACCTGAAATAGAAGAAAATCCTTACTGTTGCGCCAATTTCTGTTTTCCGTATTATTTGCTAAAATCATACAGAACATTTTTAAAAAGTATTACCAAAAATCGTGCAGTAACACATTGCAAATTGCGTTCCTTTATACAAAATGTTTTAACAAATGAGTTTCCGAAATATTTTCTTATGTTATATGAGGTCACTTAAAATTCCAGTAGAAGTATTGTTCATTTTCTATTGAAAAAATGTATTTTTTTACAAGTGTGTCCATAACTTTTAAGTATATAACATTTTGATATATATAATTGTGGGTTTAAAGTACTTTACAATAATTAGTTTAATAACACAGGTCAACATGGTTTTGTTGTTGGGAAGCTGGGGGTCATTTCCGACGTAATTTTGTGCGTAGAATCAGAATCCGAAGTCAGAATGGCCTATCACGTCAGGATTTTGAGATATTTAAGGTTATTTACTCGAAAAAAGCTTTTTTTTTTTGCTATATTTAAGATCATGTACAGAAGACACAAAATTGTTAGGAGTTTTGCTAACAATTTTGTTCCTCTGGTTGGATCATGTGATACTACTCTTTTTCTTTATGGGATGCCGAAAATTCCATTACGACTTTTCTTCACCAAGATACGGCAATTTGAAATTACGGTATACATGTAAACAAATTTACCTTGAAATGCTCTTGGAGAACAAGCTAAAGGTCAAATGCAATGTCGTGAAACCTACATAAATACAAAGAACTATATAAAATATGTATACTAATAACTAAAATCACGTTTCAGTATTGTGACTGTTTTTTTTATAACGTTAATGGAATATATCTCGTAATTTCAAAATGGCTGTAGCTTTGTCAGAAAAAATCTTAGGTGATCGAATAAAACCTCATTTTGAAGGGTAAAGGTATTAAAAGATGGAAATAGTACAGATAGACCAGTGCTATTAATATTTTTTGCCGACATAATTAGTAACAGGACGACTGTGGGTAGAAATGGTAGATAATTTTGCACTGAATGCGGGGGGAAAATGCAATTCGATCAGATGTATTGTAGGGTATTCGGGGGTGACATTTAGAGGTTGCAAGCGGTTTTTCGCGATTTCCGCCAAAAAATGACCTCGGATCAAAAAGTGATTTCAGAAAAAGTTGTAGATAATAAAAAAATGTAAAACTTTTGTATACATCATTTTTCACATAACCTTATAATTTTCGAGAAAAATGTCAAAAACTGTGTTTTTTGTTTTTATTTATTTTCTCGGACAGGAAACAATTTTTTTTCACGAAATTAGGTAGAAACTCACCTTTTTATGTCCCAAATAAGCTGTACTTTAAAAAAAAAAAAAAAAATTATTTTTCGAGGTTTTATTGACGTAAAACTGAAAAAGTACCCCTAACTTCAATCGAAAAATCTCGTGTTAAAATTTTAGATTTTCGAGTTTTTCGGGGATGGGGGATTTTATTCGTTGAAATGTCTATTTTCAGATGGTAAAAAAAATTGTTGAACTCACTCTGAAAAAAATGACCAGAAATTGCGAAAAACTGAAGATACGTGTTTTCAAAAAATTAAATTTTGAGGTATTGCTTGAAATATGCTATTATTTATTACAATTTTTTGTTGATATGTATAAAAATGGTATAATTTAATGTGCCACGAATAAATGAAGTAATTACAAATTATTAAAGAAAGAGATTGGAAAAAATATGCAAGAAAAATTATTTTTTCAGTGTCAAGACATTAGGTTTTGAATGGTTTCAGTCCGACAAAATGATTACTGCAATATCTTTATTATAAAAATGTAAATTTATTTTCCTTTTTGTTTATCATCTGATCATTTTTTACATATACTTTCTTTTTTTCACTGGCAGTTCTGCGTCGTCGGATGACGTGAAATCTGCGGATTCGGGTGGACCTTCGATGGGGATGTTGTCCTCTTCAATATCGATGTTCTGTTTAAAAAGTTGTTCATCGGCGATAGCTTCTTCCGAATCGCTTATTTCGTCAACATTGTGTTGTTCAAAATTGCAGCATTTCTCGGAAGCATGGCAGTGTAAACACAAATTTGTGCAACTCAACCCGTGTTTGTGACATCCACATTTTTTGCTGTTACACCCGGTTTCACAGCTGCAGCTAATAGTTTCTAGCAATATTTCCGGAATTAATTCTTCTTCGGTGAATATCGGCATAATTCCATCGTGATGTTTTTCCAACCCCAATTCGTTGCGGTTAATGTGTTACCGAGCCAAGTTTGAAGTTGATAATATGCCCGGTACCAATGTTGTTTCGCAGCGCCTTCACTAGGTTGAAGTTTTTCTAATTTTAATGATGATTTCAGTGTTAAAGCTTGATAGTTGCGGAACCTCAAATGATTTAAAGTTACATCTTTTTCGTTAGATTTATAAATTGTCTTAATTAGTTATAGTCCATTGTCGGAGATGTCTTTTTTGTCTGCGGTACTGTTAAAAAAATGCTGGCTAATGATGGTAAGTTCTTGTCAGACAATAGTGATTTCACCGTTGTTTTTTTTCCTTTCCAGCAAATGCAGAATTTGTATCGCAACCAGAGAAACAGTGTAAAAATGCAGCCATATATGTTAATGATGTATGTTTTAAACTGTGTGAGGTGTAAAAAGAATCTTTGACGTTACCGGAACCTGGCTTGTGATAATAAATAGTACTGTCTTTTAAAGTTAATTGATTTAGAAGAACAAGAAGATCAATATCTTGTCCCACAACTATTACGGTCTTCGCTTTGTCTTCAGAAACTTTTATCGCGGTTCTAATTATGTCAGCATCGGCATCTTCTTTAGCTTGTTGGGAGAAAAATCCTTCCGATGTTAATTTTTCCAGCAACGTTATTATCATTTTGTCCTTGTTTTTTTCATTTGACAGACATTTTTGTTGTGAAAATGGTATTTTTGTATGATTTTGGTAATTGAATTCTGGAACGTTTTCCACAGACTTTCTTCGAACACGCTCTGCAAGTTTTGTTGAATTAGCACATACTGTCTCAGTGGTGGTGTTTTCAACTGCGGGGTAACCGTCGAAAATGATGAAACTGTTGGCTGCATAATTGTTTTGCACGTAGTGCACATACTTTCTGACAATCTCTTCCACTGTATCGTTTTTCTGCCAAATAACTTTGTGTAGTAAGAAGCCACCATCCACGACATACACAACATTGTTGAAAAGTAATGGGGTATTGATGCTGACGAATTGATCGTAAAGTTGAGATTTTACATTTTTTCTAAAGCCTTGCTCGGTGAAGAGTGATAGTGAAAATGGAGCAAGTTCGTACTGCAGATAAAGTTCCATATGATCTTCTCTATTGATGTTTAATGAAATTCGTTGAAAGAGCAACAATGGATCGATTACTATACTTTCTCCGTGCACTTTAACAAAAGACTGAACTGTTTTAAGGAATGAAACTTTTTTTTTCTTGTCACCGACGTGTTGTCGGTAGTAGAAAAGGAAACACTACAAAAATTCTCCATTTCATTGCAAACCTCAACAAGAATAATCATAGTTAAAATGAATTTCACTAAAACGCTTTCGGATAAACCACGACCGTGAATAAGTACTCCCTGGGTTTTCATTGACCTCGTAAGAAATTGTTCGATCGTCATATCTGACCAAACACCACACCAGAATTTGTGAGTACGTCTGATAGTAAAAAATCCGTCAGATGTGAATCGCATGAATTCATAATCATCGTCGATTGTTTCTTTGAGTTTGCGCATATCTTGAAGGTACAGATGAGCAGATTTCGCATACAAAAAGTGTCCACTGGCATGGAAATAAGGAATCATTCTTTGCACGCATGTTAAATGTAATTCCCAGTTGCCGGAACGCTCAGCACGTATAAAATCATGAACTATTGAGATCATTTCCCAATACTGAATGCACAGTTGTGAGGTAGGGCCTCTATTTTTGAAGGATTGAAGTTGTTTTATAAATTTCTGTTTTATTCGTTTAAAATGTTCATCTCGTAACGTTTGTTTGTACTCTTCTGTTCCCAAGTTCATTAAAAGTGAACTACAGATTCAATACAGATTTTTCCGTGTCTGTCAAATCCATCGATGAAAATATTAACTCCGTCAATGTGAGTTGTACAAGAAAATGCCCTCTTATAGCTCTTGCATACGCATGCCCAAAAAGAGCTTTATCCGCCGAATTTTCGGGATGCATCTAATAAAAAGCCTCTTTCAGTCCGCTGCCATCCATTATGAATCCCACTCCCTCAAGAAACGACATTAATAAATGAAATCCACCAAGTCTTACTGTGATGTTTGACAGATTGTGTGGATCATTTTGTGGATCAATACTGGCCAGTATTTCGCTAGTTTTGTAATATAGTGGCTGATCAAAAGTGACGAATCCAATCTTTTGACCTTGATTTTGTCAATACTTAGATGCTTCCACCAATGAAGTAAAAATTGTGTCATAATCGCTAGGTGGATTACTTATAAATGGAAGAGGAATAATTTTGGAAGCTTGGCAAGTTAAAGTTGAATGTGCTTTTTCCATAAGTCCATTCCATCCGAGTGATTTTTTATTAGAAACTTTGGAATATTGCCACATAAAATTCAACGACGAAGTTTCATAGTCGACGGTGTCACCATCCAAAATGTCTTCTATTAACACTGCTTTCAAGCCTTCAGAGTTTTTTTTTCAAATGTTTTAGCTCAATAAATCCAGTTTTGCCAATATCTTCAGAAGATGGAATCTGCTTTAGTCTGGAAATCATTCTTTTTGAAGTAACCGTTGATGACGAAGTTACAGTCATAATTCCACCCATTGCGTGAAAAGTATTCCTGCTGTTATATCCTAACGAAAATCGTAACTAGGTCATGCCATGAAACGCCGGGTTTTCTCCATCGATAAAAATAGAAGAGATAAGAAAGAAACAAAGACGTTTTCTACAAGAAAAATATTAGTGCACAAAACTAAAAAGAACATTAATAATGAACATTAAGTGAACCTAGTGATTAGTGAATAGCGTTAAGAACTAGATCATAAACTTAAGTTAAGAATAAAAATGAAATATGATTAAATAATACTCAAAAACAATAATTAATTTTTGTTTCAAATTAAACCAAACTATTAAGTGTTTGGACTTTTTTTAACGATAATTTAAAACCTAATCAAATGAAGTTAATTAAATTTCATTTTTTAATTTATACAATAAATTAGAAATTAGTTTTTAGATGCCTTTGTTCGAACAGAGAAGCCGCCCAATGCACACACGATACTTGAGAGTTTTATGGCCTACCCAATAAAACTACTGCACTCGGCGGAAATTCATTTTCAACGAATAGGAAAATTTAAAAGATAGACTTCCGCTAGAAAACTCTTGCCGCCAAAAGTTTTTAACCAATAAGATATGTATTTCCTATCTCATCTTCTCTTTTCGTCCAACGCATGCAAGTATATGTAAAAATTCTGTATAAATTCAGCCTCCTCGATCCAGATCTCCACTGCACTTTGAACGCTACTCAGCGGTTGAGGGGCAGTACACGACTTTGAACGCTACTCAGCGGTTGAGGTCGTTCCCAAACAAGCCCTAAAATATTCCTTTTCCCGTAAACAAGTAAGTGATAAAAAGAGAAATAAAATATATATATTTACATTTATAAAATGTTTTATTCATAATCTTCCTTTCCTTCCACTCATGATCATAGGCCAGCTCCCAGGTAAAGGGCTTAAGTGCCTTGACCAAAAAAATGGCCAACTAAATATGTTTCAGATCTGCTTCTCAGATTTGGGATATAACACTGCCATCGATTGTACAAGTATTATGATCTGCATTGTCAAAAATGAATTGAATGTATGCATCTGGTGAATAAGTGTGACTTGTAGGGACTTTAATAATCGAAGCTTCAAAACGCAACGTTTCTTTGTACGAAGCACACAATCCTACATTGGATAGTGAGTCAATCAACGCCTTTGATGCGTACTTTTTGTGGATCATCGATGATAAACCGAGTAAAATTGGAGATAAAAACGAGCGTGGCCTTACAACGTATATGATGCAATGAGATGTAGTCGCAATTTTTTTATTCATTTTAGAAATAAACACTTTCAGTCTTATGTTTATAACTTGCGCATATAACAGTTAGTAAACTCTTCAATGAACGAGGAACGTCCTGGAAAATATTATCTTCGTTAAAATCTGGAATTTCCTGTCGAATTTCATAGCTGCTGAGATCATAAAGTTGAGAACGTATGTCTGCCAATCTGATTTTAGCTGCCATTTCATCAATTCTGGCTCGTTCGTCATTTTGATTTTCCAATCTCCTTTTGTACCATTCTTTACAAAATTTCTTACTTGCTGTACCGTTTTTATACAAAATAAACATGTTTTTCTTCGTCACATGACACTCGATATCGTTCATAAAATTCTCTTTCAGTTTCCTCCTAATACTTGTGAGGTCCGGAAGATTTCCTGAAAATCCTTCTTTAATTTCATTCAGTGAAAATTGACATTCACTTTCGTTGTTACGGATATAATTAATAAAATATTCAATACAATTTTTCGTGTTTTCACTTGCAGGACGACCAACGAATGTTGAAGTACTTTCTTTATAAAACTGAGACATACAAGTGCAATGGTAACACGCATTAACTGCGATTAAATCCGGTACATGTTTTAAACGAGCTGCAACACTTTTACTGACGTCATCTAATTTCCTATTGTCTTTAATTTTTTCTAGAATTTTCTGTCTTCTGTCCTGACTTTCGATAAATCGGATATCTTGTTTTGAACAATTATGGAAAGATCTGCCGCAGAAGAAGCAATAAGTCTGAAAATCAAATGTAAGCGCGTCTTTTTTAATTGTTTTTTCACCGACAGTTTTCTCTGTTTCGAGGAGACATATGCAGATATTGCTTGATCGTTGATGTACGTAGTTTGACAACTTCGATGAACAAAAGCTGATATTGTTGAAGAGGAAGTCTTGGTAGGACGGTCAGTAGACAAAATTAAATCAAGGTTAATTTGCCGTTTCGGCTATGATGATAGCCATCTTCAAAAATTTATTGCTGAATCAAAAAATTAAGATAAAAAATACAATATTGTTATAAAACTTTACACATACGAATTATTAAAAATTAAAAATTAAAAATGGTACAACTTACATCGATTGATCTTATAACGACGATTGCATAGTTGCGGGTGTTTCTAGCGGTTCGATTGAACTTGCCATTTTTAAAAATTTCTAGACATAATTAATCAACAAAAAAATTAATTGAAACCGCAAAAACACTTCAATTAAAAACCTCCATTATAAAAATTAATATTAAATAAAACCTCCACGCACGTCGATGGAATTTAAATCGCACGATTTACCACACCGCACTACAGACTAACAATAGGAACGACGATTGTTTACTTATATATATGTCGAATTATTTCGCTTTTATGCGTCGATGGAAATTATGTAACTCGTTGGCCGTTGCAACCCGAATTTTTGATTCTTAGAAATATTTTAACCAAAACAGTAAAGGCATCACCAATATGACTCGAATCATAGTTACAATATACATATGTAACATAACTCGTGTATACTGCGAAGGTACCGATACATGTTTTTAAATAAAATTATACTAAAGATTTTGAAAAACGTTAATCCTATTGCAAAATAGCGTCATACCATGCAGGCAAATTTGATCGTTCAAATCGAACGTTGACTGTGTTCTTAGACTTTTTGATAAAATAATTCTCGATCTGCTTTCTTTTGGTACAATTTCTTTCTGTTGCAAGAATTTTTACGTTTTTATAGTCGAAATTGTGAGAAGTGTCTATTCTGTGCAAGGTTAGCCCTGTATATTTGGCTTCCGGACCATAAATGTTTGTTTGGTGTTCTTTCATTCTAGTTTCAAGAAGTCTGTTAGTTTGACCAATGTACACTTTCTCACAATGTTGACATGGGATTTGGTAAACAACGTTGGACATTTTTTCAGAACTGAGTTTGTCTTTTAACGGTTTTATCCCTCCGATATTAGTGTTGATAGGTTTATGTACGACCCTAATTTTTTTCTTTCTTTAAGCATTTTGATAATTTTTCTGATAGTCCTTCAACATATGGTATTGATACCGTTTTAATGATTCGATTGTTATTGTTATTTGCATTGTTTTCAAAGCTATTGTAAGCACTATGTACTCGAGATTTAATACAATTATACACTAAATCATTGGGATATCCGTTTTTTAGAAGGACATTTTTTACAATATCGAGGTTTTTCCTTCTAAATCTGATTTCAGAGAGTTTTAGTGCATGGTCTACAAGGCCCAAAACCACTCCAATCTTATAATTGATTGGGTGATTAGATGAAAAATGTAAGTACCTTGCAGACCATGTCTTTTTACAAAACCAATCTGTATCTAAGAAACCATTGTCTTTTCTAATTACAAGTAGATCTAAGAAACTAATGCTATTATTTTTTTTCCCGTTCTAAAGTAAATTGGATTCTATTCTCAATGCCATGTATTTCTTTGAAGCTATTGAATTTTTTTAAAATAATATCTTTTTTATCCATAGGCATTGAGACCAAAATGCCATCAACATACCTAAGGTAGAAACCCAATTTGAAATCAAGTTTTCTAACTAAAAACGTTTCCATGTATTCTAACGTTAAATTCGCGATCACAGGTGACAATGGATATGCCTTTGCATAATATTACTAATAATAACAAAAGCTGATGATAATTTCTCGAATGTTTTGTATTTGTTGTCAACTCTTTTCTTGCTACACTCCTCTAAACGATTCAAAGCTTTTTCTTTAATTTCACGTACTTCCTTTTGCGTTGAAGTGCCGCAAATTACACAAACAGTTGTCTCCATTTTGCTAATCTGAAAAGTCGTTATTATAATAATAAATTTTTCTGTGTTTTCTGTACTGCGAAATCAAATTTGTCCGTGTCAAAAAGTGAATTTATTATTTTATTAAAGTACTTTTAATACATTCACACATTTCAATACGTATTAAAGAGTATTTGTTACATAAAAAATTTTTTCAATTCATTGAACAACAATTTAAATAAAACGGGAAAATAAATTAAACCATCTACTGCGGACACTTCTAAACGTAATGCACAAATATTTTATATTTTAAATGACAATAGCTCCTTACCTTCAATATTCCGTTGACGTCAAATGTACACAATGATAAATTTCATTGCCAGTACATAACAACAATCCTACCTGTCTGCGTAAATCCTGAAATTTCCCATACAAATATTTTATTACAATCTCTCTCTCTCTCTCTCTCTCTCTCTCTCTCTCTCTCTCTCTCTCTATCTCTCTCTCTCTATCTCTCTATCTCTCTCTCTCTCTCTCTCTCTCTCTCTCTCTCTCTCTCTCTCTCTATCTCTCTCTCTCTCTCTCTCTCTATCTCTCTATCTCTCTATCTCTCTATCTCTCTATCTCTCTCTCTCTCTCTCTCTCTATCTCTCTCTCTCTCTATCTCTCTCTCTCTCTCTCTCTCTCTCTCTCTCTCTCTCTCTCTCTCTCTCTCTCTCTCTCTCTCTCTCTCTCTCTCTCTCTCTCTCTCTCTCTCTCTCTCTCTCTCTCTCTCTCTCCCTCTCTCTCCCTCTCTCTCTCTCTCTCTCTCTCTCTCTCTCTCTCTCTCTCTCTCTCTCTCTCTCTCTCTCTCTCTCTCTCTCGTCTAATGGCACTGGTATAAGAAGGCAAACAACAATTGTTGCGTCCAGAACGGAACCTCAAACATAGAAAAATAATGCGTTTTTTAGGTACATGACATCAAATATCTCAAAAACCTGACGTAATCGACCAATTCTCACTTCGAGTTTGGATTCTATGCATACAATGACGTCGGAAATGACCCACAGCTTCCCAACAACATCCAAGATCCTCTTTTTGTAGACCTGTGCAATATGTGTATCTCATAGTGTTAATTTTTAATTTTGTTAAGGATAACAAAGTTTATTGATTTATTATATTACTTTTTTTCTGACATTAAAATATGGACAGTGTATTTTTAATTTCTTCGAACTCATGGGAGACACATGTAAAGAAATTTCTTTATTACTTCGATCTACCTTGCATACTTTTTAAATTACATGTGTTTATATTTGAATAAATAGAACCATACAGAAGCCGGCGTGATGGTCGTGCGGGCTAAGGCGTCAGTCTTAGTCCGCCCGAACTGAACGTCGCGAAGGGCTCGAGTTCGAATCCCCGTCCTGCAATTTTCTCTGCTTATGTCCAGTGTGGAATAACCGGGGAACCTTGCTGGGCGAAGGTACGAATTGGGGACCGCTGGCGACCCCCGTCGGCAGTTATCGGTACCGTCAGCGTCTTATCCGCGGTCGGTACGCCGTGGGTCTTATCTCGGATAAAGATGGGATAAGCCCCGGGTCGTACTCGCTAAGGCACAGACCGCCGAATCTGCTGCTGGTACCGATATTGGGGTAGGGGGGACTGGCTCTGGGTGGGTGTTGTGTTGTATATGCCTAGTTCTGTCATTGTACTGTCTGTCTCTGTCATGTACCTCTCCACCCGAGAGCCGACCCGCAAATAGACAAATCGTCATTAACGCGGGGGGAAATAACCTGTCCTTTGTCCTTGTCCTAGAACCATACAAACGTACTATTATAACATCCATATTACCATATAAATTTGGCATTCTACACGGAAAGAAGGATCTAGGTTATGTAGTATGAGCATCTGTCATGCTGCGTTCCACCGAGCGCTCATCCTAAAAGAGGATGGAGCCGACGTAATACAGCATCATAATTCGATACCGAAAAAGTACGAAGCTCCGCTGTTATTACTTTGGCTCTATCCTCTTCTAGTATTATAACGATTCCGGTAATTGTTTATTAGTTTTTTGGAATCGTACACGTCATAAATTAAAACATGTCAATATCGTCAATTTATAGATTGGAATCATTAGGTGCTGAAATAAAAAAGGTCATCATTTTTTGTCATTCAATTAAATTTCTATTTTCGTCTTTGAATTTACATATAATCTTCATTTTCCGTGTTCCCGTCGTTATTTCGCTTGCCAGCGCATAATCCGCGAAGTCCACATAAGCTGGCAAGCACGTCGATACAATTTTTGGAACGGTCCTCTTTCTCTCCGTCGCTCTTTCTCTTCCGCGCGGGATTAGTTAAATCGACTGTGACCAATTCTGATGGTCGTGAAGAAGGGACGACGTCATATGCCCCTTCCATTGACATATTTATTACTTTCGTTCGTTGGCACAGGTCACAGGAAACAACATATTTCTTCGTCTGCCTATGCATCCCCCTCCAATAGAAGAAGTTTTTAAGATACTCGACAGTTTTGTACACCCGTGCACGTATCAGCTTCTCATGAATATTTTGAATTCATCCAGATTGCATTCCTTTCGGTACTACAATCTGCCACTGCTCCTGACCACTCGACTTGTAAAAGAGGATATCCTGATAAATCTGGTAAAATTGCTGGCTGTCAAAATTTTTACTTTCTGCCCTGCCATTTTACCAGACTTCTCATATCCCACTTCACTTCAGCTGCATGTAACCCATTAGCGCATACGGCAGTGGTGGGATTTTGGACACACACGATTTTAACCGTTAAAATCAAACTTTTTCTTTATGGAAACTATGTACCCTATGGTTTAAGAATAAGAATTGCAGAAATAAGAATTGCAAAATTTACAACAGCTGATCCAATATGGCGGTTCACACATAGAAATACTGTTTTTCAATGAACCAGTTGGACAAATCAACCTTCTGAACGTTCCATATAAAGGACAGTTGGTTTCCGTGGGTTTTTGGGGTCGCTGAATATGAATTTGATACCGGAATTGAAAAATTCAAAATGGCTGACTCAAAATGGCGGACATCAAGAAGCTAACTCCTACATTGTCAATCGGAATTTCACAAAAATCGATGTATAAAAGTTTTTCGAGGTCACTGATTACGAATCTGAAGTCGGAATCAAAATGGCTGACTCAAAATATGCGGATATGAAAAGCGCTAAATCTTACATTGCCAACATGTAATTCGTGAAAGTAGATGTATGTAAGTTCTTGAGCTCCCTGTCGTATCTCAAATTTATAAACGGGATATGATTTTGTGTCGTCCGTTAGCCGTCGTATACGTTTCCCAGCTCTGACCGCGTGGAGTTGAACGACTAGAGAGCCTTTTTTTTTTAATTTTTAATTTTTTTTTGCAAAGTCTAAAGCAGCTAATCCAAGATGACAGTTCATATGTGAAAATAATGTTTTTCAACGAACCAGTTGGACAAATCAACCTTTCACACGTTTCATATAAGCGAAAGTTAGTTTCTGTAAGTTTTTGGGGCCCTGATTATGAATTTTATGTCAGGATTGCAAAATTGAAAATGTCTGATTCAACATTGCATACTTCAAGTTGCTAACCTTTACGTCATTATTCATAATTTCACCGTAATTGGTTTCTATCACATTTTAGTGAATGTTTATTTTATTTGTTATTTCTCTTTGATGATATATGTCAAAGCAGATTGTGCATATATAAACTTTGCATTGGTTATTTTATTTATTTATCTATTCATATTCGGGCCAATTGGTCCATCACAAAGTTGGTAAAATCGTTTGCAAAATTTTCTGGTCCCAGTCTTCCATCCGTTATTTACAAGTGTTCTTTTGAAGGAACTTCTGGTCGATTCATAATTATCGTTAGTACTGTGAAATTTATCACAAGAATCAGTGCACATAAAATTATACATTTTACGCATTGCTTTCTCAATATAACTGTACAACTTTTTGCTAAACAGTGCCTTTCTATCTCAGTGTTTACCGCAATACGGTTCTCATAATCTAGCGCTTTATTGTGAATTCACTTTTTGTTCAAGTTAAAATTGGCTTCTTTGTAGTGCAAAATGCTTCATTTCTTTTTCACGTTATCACTAATACGCTCTACATTCCATAGTAAAGTAGCATTGGTCAAAATACTTTGAATAATTCTGAATAACATTATTCATATCCATTTTCGACCTTATGCAAGGTAATAACGATCTGCAGTATTTAGCATGTAAGTCGATTCCTCTTATAGGTGCAACTACTTAACAGTGTAGTTAGGCTTGTTTCCGCTTAGCATCGCGCCGCGCCGTAGTCACGCTAACAGCTTTGCCTTCGTTCTACTGTGGCTCTCGTTATAGAAATGGATTTCCATTTGAATATAAGGCGCACACTCCCCATGTGCTGATATTTCATAAAGCATTTCTTTCAGCTTCATAAAGCATTTTATGCTAAGTAGCTGTATGCTAATCATTTCCATACAGGAAACGGAATATATATATATATATATATATATATATATATATATATATATATATATATTGTAAAATTTCCCAAATTACGTTGTTATTTTAGGCATAATCAGAACAATACAAAAAATAAACAAGTTGTCTAAAAGACCATGTGTCCAAATCCTATCTCAAAATACTATGTCTGACAGATGTGAGGAATCAGATAGCGATGAAGATGATATAGCATTTATTCCTAATGACGATTCCGATTTCGAATCAGAAAATAATTCAGACGAATCAGAATACGAATGTCCACACGACGAACCTAACGGTAATGATCGATTTCAACAGAATTATGAAAGAATATATAATAATTATAATAGTTCTAAAAAAAAATGGAAGAAAATCATAAATACGAGTGGAAACTGGGAGAAAATGATTATTAGATGCATCCCGAAAATAACCTAATATTATCTTACGAAGATAAAAGAAAAATCCACGATATGAATCCAGTTCAATTATTTGAATTATTTTTTAGTGCAGAACTGAAACAATATATCGTCGATTCAACGCGAGAAAATAACTTTGAAATTACCCTTCAAGAGTTGAATGTCTTTCGTGGTATTATAATCCTATCATCCTACAATTCACGAAAATCGCAACGCAACTCTGGTCGACAGATGAATTACACAGGCCGACAAAATTTCAAAAAATGAATAACCCAGGAAGCAAACAATACTTTTCTAAAGGTTTTTAGTGCGCTGAATCTAAATCTGGCCACAGAATTGCTCCATCACCCTAGGTTTTCGAGATATCCTAACCTAGAAGTGCAAAAAGCACGGTTTTTGGCTATATTCGTGTGGATATTACGTCCCGAATTAATTTTTTTTCGGAAATCTCGTTGCAGTATCTAAAAGTGGCAATCTTACCATTGAAAACCCATTTTGAGTTTTGGCGATATCTTGTTTTGTCTCGGAGATATCGTTGAATGAAAATCAGTACTTTAGCGTTTACGTTCAAATCTTACCAAAACGATATGGTTAGCCTGAGAAGCATACATAATGTATTTGTTTGATTTTCGAGTCGCTGAATTCAGATCCAGCCTTAAATTGGTTTATCACCGTAGGTTTTTGGGATATCTCAACCTATAGGGCAAAATACGCATACATGCAGCCATGTATGTATATATATACATATATAGGGTGAACCATTTTAATATATGCGCATAAAATTCTCCGCACCTAAGACAGATACCGAAAAATGGTTCAGATAAAGGTTGTAGGGGGCGAAAGGGATCAGAATTTGACCTTGTAGGTCATTTTCAAGTTCATATGGGAGTTATGATGACATTTTTAAATGTGAACTCCAATTTTTTATCCCGGATTTGAAAAGAGCAGGAAATTTTACATATAAAGAGGTTATTTTGTGAAGGTCATTTGGTTTTGGAGATAAGAAATGATCTTTACTGTTAAATTGTATCTTTAAATTTC
Source organism: Trichopria drosophilae (assembly GCA_030407085.1). Classification (NCBI taxonomy): domain Eukaryota; kingdom Metazoa; phylum Arthropoda; class Insecta; order Hymenoptera; family Diapriidae; genus Trichopria; species Trichopria drosophilae. The sequence continues at coordinate 52,486,131 of CM059585.1, forward strand.
TAGTTTGTTTTTCCCGTCTAGCCTTTTTGAAAATTTGAATAAGGTGGATCACAAAATGGCGAAAACAGCAGAGCTACTCAGAAAAAAGTGAAAATCCACCGTCCTGATCTGCGCATCTTCCACCGTGAAGGTCGCGTATACCCTTTTCTTCGTTCGAGAGATGAGCACCGCCTCCGTCTTCTCTGCCGCCAGATTTAACCCATGGTTGCTCAACCACCTAGCTACTACCTCGATAGGTTCATCTCCGCTAAATTGCACCTCGTCAATGGTCTTCGCGGCGACGATTAGTGCAAGGTCTTCTGCGGAAGCTACCATGGACACTGTCTGGAAGGGATTGCCTGAGCAGTCCGTCATATAAGACGTTCCAGAGCAAGGGTCCCAGAACCAAACCCTGTGGCACGCCTCCCGTGATGTTGTAGGAGTGCCTGCCGTCATCGGTGTCATAATGCACGCACGCGTGCGTGCGTGCGTGCGTGCGTGCGTGTGTGTGTGTGTGTGATTCAAAGCGACTCAAAAAACATACAAGTACATTATTTATGCTTTCCAGACTAACCTCATTGTTTTAGTAAGGTTTGAACAAAAACGCTAAAGTACTGATTTTCATTCAGCGATATCTCCGGGACAAAAAAGATATCGCAAAAACTCAAAATGGGCTTTCAATGCTAAGATTACGGCTTTTAGATACTGCAACGAGATTTCCAAAAAAAATTAATTCGCGACGTAATATCCACCCGAATATAGCCAAAAACCGTGCTTTTTGCACTTTTAGGTTAGGATATCTCGAAAACCTAGGGTGATGGAGCAATTCTGTGGCCTGATTTAGATTCAGCGCACTAAATACCTTCAGAAAAGTATGGTCTGGCTTCTGGGTTAAAAATCTTGTCGGCCTGTGTTATTAGAGTATAAGGCCGTAAAATCGGCGATGACGCTAGCGCGATTTGTTTCGATAAAGCAAAAATTACAATTGTCCCAAACATGCGATCAAAATGCAGCAGATAAAGCTTGGAATGTTCGGAATATTCTCAACATATTTCGTAAAAATATTCAACAATTTGACTTCTTTTCAACAGCATTAGCCATTGATTCTTTGGGAGGCTCGCAATAAAACAGTACCTTTCGATGAAGCCAGATCGTTACGGGATAAAACTTTTGGGTTTGTGCTGAAGTGAAGGGTATTTATTTGACGTAGATATTTATTGCAGGAAAACTGGAGTAGTTGATGAAAAATTGAGCAACACATTTACTTTGATAATTTTTTTTCCAGTCCCGATTTGATGATACATCTAAAAAACGTAGGATTAAAAGCTACAGGAACCGTGCGGGGAAACAGAGGGTACCACTATGGTAGCTTTTGCCTATTCCTGTCCTCCAGTGCTCTTAAATTGCTCTTCAATGTGAAAATGTGTAATATCCTCTAAAAAAAATTTCTTTATTATAGTATGTATTTATTTCCTTTTTTAAATGCTTTTTATTAGCTTTATGTAAATCTTTTCTTTATAGATGACGAATCAGCACAAGAAATTCGTGCTCGTAGAATTCCTACTCAACTGATGATGATCAAAAGAGTATTGATTTCGTACCAGGAACATGGGTATACTACTGCAAAACCGAGGAGCATTTGATGACACACTTCATTCCAGATTCTTCAGAATCAAACTGCAAACTTTTAAAGAATTTAATTAAATCTAAAAAGAAACCTCCAAAAATATGGCCAGCATTTCGAATACTGATTCGAGGTTCTGCGGGTAAATCATTTTTATCTCGAGTTTAAGTATTACAAAAAAAAACTTCATAAACATTCTACAACAAAAAAAGTATGAATCAACTAATTTCAAACATTTTTGTGCACTAACTTATAATAAAATACATATTTATACATATATTATGTATTTAGGTACATACGCAGATGCAGAAAAAAAGCCAGAAGATTAGAGACTGAACCATATGCTTTTTCAACTAGTTATGACGAGGATGAAATACAAATGAAGCAAAAGAATATGGTCAAACGTTATAGAATGAAAGGTCTACATTATGATAAAGAAAACGTGGATGATTTATTAGCAGCTAGTTTCTGTACTTTAAAAAGGAACCAGTCGTCTTTTAGTAATCTTTCAAAATTATGCTTTAAAAATTTATTAATTTTTATTTTTTGTACATAACTTTGCGTTCACTAAGTTTGTCAACTTTTAGCAAATAAATACCATAAACTGGGACAAGAGGAACCTCATCATAAAGTAGTACGAAAACATGAAAAGCAGATGATCACTTCAAACAGTAGTACAGGAGGCAACAATATCAATACAGAAGCTAATGCATTTTTTGCGGCTTGTAAAAGGGATGCTCTTGACAAACATCAGTTTCGACTTTTAAATTAGATTGATTTCATCAAATGCCCTTTATGAATGGAACATTCCAATCTTTTATTACCGATGGATGATTTGTGTCAAATTAGTAAATATTCAGTGCGAAAGGCATATTCCAATTTAAAAGGACTGTCGCTGCAAACAAACTCTACCAGATTTAAATGTAACATACGTATGGAATCAGTATTATTGTTAAATTTAACACATCATTCATTGTAATGTATACATTAGAGTATAAATTAGGATTAATAACAGTAAATTTGTTCATTCTCTTTTCGATAAAACTTGCAATCACTTCATACAAATCTTTTCGAATTTGAGTGTAAAATCTGTTAAGTAATAGAACTATTGTATATGTTTTATAAATTATGTGATAAAAAACGTTCCAATAATCATAACTTAACACTGTATCGTTAAACTGTGATTACTGATACATGATTTCTGTTAAATTTAGTGATATTACCTTTACATATGTTATATTTAAATCTTTTGTTCATAGTAATAGTACTTCCAATTTCGAATGTACCATCCGAAATGAAAATTTCATGTAACTTACACAAAGGGTATCCTGTGTTAAGAGAGGCAAAATGCCCTAATTCCTAAAAATTAAATTTTATGTTATTAAATCGTTAGTCGGGCATAAAAAATAAGGTACGTATGGTCCTAAGTTGCTTCCTGGGCCGATAAAACCTCCTTTTTTTAGGTTTTATTTTTGTTCGAAAGGTTGGCAGCATCAAAAAATCTGTAAAAATTCATGGAGATAGTTGACTGATATGCGAAACGAAAAAAAAATTATTCAAGGACATTCGAGGTCATTGACCCCCTTAAAAAAATTGTTGAAAAATAAAAATGGAAGATTCGTACCTTATTTAACAAGGTACAACAAAATTGTTATGACAGTTTTTAAACTTTGGTCATGACCTACTTCCATGAATTTTTTCAGCTTTTTTCAGGTGGTGCTTCATTTCGAAAAATCGAAATATTACAATTTTTCGTCGTTTTTCTTGATTTTATCAAGTTTTTTGCGTTAGTATTGTTGATATATAATTTTCAACACATTTTTACTGTAGTGCTTAAAAAGACGCGTATTTTCGATTTTGATTTTTCTTTTTACGTTAAAAATTAGCTGAGATATCGTAGTTTTAATTATTTTAATAATTTTTGTTTTAACGACTCAATTTATTACATACATGAGTGTGCGTGCAAGTCTTTGTATAATAAATATATACATGTACAAAGAGAGAGAGAGAGATTGTCACGATCCTAATGAGGATGTTTAATAAGCAAGCTGAACCGCAAGGTGGCAGCAGGGCTGCTAAGAATTGCGCCCATTTGTGTGTCACACACAATGACTGACGATTAGTGTACGTGTTACATTGTAAGGGATGAATTAATTTTAATAAACAAAACTCGGATGCCAGTAATTTTTATTCGCAGATATTTAAAAATTACAAAATTAGAAAAAAAAATGTTTCGCACGCTATAAATTTGCTCTAACAGTAACGCGGGTTCCGCTGACGCAATCGCAGCTTCTTAATGATTGCCTGAAGGGCATACACGAGTACTTACATTAATCGCACGGGTTGGCTGGAATATTCCTCAAACCCAAAGGATCGCGCGCAATGTTCTTTGTTAATCCGCAGATATCATACAATCACTTTATTTGCTAACAATTTACGCTATTTAACTATCGCTATACAACAATAATTTGGATACACCCGGAGGCTTCGGATAGTTTTCCAAAAGTGCCGTTGATTTTTCGATCCCTTTCCTCCTACCTTGGATACCACACCACCTTGCACCATTCGGTTATAATTTAAAAAGGGACCAATGGGAAAGGGAAGTGGAGTTACCTTTCGCAAGCGGGAAACTATAGGGGGCCACAAAAGTATAGAGGTCGCTGGGAAAAGGAATGCGCACAAGCAGGGCTCTAGGTGGGGGTAAGGGTGAAGCGATCGTCAGTTAAGTGGATTAACAAGGATGGGAGATGCGCAATGTGGCGCTGAACTCGGAGGAAGTAGGGGTCGCTGCTCGGGAGGGGGCGCTAGAGGTGCAACTGTCTTGTTTGGGATCATGCGCAACTTTGAGAACCGCGTAAAGACCTTGTGTTCCAATGTATCGCTTCGATATATGCGCAGTGATCCGAAATGGTTTACTGCACCGATAATCGTACATGTGCAAATCGATAATCAACATTGAATCGATATCGATTAATACCTGCGCGTGGAATGAACTGCGCAGCCGCGCGCGCAAGAAGACGGACGAGACCATCATGGCGCCGCGAGCCAGCGACAGTTCCGCGCGAGAACAACAATGTCGGACTTCCGGCATTTGTTGGTGGTATTCGTGGCGGCGCGATTATCGACAACACGGGTGACGATCCCTCGATGGTGAACATCGATGCCCGCGTGTCGTGTGAAAGCGTCGATGGAAGTTCTTTGGTCGTGCGGGAGAATAATATCGGGAACGGGACGGGCTGAAGGAATTTTCGGAAAGTGCGCGAAGGGATTCGCTTTTCTTTTTAAAGGGAAATGGATGTGTGTTTTAGGTAGGGAGAGTGTAGTGGCGTATCCAATACGTGACAACGTTACAATTCCCCCGGGCCTGACTAAAGTACGGTCTTTTTAGAACGGTTTTACTGTCATTTCACCTGGAATGTATCTGCTTCGTTAAATGGGGATTCATTTATTCATTCGTAAATACAATTTTCCGTGACGCGGTCTATCGCCTTGATGATGTGGTTCTTCTCTCTTCAGTAATGGACGGATCTTCTTCGTTGAATGGGAATTCGTTTATTCGGACGTAAGTACAATTTTCCGCGACGCGGTCTAATTTCTCCGGTGCAGCAAGTCTCTATACGAACGGTAACACAAACTAATGGGAATCGAGAGAACTAGGTAACTGGTAGGGAGCAGGAATCAGGGAAGGAAGACAGATAAATAAATCAGGAAAAGAAAACTTTAATAAAAAGGGGCGGTAATCGAGGCATAGCACAGGACAAAGCAAATGGGGGGACCGAGACATAGCTCAGGGCACAACAAGTGGGGATCGAGACAATACTCAGGACCAAGCAAATGTGGGATCGAGACATAGCTCAGGGCAGGGGACGTTGCAATTTCGGACGAGATGCCCCGTGCTGCCGCATCTATGGCAACAACGACGGATCACCCCGGCGAGGAGGGGAATCGGAGGGTTGGTGGAAAGGGGGTTGGGTAGTACCACATCCATTAGGGCTGGGATTGTTGGCGAACGGGGATTATGGTGGGGGAATATGGAGGGACTCGATGGGGAGTGAGGAGAAGGATTCACTGGGATGGAGGTGGATTTACCTCCTAGAGGGGGCCGGAAGGATCGGGTAGATGGGAATGTAGAAGAAGAAAAAGATTGGGGAGAGGAAAGGGGGGTAGAAGAAAATGAGGGTGGGGTTGGAGAACATGGAGGAGGGGTCAGCCGTATGGGGAAGGAGGAGAAAGAGAACGGGAGGGGAGAAGAGCAGGAGAGTTAGAAAAGGGACGTCGCAAAGGAGTAAGGGACTCGATGCGAGGTGGTAAGGTACGAGGGCGATGGAGGAACATTTTTCGATGAGGATGGGGGACAAGGGAAATGGTATGGGAATTAGGGGCGAATTCGGGATCCGAGTTACTTGGAAGAGAGGGAAGCTCTTCCAAGGGTGTCGAGAAAGGGTTATGGAAGATAGTAGGGGAGGAAGGACGGGTGGTAGACAAAAGAGAAGGGATAGGGAGGTGGGGATCAGGGAAAAGTTTGGGGTCAGTAGGTAGAGGGGGAGGGTAATCCAGGAGAAGAGGAAGGTCCGGGTTAATTTCGTGTTGGGTAGCAAGTTGTGGGGTGGGTTGGGAAGACCGAGGAATGGGGAGGGGGCCGGGAGGTGTAAAGGAAAGGTCAGGCGGGGGTTGTAGGTCGGGGAACATTGGGTTTCGGGTGAAGGTGGGGAGGTATTCTCCCTTTAAGTGAGGGGGGTTATCGAAAGGGGATGCGGGATCAGGAATAGGAGAGGGACAACGAGGGGGAACAAAATAACTCCGCATCCCTATTCTCGGGACCGGTGAGGGTTGGGCTATGGCCTACCACCGGGCCGCTTTATCTGGGGGTCGATCCCTTTTCGGGGCTGGACGGGGGCCAAACCGACCCCTACTCTTCAAAGTGAGCATCTGTAATCAAATAAAAAAGGGTATCCTCTGTTACCATAAGGTACTGGGAAGCAAACATCACTACATACATATCATCCAACAAAAACAATGGTTTACTCTAGTAATATAGTTATTTTCCTTTTGTTTTCTCTTATAAATCCCATATTAGGGTTTTGTGTTTCATTGCCGATTTCGCGGTCTTAATTGCATTCTACATGCGGCTGGGCTATTCGATGCTGGTGGGAGAACTGGGATATCTATTTTTCGTGGTCTACCAACTTTACGCATAACGTTAACAGGCTCATCTGATTCGTGTGATTCTACTACTAATTTTCTAGGTCTTCCTACACGACGGGGTAACACAACAGGGTTTTCCGGGGGTGGAGACACGCCATGGGGTTCATTTATCGGAATTGATTAAATAATTGAGTCAGGTTATTCAAGGTCAGTCGGTGGAATATCTAATATCAATGGGGGAGTAAATAATTTCAAATCGTTAATATGGACACGCAGATTCTTTCTACCTGATATTTTCTAATTCATACACTACGGGGGATACTACTTTTTTATTTTATATGGACCAATAAAACGAGGGGCTAATTTCGCCGCAAAATGATGTATGCTAGAAGATAAGACTTTGTTACGTCGTAAAACAAGGTCGCCTACTTCATAGCGAATATCTTTCCGATTACTATTATAATATTGGGCTTGTCATTTTGAAGCTTGTTCCAGGTTTTTTTGAACCCAATCATGAATAAAGGGAAGTCGGGTCAGACGATTACGCCAAATTTCGGGATCACCCGGATAGTGAGAAAGGGGGTTGTCTTCTAATATACTACGTTCCGGACGTGAGTTTCGACCAAAATTTAGAAATGCAGGGGTCATTCTAGTGGAGGATTGTACAGCGGTATTCATAGCAAAACAAAATTCAGGGAGATGAATATCCCAATCACGATGATCGGTGGACACAAAGGAAGTAATTATAGTCTTAAGGGTGCGATTGACACGTTCTGCGGGTATGGAGGGGTGGGAGTACGAAGGATACCTATCTGGTTGAGATGGTTATCGACATATTTGTTATCAAATTCTGAACCGTTATCGGCCAAAAGATATTTTGGACAACCCCAGCGATGAGTGACCAGGGTTTCAAATGAATCAATTATGGTCACTCCATTGGCGGCTCGTAACGCTCAAGCCTTAACAAATTTAGTGAAAACATCCTGGAAAACGATTATGTACTGGTTTCTTTTCCTACTTGGAGGAAAAGGACCCATTATATCAGCAGCTACAGTGGTCCAGGGACCTTCGTACGTTTTTTCTCTCATAATACCAACGGGAGGGGCTTGGGAAACTTTACATTTTTGACAGGTAGGGCAACGTGAAACATACTGGGCGACATCTTGATCACCCGATTGTATGTTTTATCTACGCCAAGATGACCGGCTTTTGGGCAATCATGAGAATCATACAGGGCACGGGATCGATCTTCCAGGGGTAGCACTAATTTCCAGGCATCTAAATCAGAGAGAGCAGGCTTTATAACAGAATGGGGACGGTAATAATACAACTTTTCATTTACTATCTTCCACCGGGGATACTTGAAAGGAAACTCACGAACATTCTTCAATTTCTCCTCATACCAGGGATCAGGATTTATGGGGAGAGTATTTACCTCAGCTAATTCGTGGCCTTCATACATCCTTGAAAGGGCGTCAGGAACGACATTAAATGCTCCTTTTCGATGCTTAATATCCATTTTGATAGCCTGCATAGATAATGCCCACCGTCCTAATCTACCCGTGGGATCTTTTAGATTACTTAACCAGGTAAGGCTATTGTGATCCGTAAAAACTGTAATATGGGTGCCTTCTATATAGGGTCTAAATTTACGAACTGCCCATAGAACTCCCAAACATTCTTTTTCCGTGACGGAATACTTCCGCTCCGGCTTTGTGAGCAATCTACTCGCGAAAACCACAGGGTGTTCCTGACCATCAATTTCCTGCGTAACTACAGCGCCCAGTGCAAAATCACTAGCGTCTGTCTGTAATGTAAACGGAAGATTGAAGTCCGGTCTAATTAAAATAGGAGTACTAGTCAGGGAATTACGGAGAGTCTCAAAAGCGTCTTGTTGCTTCGGACCCCAAATCCAAGGAGCATTTTTCGTTAACAATTGGGGGCACGGTCTCTAGATAAATAGGGGAGAAAACGGGCATACTACCCTACCATACCGAGGAACCTTCTTAGTTGTTTCACGGCGGTAGGGGGAGGGTAGGTAAGAATAGGGGATATCTTATCGGGGTCTACTTTCAGTCCACCTCGGCCTATGACGTAACCGAGGTACTTAACTTCCGGGCAGAAAAATTCACTTTTCTCTCTGTTAATATCTAATCCAGCCTTGGTGAGGGCTTGTAAAACTAATTCCAAATAATGTAAGTGGTCGGATTCGATTTCCGTGGCTATAATTACATCGCCTAAATATGCAAATACATGGGGTTCCCATGCAGGGTCTATTAACTGGTCCATAAGTCTTTGAAAAGTGGCAGGGGCATTGGTTAAACCAAAGGGCATTCTCTTAAAATGGAAAAGTCCACGACCTGGAACAGCAAAGGCTGTAATAGGTCGACTGGTGGGTTCTACGGGAATTTGGAAATATGCCTGGCTGAGATCCAACTTGGACACGAATCTTGCCCGTCTCAGCCCAGCTAGAATTGTATCCATATTGGGAATGGGGTACGCATCTTTACGGGTTATCTTATTCACATCTCTAAAATCTATGCAAAACCTATGATTACCATTAGACTTAGGGACAATGACGTGGTTACTCATCCAGGGACTATTTGATTTCTCTATTATATCTTCATTTATCATCTTATCTACTTCCTCTTGGGCAATTTTCAGTATATATGGAGAAAGATTGCGGGCTTTTTGTCTAATGGGGAAATTATATCCTACGTCAATTGAATGTTGGGTTAGCTGGGTCATAGGCAGAACTGGGGTTGAGGAGGGGATAATGTATTTATCTAATACCTTCAGGAGGTGGCGCGAAGCTTCGGTAGAGGGCTCCTCTAAACCAGCGCACTTTTCCATCATATATGCGCAAACAGGAATACGTGGGGCACAAAACGGATGCCATGCACCGTGACGACTCCGCCATCGATGCTCCCCATAATCAATTTCAATATTAAAAAGCTTTAGAAAGTCCATGCCTAATACGCATGGATAATTAATTGGGGCTAATCTCATCGGCATGAGATGTAGTACTCCGTCCAGCTCCATTTAGAGATGGGCCAACCCTGCTAGACGCAAGACATTTCCGTTAGCAACCATGACCCCTTCATTAATTGGCTGGACAAAAGAGGACACTAAGGCCATATTATCCTGATCCAAGAAACTTCGGGGCGCTCCAGAATCCACTCATGCTTTCATGGGAGTTTCGTCAATACTAAGCTATAAGAAATACCGTGGATCTAATCGAAGGGAGGAAATATCTGTGGTGGCCACTGTACGCAACGAAGTAGGGGTACGCGCGGGTAGGGACATGGATTTCGCTGAATTCCCGGTTGATCGAGAAGAATTTGTATGCCTTAAAGAACCTCGGGGGTGGGTATTATTTGAACTTAACTGGGCACTCCAGGGTGGAACAATGGGTACTTGGTAAGGGAATACCGATGGTTGCGGGGAGGCCGATGAGAATTCTCTCCCCCCATTATTGGTTTCCCGATCTTATTTTGGCACATTATGGACAGTTGTCTGATGTACAATCTGGCCACCCACGAACGCGACAAAAGAATCCCAAGGGGTGGGGGCATTCCCTATATACGTGGCCAGGTTGTTTACAATTAAAACACCGGGCTTTACTAGGACTCAGGGTGAATTGAGATGGTCGATTTCGAGGGGCTACATCTAATAGAGAAGGAATCTTAGGAGAAGTGGAGGTAGTAGGGTGGGATGAGGGAATCCGGCGTTGATTCCGTGAGGGAGAAGATACAACGTCGGAGTATCGTTTGGGTGGACTTGCAGATGGGTGGGTATATCTAGGAGTCGAGGAGGGAGTATTCGAAGGGTATTTCGGATGCTGATACGATGATTCAGGGGTACGGATAGAAAAATAAACTCGAGCTTTTGGAAGGGGAGTTTAAGGAGTATTCGGAGGAGAAGGGGTAAGAGGTAAGGGTTTGTTGTCGGGGACTAGATTAGCTGCGGCCAATTTCTCTTTGGGTCTTCCTTTCTTTGGGACATAAGCGAATGCGGGGAAAGCTGAATGGGATGCTGAGGGTGGGGGTCTATACGTCTTCTCGCGATGAATACCGGCTTCATGATTACGACAAACGCGATGTAAATCGGTAAAGTCTCGAAATAAATCACGTTCGACATGTTCGGTAAATTCGGGACGCAAATTCTGACACCCGATATCTAATTGATCTGAAAGGGAAAGAGGGGGATTCAGCATATTGAATAAAGAACGCAGAGAAACTAAGAAATCACGAACCGATTCATCGGGACCTTGGGTACGGAGTGAAATATCGCATTTTATACTCGCTTGTAAATGGCGCTGTCCAAAAGCCTCTCGGAAATACGCAACAAACTGAATCATGGTAATCCAACTGGCTCTTTCCACTCGATACCAGTGGAGAGCAGTGCCACGAAATGCTTCCGGCAAAGCACGAAGCATTTCATCCTCGCTGAGGCTGCGAGTCATTCCATACTCATATAATTTGAGCAGGAAATCCTCGCCCGAAAACTTCGGGCCATGACTCCGCCAATGGTCAATTGCCGGGTTGTTCCCTAAATATGAGGCCTCAGCATATCCGAAGGGTTGTACTGAAAGCGCAAAAGCATGGTACCACGAAGGATGAGGGTTATCAATAGGTATTGGGTTATAAGCAGGATGATACTGGTAATTCGAGGGGTTATTTGTCCATGCGGGAGGAGGAGGGGGTCTAGAAGACCATGCTGTTAACGAGGGCGGATTACTTAGCCACCAAATTGGAGGAGGAGGGGCTCGGCGATCCTCTACGGAACTTAAGGGAACATTATGGGTACTGTCATATTGGGGATCCGATTCGGTCAGGTTATAGGTAAGATCACGAGGGAAATGTACACCTGAGTGTAGTTATTTAAGGTGTCTTGCCTCTCGTTCGGGTTTAAAACCCCCCCCCCCCCCCCCCATGGGGGAATGGGGCCAAATTTTAGTGATGCGCCAGCACCGCTGGTTGTGCACACTTAAAAAAGATATACAACAAGTCAGCTACCACATTTATTAGCAACAAGCTGCCTGCCTTGATGCTTCTGTTGGTTCAGAGAACCTTTCTAACGTTGCCACGGCCCGCTAGAGGCCAACCCTTTCTGCGGTTACTGCCTGCACGGACACGGCACGCCGTAGCGCTCCCCCGTGCGGAACCCGCCGGCAGGGGCTTGACACCGCACCCTAGCTCCCCAGTACGGTGGGTCTCTCGAGTCGTTTCACGATCAGGCATTCGTCGGCACAGACCAGCCGAACGATCGGGCCCGTGAGGTCGTCAATTCTCAAAACTTGCTAAGAGAAGGATCTTTCAAAAGCATTGCTCCTCTTCGAAAAGCATTGCTCCTCTTCGAGAGGGAAATGTACAGAGGAGGTACGGGGAGGCTGGGCGGATGGCCTAGTAGGCGATGAGGGGTATGCACTACCTGCGTACTGAGGTTGGAAAGGATAGTGCCAACTATTTAAAGGTGGGGGACGAGCTGAACCCGGAGCTCGATTAGGGAGCTGAGAATTAAACGGAGGCGGATTTGGATAAGGTGTAGATTGTGGGCGGGTAGTTGGGGGAGCAGGTGGAGGAGGATATTGACTCGTAGGAGGGGGACCAGACACGGGTGGAGGGGTATACGTAGGATAGGTTGTCGAAGTAGTTACTGGAGGAGGGATATTATTTGGTTGGGGAATAGGATGGGTGTAAAAAGAAATCATCGTCGGCTGGGAAGGTGGGGGAAAAGGAATAGAATTGTTATTAAGCGGAGATGGTTGGGGTGGCAATCTAGTACGCGACAAATCAGGTAGAGGACCCACAGTGCTTTCCCCATTAAATGAAATGGGATCACGATAATAATTACGGGACTGGTCCGAAGGAAAAAGGGGATGATTCCTGCCTGATGAAATTCCGACCGAAGTAACTGGTGGCTCTATAACAGGCGCTAAATTCCCGAGAGGAGAGGACATATACAATGTCGAGGGTACGGTAGTGCGGGGAATACTTCTCGTAGGGAAAATGGTCAGATTTTGGAGGGTGTCTCCTATAATGTCATCTTCGATGGCTAACGATAGGGTAAAAGGAGGATCTTCACCACGTTCATCAATTAGGGGATTCCACTCAATCAAAGTTCCAGGATAACGGCGTAATACTCGAGATCGCATTAGACGATCTCTGAGTTCATCCACTGTTCCACTAATCGCGATGGATGCCCGATCACATAACATCATTAACTCGCGTACGTCGCGAACACTCGTCACTTCATTTTGAATGGCAGCGTATCGTTCGGGCGTAGCAGCCACTGGTTGTGATAGACTAGTGTCAACCGTTACCGATGGGGTCGTGGTGGTTACCGATACTAATGAAGGAGCAGTGGGAGTTGTTGCAACGTCTGACACCGTAAGGGAAGCGGTGGTGGAAATTTGTCCCGACGTGGATGTAACCAGAACATCCGGTTTGGAACCGGGAGGTGGGGTCCTATACATGGTGATAAATAAATACTTATCCACCTATCAATGGAAAAAAAATTCAAATAATAAAACAAAATAATAAAAATAAAAAAAAATAAATTGGACCAGTAGCTGATTAAGGGTAAGGGCGACGGAGAAAAACAACAAAGAGTACCTGGCGACTCGAAAAAAATAATTATTAAATAAAAATGTAGAAATTCCCAATAAAAGAAAAGGCAATAATTAATAATTCACCCTAAAGAGACCTTGGCTGACAACTAGTTTATTAAATCGGAAATGACACACTTTTCACCCACATAAAAAAAATTATTATTATTAAATAATATAATTAATAGTTATCACTAATAATAATCCATTCATAATCAAAAATAAAAAATAACTAATACCTATAAAAGATACAAAAAAAAAAATTTTAAGAATCTAAATAAAATTGTATGGGTCTTTACCAAGGGGCAGTAGGGTGAGGGAGTGACTGAAAGCGAGGTGCTTTTACCTCGTCCAACTGTCACGTTATATTTTGGGTGCTGAAAGAAACGGGTTAATACATACATAGACTTTATTTATAAAATAATAAAAATTAAATTAAATTCAATCAATATTGGGAAAGGAACAATAAAAATGGGGAACAAAGGAAGAAAGCGAAAAATCAAAATATCAATTTGAATATTTCCTAACTTATTTCTTATCTACTAATTACTTATTCAAAGTTTGGAGTTTTCGCGGACACCGGAGTAAATAAAATCGCGTAATCACTTCAGGCGAGCCTTTCAAATTAAATTTTTCACAACGGTGGAAAATAGTATGCTTACGAATATTATTTTCCACGAAACGCAATATTACCTTTCACTTTTTCATAAACAAGAAAAACGTTATTTTCGGTTTCCCACCACGGATGCCATTTGTAAGGGATGAATTAATTTTAATAATTAATTTCCCAACAAAACTGGGATGCTAGTAATTTTTATTCGCAGGTATTTAAAAATTACAAAATTAGAACAAAAAAATGTTTCGCACGCTATAAATTTGCTCCAACAGTAACGCGGGTTCCGCCGACGCAATCGCGGCTTCTTAATGATTGCCTGAAGAGCATACACGAGTACTTACATTAATCGCACAGGTTGGCTGGAATATTCCTCAAACCCAAAGGATCGCACGCAATGTTCTTTGTTAATCCGCAGATATCACACAATCGCTATACAAGTAAAATCGCTCAAAAAAATTTGGATACACCAGGAGGCTTCGGACAGTTTTCCAAAAGTGCCGTTGATTTTTCGATCCCTTTCCTCCTACCTTGGATACCCCACCATCTTGCACCATTCGGTTATAATTTTAAAAAGGACCAATGGGAAAGGGAAGTGGAGTTACCTTTCACAAGCGGGAAACTATAGGGGGCCACAAAAGTATAGAGGTCGCTGGGAAAAGGAATGCGCACAAGCAGGGGTCTAGATGGGGGTAAGGATGAAGCGATCGTCAGTTAAGTGGATCAACAAGGATGGGAGATGCGCAATGTGGCGCTGAACTCGGGGGAAGTAGAGGTCGCTGCTCGGGAGGGGGCGCTAGAGGTGTAACTGTCTTGTTTGGGATTATGCGCAACTTTGAGAACCGCGTAAAGACCTTGTGTTTCAATGTGTCGCTTCGATATATGCGCAGTGATCCGAAATGGTTTACTGCACCGATAATCGTACATATGCAAATCGATAATCGACATTGAATCGATATCGATTAATACCTGCGCGTGGAATGAACTGCGCAGCCGCGCGCGCAAGAAGACGGACGAGACCATCATGGCGCTGCGAGCCAGCGACAGTTCCGCGCGAGAACAACAATGTTGGACTGCCGGCATTTGTTGGTGGTATTCGTGGCGGCGCGATTATCGACAACACGGGTGACAATCCCTCGATGGCGAAACTTCGATGCCCGCGTGTCGCGTGAAAGCGTCGATGGAAGCAGTTTGGTCGTGCGGGAGAATAATATCAGGAACGGGACGGGCCGAAGGAATTTTGGGAAAGTGCGCGAAGGGATTCGCTTTTCTTTTTAATGGGAAATTGATGTGTTTTTTTAGGTAGGAAGAGTGTAGTGGCGTATCCAATACGTGACAACATCACAACATACACCAGGGAAGTTCTTGGCGACCCTGCTGCTACCTCAGCTTGCGTATGAAACATCCTAATAGGTTGAGGGCAGAGGACGGTCAGCAGTAAAGAGGGACGGAGGAAGGGAGAGAGAGAGCTACCGCGAAACGCCGGAAAATCGGAACCGCGGCACAGATAGCGAACGGCCGAATTTCGCGATAGAATTGTTCTTTGGCCGTGATTGACTTGGCGACGCGCGGGATATTGTTTCGTCAACTGTTACGGTGACTCGTTCCGTAGGTTTCCACCTTGTCTTCTTGTCTTTTTGAGCTCCAGGAGATTCTGGTGGTGGACGAGCGTCGTACCTCGAGGTGGTAAAAAGGAATCAACGAAAAGCTGTAAGTACCAGGCGGTACCTCAGTAGTGTGATGTTTATTCTAATATGGTATTTTATGTGGAAAAAAGTAGCATTATTTTATTGCAAGATAACAACCAAATACAAAACACCACTTATCTATGTGGAATGAACTATGATTCCAAGAGGGTTTGTTGTGCTATTAAGGTGATGAGATCGGTATACAGTTTCTGACTAAAAGAATGATCTTGGTTTGTGTTCTCTTGTTTATACACTTCTCAAAACAAATGTTCCACTCTTACGGCGCCTTCGCATGCGTCGCTAAATCGCTCGTATTTCGAGCGGCAGAATTTACCCCTATATATCGAAATCTGTTTGTTAATTCTTAAACACACCAACCTCCTTTCATGAAAACAAGATATGAAATGGGAAGTTTACACGTATAGAATATCTGTGGTATTATAGGTGGGTTGGGAGGGGAGTTCGGGGGGAGGGGGGCTGAAGGCATTTACATTTTTCTTCGAAATGGAATTTATTTATTTTGCATTTCCAATTATGATTTTTCACTTGAAAATCGATTCTTTGAATTTCAGTAATTTTGTTGAGCTTTTCATTGAAGTATTAAAAAACAACATTAAAAAATTATATTTAAAAATGATATATTCAAAACATTAATTATATTCATTTTTTCAGTGATCACAAAAATGGATCCCATATATGATCGAGAACCATTAAAGAAATAAAAATTAGACGATACGTCATGCTGTAAATGTAAAAAGCTTTTACGGAAAGGAAATATGAAGAAGGCAAAAGTGTTTGTTACCAAAACGGAAGTGGAAGAATTTTATGTAAAGTACACCTATCTCGCAGCAGTGGATGAAATCTTGTGTGACAAAGGTTATACAGGACTCAGAGTTCAAAAGAATAAAAATGAACCAAAACCATGTGTATCAACACAATCTGACGAGGACACAGAGCAATTAAGCCATACTGTATCACACTGCTCTATTGAAGATGCTAACTTGGAAGTATTTAGCGGTGAAGCTCAAAAGCAGTTACATGAAAGTGAAAGGCATAATCGTGCTATGGACACAATAGCTATAGGTAAAGGGTTATATCTTAAACCTTATAAAAATGGTCTAGGTTTAAAATTGAAACCATATAAAAAGGCATTAGGTGTTAAATGTAGAAAAAATCGAAAAAACTTGTAAAGCTACCACATCGACCACTCGCCGATGCAGATATATTAAAATATTCGAAAGAAGCTGGAATTCCGAATTTTGGAGGTGTCTTTATGCGTAATAATTTACCAAAGAATCCTCAAGTTAATGAATGTGCAGTCATAAATTTAGATGATGCAAGCGGTCCAGGGACACATTGGGTAGCATATCCAAAACGTGGCTCTAAAGTCGTTTATTTTGACAGCTTTTGAAACCTCACCCCACCTTCTGAGTTGGGAAAATATCTCGGTGTAGGTAGCATTATCTATAACCGTGAAAAATTTCAAGACTATACCACTTTTGATTGTGGGCATTTATGTCTCAAATTTTTATGCAATCAGCTGTTTTGTCCAAACAAGTATCAGTTGTATAAATATATTGCATAAAATGTTATGATAATCAGTGTAATTTTAACAATCAGTATGAGCGCAATACTTTCCACCTATTGAACTTTCACCGCAGAAGAATTATGAATTGGGTTTGATAGAACTTTTAACGTTTAATTCAATCCCAAATGTCGACGTTAATAATAAATTTCATATTGGTAACCATCAAATTACTTTGCCGATCGGGAGCTATGAAATTGAGAATATAGCAGAATATATTAGAAACAAGCTATCAGAGTATAGTGATATTACACTAGATATAAAACCCAATAATAATACCTTACGTAGTGAAATCAGGTCTAATCAAGATATTGATTTTACACCAATCGATTCGATTAAGCGAAAATTGGGCTTCAATAGACGAATTTTGGAAGCAAACAAAGTAAACTATATAATTATTATATTTATATTAAAAATAATTAAAGTTAATGCACTTTGCGTAGAGTGCAATATAACTGCAGGCGCTTACATTAATATCAGTAGAGCGCATACGATTCATACATTTTTTCCTACTGTGGCGCCCGCATATACGATTGTGGAAGTGGCGAATCATGTCATTTACTTACCTGTTGTCGTCAGGTTAATAGATCAAATTCAATTGCGTATTATTGATCAGAACGGTGAATTGATGAATTTTCGTGATGAAACAATTACAATACGACTACATCTTAAATCTACGTAACAATGGGTATTATGTACAGTGGTCAGACCCTTAATAATTACTATAATAATAAACCATCATGAACAAAACATATCAGTCGTCATCAAATTCGCAAGACGTTAACACGTCGAAACATTCCATTTCTGAAAAGCTTGGGACTCTAGTTACATCATCACCATAATAGCAAACAGTGAATAATAAAAACTGCCATTGCCGTTGTTGTATTTGCTTGCTTATCGCACGTTATCACAATAATAATAATGGAGGATCCAATACTCAGCATTTAAAACCCAGTCGTTTTCGACGAATCTGTCGCTCATTGCGAGCTGCATGCACATCAATCTTACAATACAAGTTCATTTGGCAAAAATGATGAAATTCGTATTATTGTGCAACATCAAGATTTATGTATTTTACCATGTAAAAGTTTGATATATGTTTGTGGATGGTTGACCAAAACCGATGGAACTAAAGCAGATAATACTAATCTAACGTCTAACGTAATCTGTCATTTATTTGATGAGGCGCGGTATGAGTTGAATGGAGTTGAAATTGATCGAAATAGAAATGTTGGTATTACTAGCTTGATGAAGGGGTATCCTTCTTACACACCAAATCATGAACCCGTTTTAATCAATGCAGGTTGGATATCTAGTTCAAATCTAAAGATAAAAAATGATAATGGTTATTTTGACGTGATCATGCCTCTGAGTATGATTCTCGGATTTGCTGAAGATTATCGTAAAATAATTGTAAATGCGAAGCATGAACTTGTTTTAACAAGATCTGAACATGATGATAATGCAATCATACAAAATGTGGACGAAAATGATAAAATTGAGGTGAATAAAATAGAATGGTTAGTTCCATATGTCACGTTGGTTGATAGGGAAAAAATACAGCTGTTCCGTTTCATTGAAAAAGATCCCTGCATATCTTTAAGTTTCCGTACATGGGAACTTTATGAATATCCTCTATTGCCGGTAACATCATCCCACGTGTGGTCTGTGAAAACAGCGACACAACTAGAAAAGCCACGATATATTATTATTGGATTCCAAACGGCCAGAAAAAATGACAAGATGAGAAATGCAAGTCTGTTTGATCACTGCAACATTAGTAATGTTAAAGTATTTTTGAATTCAAAATATTATCCGTATGGTAATTTAAACCTTGATATTGCAAATAATCAATTTTCTTTATTATATGATATGTATATCAATTTTCAAGCCTGTTACTACAATAAAAATGTTACTGGTAAACCTATATTGAATAAATCAATATTTTTAGAGAAAGCTCCATTAATCATTATTGATTGCTCTCAGCAGAATTAAGCTTTAAAACATGCACCTGTCGATGTTCGACTCGAATTTGAATCAAAGGAAAATTTTCCTGCAAACACTTCTGCTTATTGTTTAATTTTACATGATCGCATTGTAGAATATAACCCCATAAGTGGAAATGTAAAGAAATTGATTCGAGAGGAGAGGTAATCATTATTGCGCGTGCGTCAATTAATGAATAAAACACGGTTATACTTTATTCACTAGTGAATCAGTTTCATACGAAATGGAATACGTTGTAGACGTGCAGGGATTCCGCGGGCCTGGTAATAGGTTCATACCTAAGGGAATGTCTATAATAAATGTTGTCGACAGTGAAATTGTGACTTATGTGTTTAAACCACCATATCAATGCGTGTGGTTACCTTTACACTATATGAGAGTCAATAACTGGTTGATGATTAATTATCACGGCTTACCATGGCAATCTGGCAACGTACCATTTGACGCTATAAACGAAACTTTGGAGGATATCGTTAAATGTGCTAGGGAAATTTATGTAAAAGGAGTCGATAAAAAATGTTGGTTGGAGTATATATTAAACGCTGAAAATGTTGTCGATCTCGACATTTTGGACTGCCCATTTCTAACAAAACTGAAGCAGCAGCAGCAATATCAATTGTCGGAGATGTGTGAAAATCATATGATTAATGGAACATGCGCTAAAAAAAATGTCAAAATACTTAAGAATTGGGTATTGAAAAATCTATGTGAACAACCTGCATCTCCACAACGTTTATTAAGGATTTATTACGAAGTAAAACGTCTCGCATTGATGGAAACAAAAGATATAGAATGTCTGCCGATTGATTTCATTTGCATGTTTGCTGACCGGCAAATTGAAGAAGTATGGGCTTGCTTGCCACCTGCTATGCAAATGCATCCTGATATACCTGAATGTCGTCGATGTTATAAACATTTCGAATCAAGCTATGATACGATAGATGGTCAACCACCTATAATTAAAGAATGCATCAATTGCCGAGTTAAAAGCGATGCATTAGTTGGTGATATTGAAAATATGAATTTTATTTGATTGCTATTGTATATTGTTATGTCTGAATATGAGAAATAAAAAATAAATAAAATTTATTAAATATATCTTCTATATTTTCTTCATCTTCCTTCCTGCATGATACTGTACAAAAAAGAAAATGGGTTATATAAAATGGTCATATTTAACAACGGGTCGATGATTAACGTAATGACTAATGCGTTTCACACGCGCCTCAACTCGTATACCATCTTTACGAGATATGGGTCCCAACATATTATCTAATATTCTTAGAAATTACATGTGTTTCCCAAATATGGGAATCTAGAACGAGCGCTTTCGAAAGTAAGATGTAGGAAAAACAGATCTATACATAGATGTTACATGTGTTTTTCCAAAGATGTAGGAAAAACAGACCTACCAGGCCCCGAGCATCGGGGGGGTCGGCACGATGCCGTCCTCTCCGATGCTATTAAAGAACGCTTCGAATGAGAGTAACGAACGCTTTCGAGGGGGGAGAGGTATCCTTACAATGATTATTCGCACAATCAAATCGCGATATCAATTTGCGATCTTAATTCGCGATCTTAATTCGCGAGTCATCTCGCGAGGTACCCCTCGCTATCCACCCAACCCGCGGATGGCGTAGAACACTCATAGCTACACTACTAATGGCATATCAATTCTCATAAATACAGATATGACACTCATATCGAAATCGGTGCGAGAAATATTCCAAAAATGTATGACTCGTGATTTACTTTTAACCTTTACCGCTGTGAAACAGTCTGCACATAAAAAAGTATTAAAACTGATTACGGAATTTCATAATTGCGTGATAGGTACGTAATTTAAAATAAATAATATTCGATTTTTCAAAATCACGTTTTTACATATTTTGAAAAATTTCAGGTGTTATTTTAGCAGAATTTGCCAACGCACCGTTAATGAAACATTAATACCTACTGCTATGGGCTCTGTAATAAATAGCGCCAAAGATTGGGACGGTCACCATGCATCTCGCGGAAAAAACTGAAAATTACATTTTAAAAAATATATGTAGCTTCTTAGAAAACAAAAAAAATGGTTTAACAATTTTTTAACTGTCCTTTCCATTCTACAGTTTGTTATTCTAAGTATTATAATATATTGAAAAAATACATTTGTCATTTTCGAACTGACTCCCCATCAACCAATTAACGCCTGAAATGGCATTTTTATACTTCATTTTCAATCAAGCATTTCGTATCAAAATCGAAATTGAAAACAATTGAAAGGTACATATCCGACTATTTTCGAGGTCAAAATTTAGTTTCAGCCATCAGAAATGCCAATATGTCGCCGCATAAAAAACAATTTCCAAAAAATTGGGTGTTATTTATTCTTATCAATTTTTTTCGAGCGATTAGAATATTGGGATGGTATTGAAACTATGGACAAAGATGCATAAAATATTTTTATTGTAAGAAAAAATTTTACTTTTATGCCCTACATTATTCTAAGGATCTCAAAATATCGCCAATAATGAAAATGTATTTGAAATTTTTTTTTAAATGATAAGAATCAAAAGTTCTTAGAATTTATCGCAAAATATAGTATAGTTTTTTCAGATTTTTTTCTGATATTTTGAGAAATGTTTTTTAAACATTTTTTTGAAATTGTAATTTATTTATGATAAATTCTAATCAAAATTTAGTGTATTCTTTGATGAATTCTAAGAGCGTTTTGTCGTTTGAAATTATTTGGAAAAGTTTATGGTTTTTGAGAAAATGAATTTCAAATATTATAGATTAGGATTTTTTCCTCGAATACTATCAAATTTTTTAAAAAATTATAAAACAAAAAGCTCTTATAATTTATCAGAGAATGCAATACATTTTTTTCAAATTTTTTTTTCTAAGTAAATTACAATTCTGAACAAATTTTGAAAAAAAAAATCTCAAAATGTAATTAAAAAATTCCACTATATTTCTCGATGAATTGTAAGAAGTACTTTTTACAGTTTTCTTAAAAAGTTCCTAGGTTTCGAGTTAGAGGGTCCAGAAATTTTTCAAAGAAATTTTCATTGTTGACGCTATTTTTAAGTAATTAGAATGATGTGGGGTATAAAAGTAACATTTTTTCTGAAAATAAATATATTTTATGTATCTTTGACCATAGTTTCAATACCATCCCAATATTCTAATGGCTCGAGAAAAATTAATAAGAATAAATAAATGCCAATTTTCTGTAAATTTCTTAAAAATGCGGCGCCATATTGGCATTTCTAATGGCTGAAACTCAATTTCAACCTCGGAATGTCGAAGAGCTCCTTCCAAGTAACAGAAGTTTCGCAAATTACCTGAATCTGAATGATATATATAGATAATAAAAACAACGCCATACTTGAAAATAATGTGCACATTATTTTAAATAAAAGATAAAATAATGTTTTCAAATGTGTTTAACATGATGAATACGTTTACATTATCTTTCAAAACATAAAAATTTAAATAATATAATTAAATACAATAAACAAAAAAATATCTCCAACTAGGACTTGAACCGGTGAAGTAAGGCATTCCAGTCAAGCGTTCTACCAACTGCACCACGTAAAAATTTTTGTGTACTTGTTTAACAAAGTATACATGACAGAACCTAATATTTTATAAATTTACATTATTTATTAAGTTATTTTATAATACTAATGATATGGATAATTATCCATATCTTCATGCAAATTTATTCAACGTATGGGCATCGTAGTGTTCGAATACTTCTGTAAATCACATTTGAATAAATTGGTAATTTCTATTAAATCATCATTATATGATGAGATTTTAATTAGTCGACTATTTTCAAACGAATTGGAATGACATTTTACACCTACATTTTGTTGATAGCATTTTTTGGTAAAAGAAAATACGAGAAATAAGAAAAGTTGACAATGTAAATGTGGCATTTTTATTTTTATTTTAACAAAGCTGGAAAAATAAAATAGTAGTTTTCGATACAAGGGCGTATGCGTAAAGAACTTTACACACACACACGTGTGCCGAAATATTGTTTACGTACGGCTTTTTCGTACGTAAAGTATGATCGACTGCGTAAAGTTTACTTTACGCACAAGTTTACTTTACGCACCGAAAAGACGTATATAAAAATCTTTTCCCGCAGTTTCCTCACTGGCAATCGGTAAAGCACATTTGAAAATAGAAAGAGCTGTGATTACAAAAATATTTAAAAATCCTTTGTATTTCAGAACCTACGATTGACTAATAATTGACATCAAAATTAATATTTTTCAGCGACAGTTTAGTTCCATTGTTCAGCTGCAGGTTGCGCTGTACATTAATATTACAAGTAAAACTTACATTATTTGCAACTTTAAATCAATAAATGGTTATATAAGTTAGTCTACAAATGTACAAATTATAAGGTTTAAAATTAAGAACAATAAGGTCTTCATGCTCGTGTTCATGTTGGTATGTAGACGCATTAAATAATTACAAAATCATTATTTATATTTTTGTAATTATGTTAAAGTAGCGTATATTATCATTTACTGCATAGCAAATACACAAGGAGTAATACGAGGACATAAATAAGCCAAAACAAATTTAAAGTGGATTCATATGGGTTAGGAAATTGGTGGGTAACAGGTAATATATCGTTTGTTACTCTAACGCTTACATCAAACAGATTAGCTGTGCGCGTTAACGCGTACGTCTACGAGAGATTCTCAGTACTTTGGACGATGGTTCGAATCACCGCTGTGGTTGAGTTTTTTTCTCTTTTTATAGCTTCATTTATTTTTCCTGAAAGAGTAATTCAATTGGTCAGCAAAAAATGGCGAGACGGTATCAAGAATGCCGCGCTTAGGAAGCAGGGAGTTGGCGATCTATTTGTATATGATCTGTGATTGGTTCTCGCTATCCCCTGAAGAACCAAATTGTATTTGTTCCAAAAAAGGAGTCGTATCGAACTTTAACCGCTGAGGCATAGAAAACGGCATTTTTCAAGATAAAAACGCAGATTTTCAAAAATGATTGAATTGTCTTTCGGATAATATAACAAAAAACTGATTTGCACAGTGCCAAAGTAACCTAAAGGCTGATGCAACTTGGGAAAAATATTTTTAAACGAACCCCTCTTTCATTCTCCAAGTAATGACTCAAATAAAAATATGTAGAAAAAAACATCGGGGTATACCTATATACTTACTATCATCTATATACCTGACAATTTTACAAACACACAGTAAGGCATGTACTGTATACCTGGAAAAGGGGAGAGTGTACGGAACCTGTTCTTTACATTACAAAGCCAGTTTTAGAGATAATAAACTGGAATTTTCATGAAATCAAAGAAAACACTTTTGCGAACAACTTTTGTTTATGTCACAAGAAGAAAAAAATGGCATACGAGCAAAAATTGAGCTACAACAAAATAATCTTGAAAATTTGTTATAAATAATAATACTTTGTTTTTATCATTACACCAGTAAAAAATTGAGGCATTTCTGCACATTTTCGAATTAAACATTTTTTTTTCGCTGAATGATAGTTTTCGAGATATGGCCGTTTAAAAAATGGTAAATTTCATTTTTGTCGTTTACACGTTTATCTTTTGAATAAATTAATATTTTGAGCTGAAATTTACAGGAGAGGCTTATCTTTGAATAAGATCTGAAACACACCGTTTATGAATCTGTGCATAGTTCACGAGATATTTCTATGTCTTCAGATAAATCGGCCACCCTGTATATATATATTGTAACATGCCGGTTACAATACTCCACTTGGAACCTCGGTGCTCGTAACTCAGACGGTAAGACACCGACAAAGCGGTCGGTAATAAGAAGCGATGTGATTTCAGGAAGGACCACGAGGCGACACGGCGCGACGGTCGCGGAGAGCAATTAGGAGACGTCCAGAAGTCAATCTGGTTTCGGATGTCAGTGCCGAGACACTTAGTTGCGAGGACAAGCGCGGCCGATTTGTAATTCAAGTTTTCGAGTCTGAGTTTGAGAGTTCGTGGAGCGAGTGGACTAAACTTTTAATTTTTGGAGCCAGTACGATTAGGGCCAGTGCTCAGACGACCCCCGGGCCTGCAGAAGCCGCCCTACTTCTTTAGACGAGAGCTAATTGTAAGTGGCCTCGAGCCGAATATTATTATTAATAAGGATTTTTGCGCTTTAATAAAGAGATCATTTTTTGCAACCACCCTCCCGTGCATGTATCCTGACCGCAAGTCCGTGTCGCGCGCGGTCGTTGATCTCGTCAAGCATCGTTGTTAAGGAACAGTACTTGGATAGGTGACTGCTTGAGATCTCAGCTTTTTTAAGATAATTTATTTATCTTAAAAAAAATTATTAAAATTAAATAATAAACGAATAATAAAAGGTGCGGCATATAAGTGAACGTACTTTTCGTGTACTCTTATCGTAACGTACACGAAGCGTACGTACTCTTCATGTACCTTTAATTTCACTCTTACTGTACTCTTCGTGAACGCTTCCATTTTTACTAGGGAAGGCGCACATGGTATATACCAGTCTCGTCACGTCTCGTCACGTCTCGTCGTGTCGGAAAAGCATTGCTCGCAGCAGGTCTCGTCCTCGGACCACCCTGCCGTTTCCGGAATCTCCTCTATTTCTCAAAACCGCTGGAGATTAGCATGAAGGTTGACATTAGATATGTCATGTAAACAATGCAAAGTAATTGGAGGGTCGGTAGTAGGCTAGTATACCGGTCCGAACAATTCCCAACCGAACACGGTATTTTGTAAGGTATGTATTTTCGAGACGTAAGAATCCGTCTGCTAGTATGTCTCCGTAAATATCTACTCCGAGAATGACATCGATCGGATCTGCACTCTAAGGGTTCGGATCGGCAACGTAATTATTTTTAAAGGCGGAACTTAAATCGATCGAAGACTGACCATACGGCGCATACACGGTAAGAGTCAGTACAATAAACGCATCGATAGATAACGTATCACCGACGTGACACCCGTAGAAGCTGAGCAGCTAGGTCCGAAATGCAAGAGCATTTGGACCCTGGGTCGATTAGTGCTCGCAGCCGCAGCACACGTCCGTTGTATTCGATTCTCATACAGGCAGTTGCGAGTAAACTTGATGTCCGCCTATGTTTATGGCTTAACCCGTGATCAGAAACTAACGTAGGAGCATTTTTTACCTCTGACCCGTTAGCTGTGTGTTCCAAATCGGCCTTTCCCGTGACTCCTCGTGGTTGAAATGCGAGTGCAGGAGCGTATGTTGCGACCGTCCTCAATGTCGACCCTTGTAGGTGCTGCACAGACTCGGAGGATATCCTAATCTAAGATAAGTGACACACAAATTAGCGTATTTGACCATCTCGAAACGTTTCGATGGCGATAAGCCATGCAATGGAAGCAAGTTATTGCATACTATACAGTTTTGGCGAGTCCTCTTCGATTCTACCTGCGAAACTTGATTAGATATCTGGTTGAATGAGAGTGAAGTCCTTGGCTTCATTATTGGAGCACGATGATTCGATGTCGTACTTGTTGAAGCTCGCTGAGTCGAAGACCCTGTATGGCTTGATAAGCTGCGTCTTTTAGCATGTTGAGGGCATATGCGCAGCAGACGATATTTGAGATACGTCTCCAAGTCAGCGTACCTTGGCATGGCCTCCGTCTTCGCATTCTTCTCATGCCAAGCGTGGACTGTCATCTCGTCAAGATGATTGATTGTCATCACCAGCAGCAACGAACTCCAACTATCCACTGGTTCTCCTAAAGAACGTAAAGCTGTTAGACATTCGTTTGTCTGCAATATGAGTGATTCGAGTGAGGCGAGCTTCCCCGGTTTGACGGACGGAAGTGACCGCAGCCTGTCAATTTGAGCGGTGATCAAGGTCTTGGAAGAAGTCGGTGATGACTATTTGACAGCGCGTTGCCCGCTAGGCTCGTCTTGAGGTAGTCGCGGTTCTGCATGGCTGATAGTCCTGGTGCATTGACAACAAAGGAGGAAAACAGGTCCCTGAAACTTGGCCACTGCTTACGGTCACCCGAAAACATCGGAATTCGAATCCACGCCAAAGTGTGCGAGTGAGAGAACGGTGGCCTTGGTTGCTCCATCGGCGCCATGGTCGGGGTGAAGCTGGGCAATTTATCTGAATAGAATTGTTTCATAAGAAGCAAATTCGTTCTTACTTTGATATTCATCTATTAACGTTGATACTTCAGAATTTGCGGACAAAATGTCAACATATGCATCGTGACACGAAAACCAAACAGTGTCCAGTTTGGTTTGTAAATTATTTATTTGTGCAATAGTTGCCATTTCTCCCTTTAGTTTGTTTCATTGATACCATAGCTATCAAGTCTATTTATACAAGTCTGGTAAGAAGCAAATAAACTTTTTATTGATGATTATTTGCATCTAAAGACATTTAATATATCGTATTTTGTTTAATTGGTACCGGAGCTGTCGACTCTATTTATGCTTCAAAGGGTTTTTAACTAATTTGAATAAAAACATTTTATGGTTATCGCCGTTGACAGTGTTCAAGGAGAGAATTAAAGATTCCGTGAAGGCAACTTATTCTTAATCCGGATATCGCCTTTGAATGTATTTCAACGGGTTTTAACTAACCTGAATAAAAAGATTTTATGGTTATCGTCCTTGACATTGGTCAAGGAGAGAATTAAAGATTCCGTGAATTTCACTTATTCTTAATCCGGATATCGCCCTTGGACGTATTTCAAAGGGTTTTAACTAACTTGAATAAAAATGTTTTATGGTTATCGTCCTTGGCAATGGTCAAGGAGACAATTAAGAGTCCGTAAAGTGTAAATAGTTCTTAAATGGATGTCGCCTTCGAAAGTATTTCAAAGAGTTTAAACAAACTTTAAAATTAAACTTACGTGGTTATCGTCCTGGACTTCGGTCAAGGAGAGGTGTAAATATTCTGTAATCGGTAAATAATCGTTAACTTCTAATTCGGGATTCGTGGTGCAAGTCCCGGCCTCGGGGTATATTCTTGCCCGAAGAAATGGCTGTATATCCGTTCGGGTATGCTCAGGTCGAGTGACCCGCGTGTTCGTCGCTCCCGTCGGTCTCGGATAAGGAAGAAATCTGGGTCACCGGCACCTGACGTGGTGCAATCGCTTCCCATATGTTTTTTTTTTATTTCGATATTCTGAGTCGCGATCATGGCTAAGGACCCGCTGTGGGGGTGTGGCGCGATTTTGTATTTAATTTTGTTCGACGGCTCTCGGCCCCTACGGGGCAACCTGATACTTTTTTGGAGGAAATTCGATTTCGCCTCGTTCTTAAATCGGGAACACTAATTGTCGGCTCGCGGGAGGTATTCTTGTCGGTAAGATGGGGACCATACGAGATAAACCGTCCTCATTGGTCGTAGCCGCCATTTTCGATCGTCGATTTCGATTTCGAGTTTGACTGCGCCCGCAAATACCGCCCTCTCCCTTGCCGAGTTTGTCTCGTGGCTGAGCCTAGCGGGCACACCATCGCCTTGCGACGCATCTATAAATTTGGTATGCTCCGGCATGCCTGGCACCCTAAATTAACATCTCGCGCATCGCAGGGTTTTGTGACCCAAGGGAAATGGATGGTTCAGTAATTTGGTTGCGGGCAGATACGAACGGCGACGACGGGTCGGGACTTTTGGTGTTCGGTGTTTATCAAGTTTGAAACGAATCGGAGTCAGTTAATTACAACTTTCTGGATCGTCCAAACATAAATTAAAACATGCCATTAGCATTAATAAATAAATATCATAAATAAATCAAAATTATAGACTGGAATCATTGGGTGCTGAAATAAAAGGTCATAATTATCTTTATATTAGTCATTCAATCCAAATATATTTTATAATTTGAATCTTACAAATTGATTGAAGTCGTCATAAAAATCAAATCACACATACATACCAACATTCTCGGAGTCAATTCGCGAATAAAATAATAAGAGTCATGAATAATAAAATTAGTCATCGAGTTGTTGGTAAATCGTATGGTAGTCATTACATATAAAAATTGTCATTTATCGTCAAGTGCCGAAATAACTTACGCAGAATAAATTAATTGAACGACACGAAAACGCGAGCACACATACTTTGCATACAAACACATACCATAATATATATATATATATATATATATATATATATATATATATATATATATATATAAATTTCATACACGTATACAAGAAAATTCACAGACATTAATATTAATTTTATTATTTACGGACGGGAGAGAAAGAGGCTTACGTCACTTATTGTTTCCCACGGCGTCCATTTTCTTCTTATTCGGATTGTGCTCCATCCGTCTCGATTAATTTGAGAAAACGGCTGCTGTCACCTGGTGAATCGCGTCTTGATGTCGCACTCCCTCGCGACAACGTAGGAGAGGACCAGCAGCCTCGTGGTAATTTATAATGGGAGGAATGGAGTGCCGTCGTCAAATCGTGATTTCTTCCTTCTCATCAATTAATCCTCGCCGCCTCCATGAATTATCAATTGTTGCTGGCTGTAGAGTTTCGTGGGCCCACTTTGATTTCGGAGCAGCCAGGGTCTCCGTAGATGAGGCCGCGAGTCGTCTAGGCGAAGATGCCAGCAGGAAGTCCAGAAAGAAGAAGAAGAGGGATACTTACCGAGGCCAGGTCTTATAATACCTCGGTACGTATCCCCATGTCCAATAATGTCGCCGAGTTCCCTTTTTTACGGAGAATCGGGACGGGAACTGTCAAACATTCAAATGTCATTTGATTGACTTGAATGTGACAGCCCGCCCCTCATTTGAATTTGGAGCGCATGCGCCCCATTGCGGCGACACATGCGGCTCCACGCTTGGAACTCGGCCCGTCGTTCCCCACTCTTGATTCTGCGCGGCCAGGGCGCCGTTGCCCTTCTTCTGCACATGTAAAAGCGCAACAGCGCCAGCGCCTTGTCATTGTGCGCATGTCTAAATCGGATCGCTGCTGACCCCACGTGGGTTTGGGACCAACATGGCCGACCGGCCGGCAAAAGCGTGCATCGCGTCCTCTGCATTTTTTTCCTTTTTACGCGTTCCCGTCGTTATTTAGCTTGCCAGCGCATAATCCGCGAATTCTTCTGAAGCTGGCAAGCACGTCCATACAATTTTCAACCCGGTCCTCTTTCTCTCCGTCGCTCTTTCTCTCCGTCCGATGTCAAATTAAACGACTCGTTACAAGTTTCATTTTTGATGTCCAATATCGTTTTCGGTTTTTGTTGATTTTTTTTCTGGGTTGTCACAAAGTCAATGAATTTCCATTTTTCACATTCTTTTATATTATTACCACAGCTCTCAATATATTTATTGGAGTCTGGTAAGAACCGCATAAACTTATTATCCATGATTATTTGCATCTAAAGACATTTCATGTACGGTATTTTTTTAATCGATACCATAGCTGTCAAGTCTATTTATACGAGTCTGATAAGAATCGAATAAACTTGTTATTGATGATTATTTGCATAAAAAGATATTTCATATTTCGCATTTTTTAAAATTATTACCAGAATTTTCAGTACGTGAAGTCTGATAAGATGCAAATAAATTATTATTGTTAAAAAAATACCTGGAACAATTGGTTGGTGGATTCATTGGTGAATCTGCAGGCTGCTTCCCCGTGATCGTTGTGTCGTTGTGTTGTCTTCCTCCTCGTCTTTTGTCATCATGGAGAGACCGATCACGATGCACGATATCCACATGATATCGTCACGAATCGACAAAAAAGTTTGCACGGCTCGCGCGGAGTACAAAATTTTCGAACTTTGGATTTCGGAGTTGAATGCCGAATCCATATCACTGACGAACAGCTGCGTGTCGGGCGGCCATATTAGTTATATTTTCTCTTGATTTTGTGACGTCATTGAAAACATTACGGCATGAACCGATCGCAGCGCTTGCGGTAAAACTTCGAACTTATACATGATCATATAAGTATTTATTTCGAAATTTCAGTGATGTTATTCAAAATTTTGGCTCCACAAACACGTTTTTGCATTCGGTTACTTTTTTACAAAATTTGGCGATATTTTTCCAAATTTGGGCTCCACAAAGGCCTATTTATACGTCTCATGTAGTTACAAACAATAATTTCATCGCAATCAGTGAAAAATTGAGTGCACAGGGTCCCGAATAAAAGGGGCCTAAAATGCAACGGGCATTTAAATTTCGTTTAGAATCCCCTTAAGTCGATCCGGCGTGTAGTAGAGCTGGCAACTGGAGGAAGGCGTGAAGGCGCAGAGAGGTTCGCTGTTGTTGAATGAGGCGAACGAAGCAGCTTGGCGTCCCAAATGACGTCACGATGAACAATATGCAAAGGGCGCTGCGCGCACTATTTGAATGTGCGAAAACACTTTTGAAGGGCGAAAGTTCGCAATGCGATCAAGCGGCTCCGTTTTCAGCGTTCCTTTCGCGCACAACAACTTTTAGTTTTTAATTGATTTAAATTTACCTTTTTTTTTAATTCTCTTTTTTAATTCCCTAAAAAATCATTCGAATCCACAGAATCCGGCTCGAACGACCAGATGTTTGCGTGGGCGGTCGTCAAGGACGATCGTCCGGTGCACCGGGTTACTGGCTGGTTTGGCAAAGATTCAGGAATTAAATAAGAGAGGGAGCATTAAAAAAAATACACTTAGATTTTGTTCCAATCATTATAATTAAACACTTAATACTTCACCAGAAGGTTAACACTAATGATAAAGTTTAATGTACGCGGCTAGCGTGTTATAATTAAGCATTTCTTTTCGCGAAACAGGTGCTAGGGCGACGCTATCACCTAGTCTTCGAGAACCGAACACGAGCACGGTATGATTTAGTCCTAAATAGTTAGTCTTTTCGTCGATGATCAAATTGGACTCGAATCGGACAAAGCGCAATTCGAAGCATGGGCGCGAGTCCATGAGCTTCGTGGAAAACCGAACGAAGAAAAAGGTTCCATCGCGAGCTAGAAAAACTTGCGTGCCGATTCCGTGCGAAGCCGGCAATCAACTTCCCGAAGTAACACGAAAATGTAGGCACACGCCTTTATGCGAAAATTAGGATAGAGAAGGAAGACTCAGCTTGAGAAGGTTAGGACGTGCGCGGGGACCCCTTCTTCTGTTAACTCGTCGATTGATATAAACAATGGTGACCCATTCTTCGATGGTTAATAGCTCGAATTGAAAATCGACAATGCTGCAGGCAATATACGCCCGCGAACGCAGGCAAAATAATACATAGACATGCAAGAAATAAACAAATAACTAAAAATTAAAAAGATACATACGTGGCGTTTCGTTCAATATCCTCCGCACCTGAATTCTTCAGTGAAGCCTGGCGGAAGGAATCAGCCTCAGACGCCCTAACTGCGAACTAGTACTGAATTCTGATACATACATGCATGATATTTATGGAGAACATAAGTAAGAAAATATTCCCCACGTAATTGAAGGGGTGGTTAATTCGGAAAGGAAAACTATATCTACACCCAGGGATATTGAATCCGAGCGATTATAAGCCGTTAACTATATTAATCTTTAAATGCACCTATGTTAAATTTATATTTGTACTACAAGTAATTTATAATGGATGGGCTTAGGGTGCTTCAAAATTTGAAAATTGCGAATCAGTTATCGGAACCAGGGGGGTTCGAAAGAGAAAAAAAACATTTTTTTATCTGTTTCAAAACACGATCGAAAAAATGTGGAAAAATTCACGAATATGTTTTTGAGGTCTCTGAATCCGTATCCAACTTTTAATGACACTTTGGATCTAACGGTATATGTCATTCTAGGTTATTTGAAGGCTTTTTGGGATAAAAATGTTAAGTAAGATTCTAAAAATCTGAAAAAATTCATGCATATTTTTCCGAATCTAGGTCAGTTAACCTTAATAAAGTCAATATCGAGTTCATTTGAAGTCAAATGGAGGAAGCGATAGGTAAAATATTAAATATGCCCCAAAAATGTAAAATATGAAAAACACAAAGAAAACACTTATAGGACATTGTTTTCCCTTTTCTTAAATGGCATAAATCGATAGAGCGACCTCGAAAATAGTGGCTTTGGCGATTTTTTTAGGGGCTGAACATTTGGTACGAAATGCGTTAATTTTAGCCTTATTAAAAAAAAGTTTGGC
This sequence comes from Trichopria drosophilae, assembly GCA_030407085.1. Lineage (NCBI taxonomy): Eukaryota > Metazoa > Arthropoda > Insecta > Hymenoptera > Diapriidae > Trichopria > Trichopria drosophilae. The sequence goes on from CM059585.1 coordinate 52,519,516, forward strand.
TTAATGTAACTTGCATTAACTTAATTTAACTTAATTAACTTAATTTAACTCACTTTAATTTACTCTAACTTAATTATATGCGACATTGTTCATTATAAGTTTTGTAACAGATATATTCCATAATTATAAACACATTTATAATTCGATACAAAATTTATTTAATTACACCGTATGTGATCATCGATTGAACCCCGTTTACCAGCAGGTATAGAGTCAAATTCTAGACTTATACTGTCAAACACTACCTTCTTCAAGATATTCTGCATTGAAATTAGCCAATGGGACAAGAGCTCAGTGATTGTCGCGAACAGTAGCATTATTGGCGAATTACTGAGAACGAATTTGAAGAAAATGCGCATCGTCGATAAGCTGCGCTTTTTTGTTTTCCGGCGAGAACCGTGACGTCCAAATGAGACTGTATCGATGGGATTCGAAATGACTAACCTGCAACGCGCATCTAACGTCAGACGAAAATGGAAAGCTAGCATTCGAATTAATAATGGATAGAATATTAATAAAACCATAAAATACAATATGATTTTACAGGTAATAAATGTGCGAAATAATTTCGAGTTGTATGAGTAATTTGGAAAAATATTATGTGTACGTTTTATAATGTAGGATAAACAAATGCTTTGGGTGGGTTAGCTAATAATCCTCCTCTACGTCATTTAAATATAAAAAGAAAACAAGAACACATATTTATTTATAAAGGTAGTTATAATATCCGTGTCGCGCTCGTGAGACATGTTTTCTCTCGACTGACTCATCGCCGTTCGCTCGCTCTCGTGCTTGCTTGTTCGTTCGCTACTACCACTCTTTCGCAACAGCTCCGCTCAACGCCTGTCGACATCCGCGTCGATATTGTAAGTATATCCCGCTGGAACTAGACAGTATGGTACTTTTAACGAAAAAATTTCTCAGTGTTGTAGAAATATTTCATTGTATCGGACGTCATTTTGTTAATGAGACAATAATGAAAAAAATCTTTGATGGTGATTCCTTTAGTGAAGACGGCTTTACCTCCATGAGACATTATGAGTCGCAATAGAAAGGCGTTTGGACAAAAAATGTACGTTAAACGAACAAAATTTTTTTTACGTATTTTTGGAAAAAGAATATTGCAAATTTAAACGGAATTAACTTAATGCCAAGTAAAAAAACGAACTTTGATAATGGAAAATTCACGTACCTTTTGTTGTAATTTCGGTGCATTTGACTGTTAATGGGTTAAAAAATACATTAATGTTTGCCATCTCTGGTATGATTTGAAAACCCACAAAAGATATACGTTGATTTATTGAAAGTATTTAAAATTTACGGATGTTTGAAATAATGAAAAAAGGACCGGGTTTTCACAGTTTTGAATTTACAATATTTACACAAAACAGTAATCATCGTGTGAAACATTTTCCACAAGATGCGTCTTTCGCCTTTTTGAACTGCCCTAGAGAAATATTTTTTCCGTTCGATTAAGGTATAAATTACAAAACTATAAAATCAATTGAAATTATATTGCAATCGAAACAAAATTAATAAATTTATGGAATCATTTTATTAGGTTGATACTCCACGACTCGTATTATAGTATATTTTTCGCATAATCCTACGGGGTTCAATAGCGGTATTTTCTTTAATTTGATAAATTATTTAATGTATTTAACGAAACGAGGTTTTGGTTTTGAGTGAATCCAAATGTAATGGTTTCAAATTAAATTTACTCATTCATATAAAGAAGATCCAGCCAGGTTATCCCGATCGGGTTCCAGTCAGGTGACCCGCTCAGAGCACAAATACAAATCAGGTAGCCTATCTGGATTCCGAGCATAACTTACAAACTGAACAGTAACGATACTAAAATCATTTATGACCAAGAAAATATCAACTTCTAACTCGTTGAAAGAAAATCGATCTTGCCTGTACTGACCATTCAGAAACCTTACCTACCCTTAACTAGTTCGAAAAAACTTAACTTCCCCTTTCTAGCTTATGTAAAACCTTATCTCCTGTTAACTCGACTGATCAAAACTTATCTTGTCTTTACTTAACTTTTTATTGTTTGCATATATAGATCTCTAAGGATTAAATTTAAACATTGTATATTCGAAATATAACCTTCAACAACTACTTCAATAACTTTAACGTTCCTATAAAGACAATTATTAGGATTTGCTATCATTTTCTATTTTGTTCGGTTCTAATCATTCAATCGAAATGTACGATGTCTCATGTTATGGGTATTTTTATACTCAACCTTTTATTCCATTTAGATTGATGTACTAGTTTCAAAGTTATAAGCAAAACAAGCAAGAAAAACACGATTTTTGGGTATTAAATTGTTTATAAGAATTAAAAAAAAATAAGAAAGCACGTGTTAAATAGAAGTAACTTTTAATACGCATTTTACTGCGTATAAGCGCACAGTTCATTGCGAATGGAATTTTTGTCATAGACAATGCTCCACCGTCTGGATTTTTCTGAAACATTTTTCGGATGACTTGCGGCCCGGGTCGAAGTATTAAAAATGCTCACTTTCTTTTATTTTCAGGAAAATTTATACTATTTATAAATATTAATAAATATGTCATTAATGCCCGAATTTTTAGTTACAACTCAATCTCAAACTCAAAGTTGAGTCTCCATAATACATTCCATTCGATATATCTCCAATACCATCAACTCATCGCCCCGGTGTACCCAGGGATATTCAACCTTACATAATGACAAGTGGCAAGTTTGACTGCTACTATAGAGCTATCTTAGTATATATTAATATAATACTTAATATACTTTATAAGTAGATCAATACTTAAATATAAAGGATAGGTTAATAATGAAAGATATATATGCATAATTTCAATGTATGGTATTTTTTATTTGTAAAAATAACAGGAAATTTACAATAAGCATATTTTTATAAACATCAAATTTTAATATTGTAATCAAATAAGGGTACGGTAAGTTATATCGATGGTAAAACTGAAATGATTCTCTCAAAAAACAAAGTTTTCGACTCTGAACCAAATAATCTAATTATTTTGTATTGCGTAATATATTAAACAATGGATTGAAATCTTGTAAGTGTACATGTACGAATTTGACATCACAATGTTCAAACAGTATTTTACGATGTACAATTTGAAAAATGTTTGTATAAATTTCAAAGAAAATCAATTTTGTAAAGAAGAAATTTAATTACATTTTAGTGAGCAATACTGAATTTTAGACTTATTCAAACTTCAAAATACTGCATTTTTATATAATTGTTGTGATCATTAGTGCATTTCAAACGTACGTTTCATTACGATGTTATTTTACAACGTTTCATTTACACTTAACCTACTTCAAATCTATTTTTTTTCAAAAATAATTATAGTTTAGAAATCAGCAGTGAATATATATTATGTCATGAAATTATTACATGTAATCTTTATAAAATATTTTACTCAATTTTGGCGAACGGTATTTTTTAATGAGCATTTTTGTAATTGAAAGTAAATTTCAGTTCGAAGGTTTTTTACTAAATATATTGAATTTATTATCACGTATTATAAGTTTTATATTCCTTAAAGAGCAATTTCAATTACTATTTTAATCATTATTAGTGAGTTTTTAATATATTTACACACAAAAATAAAAATGTTAGAGACCGATTGAAAATTTCATTTACAAATTGCACTTTAGTGACCTGTGGCGAATTTCATATGTACATCTTTTACACAAAATGTTTCATGTAATTTTACTTTGCACATGTATATTTTATTTTTACTGTTACCGATAATGAATTATACGATGTAACGAGCCATTTAAACGAATCGCTCGCAGAAGAGAAAGAGCGACAGTGAGAAAGAGGACGGTTCCAAAAATTGTATCGACGTGCTTGCCAACTTATGTGGATTTCGCGGATTATGCGCTAGCAAGCTAAATAACGACGGGAACACGAAAAAGGAAGAATATCTGGAGGACGCGATGGGCACTTTAGCCGGCCGGTCTGCCACGTGGGATCGGCGCGCGGGAGCGCGGATTCAGGCATGCGCGCAACAGCGAGGCGCTGGCGCTGGTGCGCCTCTACATGCGCAGAAGAGAAGCAACGGCGCCCTAGCCGCGCAGATATGGAGAGTGTGCAAGAACGAGCCGCAATGGCGAGCATGCGCTCCAAATTCAAATGAGGGGCAGGCTGTCAAATTCAAGTGAATCAAATGACATTTGAATGTTTGACAGTTCCCGTCCCGATTCAGCGTAAAAAAGGAACTCGGCGACATTATTGGACACGGGAATACTTACCGAGGTATTATAAGAGCTGGCATCGGTAGGTATCCTTCTTCTTCTTGATTTCTTCTTCGACTTCTTCTGCTGGACGACTCGCTGCCTACCTCGACATTCTTCACGAGGCTCTGGCTGCTCCGACGATGAGAAGTGGGCCCACACAATTCGACAGCCAGCAACCATTTTTCAAAAATATGAGGAGGCGACGAGGACAAATTTTTGACACCGAAGAAGATATCACGGAACGACGGCGTCACTCCGTTCGTCCCGGTTCCAAAACGAGGTTGCTGGTCCTCTCCTTCGTGATCACGAGGGAGTGCGGCACCAATTTGGACTCACGAGGTGACAGCAGCTGAAGAATAAAATCACGAGACGGATGGAGAAAAATTTTGGAACAAGAATGAACGACGCCAAAAGGACCAAGAGAATAGTATGCCCCTTTCTCTTCCGTTCGTTTTAATAAATGAAATAATATTGTATATATTTGTATTTTATGCCAAAATATTTATGTTAGTGAATGTATGTATGTGTGTATATCTGCAGTGAATGTGCGACTGAGTTTTTCCCGTACGAAATTATTTTCGTCCGCGTAATTTATTCCGGCATTTGACGATAATTGACCGAATTGCAATGACTATGACAATTCCACGCAACTTACAGAAGACTCGATGATTTTATTTTCTTATGACTCTTATTTTTTATTCGCGTACGTGACTTCGAGTGTGTCTGTATGTGTGATAACGAATTGTTTTTGGATGACTTGAATCATTTGTAAAGTTCAATATGAAAATATATAATTAATTGAATGATGAAAAATAATGACCTTTATTATTTCAGCATTCCTACATTTTATTATCTCTACTGACACCCTCGCTTCTTTTTTTTCATTTATCTATAAATCTCCATGCCTCCGATTCCGTTTTAATTTTTGTCTACCTTTCTTTCTTCCTTTTCTCTATATTCCACCTCTTTCCGTTTCACACACTCTGTATACTGTCGTCTACATTCTAGGAAACTTGTATGTTTTTTCCTATCGTTTCATCCTATATTCCAGTACTCTCTTCTTTTCTCTACTCTCTCTACCCCACCACGGCATCCATCACAACCACTTTTTCTTTCCTTTTCTTTCTAACTTTACTGCTGCCCTAATTCTCGTTCTAATTCTTCTCATTCCTCCTCTAAAACCTCATTCCTCCACTCTAACCTATACATTTCATTATTAAAGAACACAAGTCCTTCTTCCGACCAGACCTTCACTATTTCTCTCCTCCTCTTCTCTGACACACCCTTTCCGAATTTTACAAGCATGTGTTGATGGTCTGATTCCTTTCTATCTCGAATCTCTACTCTCTCTACTTACATCCATGCCTTCCAGTTCACTATTCTCAAATTTATCACTGATTTTCCTCCTGCTTTCTTAAATATCGACCTCTCTTCATCATCCCCCTCTTTTCCCCTATTCATGACCATCAACCTTTATTTGTATCAGTTTTATTAAAATCATACGTTCCTTTTTATCACTTTATCCTTACACCATCTTTCTTTCTCTTTTTCTTCCGTCCATCCCTCACCATGCACATTCCACGCGTCGTCTGTTCCGTTGCTTGCATTGAAATCCAACAGTCCCATTAAATTTTCTTCCTCCCTACCTTTATTAAACTTGCCAACACTTCTAAGCATATCCTTTCCATTTATACGCTTTTTTCCTGGATTCATAGCCTTTCCCTTCCTGCACTTCATAGCCTATTTCTCTTCCTTATTCCCTTCCTAACCCTTGAATTTAGCCCTCCTTTAGCTCCTCCTGTCTTATATTCTTTCGTAACAGGCTGACACTTCCATTTCCACAGTGCTTCCACGAATCATACCCCCAAAAGATAGCATATCTGTATTGCTTCGCGGCCTTATCAAAGGACAGACGCTACCGCGTGGTTACGTCAAGCGACTCGATAGCATTCGGTTCAGTAACGGAGACGACATCGCCGATGGAGACGCTCGACTTTCTTCCATCTCATTCGCTGCATCGTCGCTCAGTCAGCTCGCCACTGGCCAAGGAACATTCGTCTCTCACGAATGAGACCCCGTCTTTGAACTTTGTGTTGCGAAAGTTTATGTTTGAACAAAAGGCGACAACTACAATGGTTGAGACGCGTTCGACGACTAGTGTATCGGCACTTTTGCTGCAGCAAAGGCAAAGTAAAAGCAAACTGACTCGCAAATCAGTGCAAACGGGGTGATGATTATGTGACGCGCTCGCAAAGTGAGTCCATCGGGGCAGGGCAAGTTAAGCGAAAAATAGAAGCTCTTGAGACGGCTCTCGCTGGTTGCGAATCAATTGATCAATGAATTGAATAATACTCGAACAATCCGACACCTCAGATGTTACGGTTGATTTAGCGAATGAGGAATTCAAGGAAGTTCAAGAACGATGTTTCGACATTTTGGAATCTTTGGATGATCTTATGGATACCAACCGCCACCACAACCAATCGCGATAGAACAGGAACATCAACCAACTCCGACACGAGGTCAAGTGTCAATGTTTCAGCGGATTTCTCCAACTGAGTTTGACAGCAATCTCCAGAATTGGCAGTCTTTTCATGACCCCTTCTCGCCATAGATCATCGGCAACCCACCGCTGAGTAACGTAATTAAGTTTCATTAAATTTAAAACAAGCATTGGAAGGTCATGCATTATCTTTGATTAAGAATGTACCATAAAATAATGATAGTTTTAATTGCGCTTTGAAAATGTTGAAAGATTATTATTAAGAAGATCAGGCTGTTATTTTTAATTTAATTGTTCATTTGTTACAAACTGAGCCTGTTAATTCGAAAAAACCCGGTCAGTTAGAACGTCTAGTCGTGGAAACTCGAGAGATTTTAATGTCAATCGAATCTTTGGAAACTCCTATAACTCAATGGGATCCGATTATAATTGTGTTGACTTTGTTGCGCATATATTCCGACTTACGACGCGAGTGGGAAATGAAGGTTGGTGAACCAGAGACCTTCCCCAATTATAGTGAATTAGAAACTTTTTTGAATTTTTGTATACACGCTGACGCAATTGCATTAATAAAGCCGAGTGTCACGACGCATAGAGGCAATACATTTCCATTTAAAATGGAGAAAAAAAGGTCGAGCCAAAATTAAAAGTTAATTGGTTAGTCTCTAGGTCAGCTAAAGTAATTTGTAAAATATGTGAAACGATTAAAAAAGGCAAAAACATTAGGACTGTGTTTGCGCAAAGGCCATCTGCCAAAAGAATGTAAGGATCAGTCTCTGTGTTCGACTTGTCACAGACGTCATCACACACTTTGCATGAACCATACAACACTCCCTCGATAAATGCGGATAATTCGAATTCTCTTGAATCAGAGTCGACAAACGTGGCTCCTATAGTCAGTGTGTCGTCCCATACTTCGGAGGAACCCAATAATAAAAATAATTTAAGTTATATTCGGACGACAGAAATTCGATTGGTTACTGCGTACATTACTGTGTGCAGTCGCGAAGGTCGAAGTGTCAAATTAAGAGCACTTATTGATCCTGGTTCACAGAGATCGCTTCTTTCTGAGTCATCTGCTCAATATTTGCATGTCATGCGTCAAGCTATTAAAGCCACAATACTAGGAGTGGGAGGCGTGCCATCAGGTAAAATAAAATATTCAACACAGATTAATTTGCATACAGAATCAGATTCGGAGTACGCAATTTCTGTAAATTATTTAATTGTTCCAAAGCTTTTTGCATATGTACTAAGGGACAAATTTTCTGGGAAAACCTGGCTGCACCTCTCCACTCTTACTCTTGCTGACAACGATCCGACCTCCGATAAATCGATTGACCTACTGATAGACTCGGATGTCTATGAAGAGATACTCCTGGATGGGTTCATGATATAAGAAGCATGGTATACCAAATACCGGATGCGCAATAGGCTGCTAGTGAATATAACCAATCGCAGAGTTCAAGAAAACATAAAATTCACGTTCTCGAACTCTGCAATTGGTGGAGGACAGGAAAACCATTCCCTGGCATGCGCTTTGATATACCTTATTAGTTATAACATGGTGTTGCGTCTCATGCCGTACTCGCAGCAATATTGAGTGGCGGCATTAAGACTGCGTGGTCTCAGAATCGAAAAAGGATAGAAGGGGCATTTCAGCATTAAATGAAGTCAGATGTTTTCAATTCACTATTTATTGGTGACACTATACAATACGGCCGGCACGTCTTCGAGCCGCGAAGTGGAGATGTTCGACCCACGTGTGTCGAAATTCCAAAAGTTAGAATACTATTGACATTAATTAAATAATTAATCTAGCGGTAGACACTTATTGCGCGTGAATCTGATAAGATTTACTAACGCGGATGCTGCGAATCGAGCTAGTAATCCGGTGATTTGCTGCGGTGCAAATTAATTATTGTCGATTATATATGAACAGGTGTGTTCATGGCGGAGACCGTATTAAAATCTGTCTTCTCGGAACTCCAATTTCCAAGAAGACGGTGAAGGCGTAAGTATGACCCGCTTATCAGACTAACTTCGCATTATAATTAAAGGGTTACGCGGTGCGGGATTTGAAGTTAGTAAGGCGTATACGGAAATACAGTCGGTAAAAGTACCGGCGCGACGAGTCTCAGCGCGAGCTCCAGAGATGGAGCGTCAATATCGCTTTCGGTCATCGACGGCACGTTTCGCTCGTACGTGCATACCGCAACACATGGATATATTGATAAAATTCCCCGATGCACCCATGGCTCAATTAACCGTGTTTGGGTGGATTCTTTCGGGTCCGATTCGGATCGGGACCGAAATTTTTTCCCGAATGTCTTTTTTCCGTGATTATTTTTTAATTTAGAATTCACTTTTTATAAATGCATTGAGTAACTAAAGATGAAGTTAAAATAGAAAATCCTGGTATAATGCGGGTATTCAAATCTTCCGAAGATGCAATTTCTTTTCTTGCTGCTGTTGGAAACTTTGATATATCTGAAGAGGTTCATTCCGCCATAGTGGAAATTTTATTTTTATTAAAACAAATGGTAAAAACTTAAAAGATTATGACTTGTACTTAATTTTATGATAGTCGTCTCAGAGATCACTAAAAATAAGGACTCACCACTTCTCACCGGTATCGCCGTCTCGCCCCGTGTTTTTTAAGTTTTTTAAATTTGCCATAGATGGCTATCTGTACAACATATACCATAAGTAACACGTACGTTCATAATGACTTTGAAATTACCTATAAAATGATACTTGGGTAATTCCATTTTAAATGACCGAATGCCTTTTGCACTACCACTTTTGATTTTCTCGGAAATTTTTTCGCGAATTCACCATACCTTTTAGAGCCCAAAAATAATTTTTCCAAAATTTTTAAAGTTTTTTCCGTTTAGACATAAATAATGCAACTCATATCGAGGGGATTAGTTGAGCAAAATTTTAGTAATGTTCAATAGGTCATAACTTTTTATTGGAATAACTTACAGAACTCTGCCGGTGCTCATTCGAAAGCTGAAGTGTAGTACTTTTTCACAAATTTGCGAATTAAGAAGCAACTGAAGTCTAGGCCCTTTGTAATGAGGTCTAAAAACTGCCTATGAAAATGTAAATTCACAACATTTTGCACCCCGTAAAATTATTAAATTGTTCAAAATTGGTGGCCAATGTCATATTAAAATTTAGTCTACATGTGGATACTACAAAAAAATATAAAAGAACCCCTCCGTTTCACCCCCTGCATAGCATAACACTCCCATACAATTACGTATTTATTAAAAACGTAGCAGCTTTGAAGCCCAAACAGTGCATGTGGGGTAGGTAAGGAAAATTGTTTCTTTTTCTCAGGAAATGTTAGTGTTTTGTGTCAACTTTGAAAACGAAAAGCATTTATCTTGTGATTTTCATCCCTTTGGAAGTTGCGAGCACATCCTTAAAAATTGCCCCTTAAAATATCAATTCGCCGTCAGAGAGGGAGATGTATGCCGGAGCGTAGTACACAATCAACTACAATTCATTAATGTTAGTGTCCAAAATGAAAAAAACGAATCTGAGGTGACAACAGATTTTAAAAATTAAAAATGGCGGATCCAATATGGCGAATTTATCCTATTTATTCAGATCTTTCTACTTTCCTTTGGCGTTACCCATGGCCAACGACGGGGTCGTTGAAAGTTATGTGACCTCCTTTTTTTTCAGATTTTTTTCATTTTATTTTATTTTTTTATTTTTTTCCTTATTGTGAATGGAAAGTTACTAATTACGCGGAAGAAATTTCTGTCTAGAAATGACTGAGAACAGTCGTTTTTTAACTTGCAACTTGATTTATTTTCGATTACGACGGAGGACACTTTTACTGATGTAAACTGAGTTCTTGTTTAATTTTAAACTGTACCACTTGTTTAGATACAGATGTTTTCTTTGTCTCGATAGTTGACTCGTTGACAGGACGGAAACTGTGGAATGAACGAGTCTCAGGAATCGCTATCGCTATTTGAAATCGTTTGTCAAGAATTTCACTTGTTTTCTCAATTTCATATTTAGAACAGAAAAAAATAGAATGCCGGTAATAATATTCGAACAGTATTCAAAAACATCCCTGGGTGGTATTATTTGGTCGTTAATAGGAGCTGCAAACTAGCCTTTCTGATTAATCTTTTCACAGTTCCTCCTATACCATCGCATGGCCCTTTTCCATGGGAAGTAGCAAAAAAGTGCCATTCAGCGTCTACATTAAAATCTGCTTTGTGATAACTCAAGTTGATAACATTTTTGCAATCTTTGTGCTGAGCTACACAACCCGCAGAAAAATACATAATTTTGCAGATGTTAGACATGTTTTCTTTCATGTAAGAAAGTAAATCTTTTTGAAAGAGGTAAACAGCAATGGTATTATGAGTAAGATAATCGCTAACGAAACATAAGCTCTTAAATTTCAAAGTATCATCTTCCCTCCAATAAATAACAAATGGATGTAACGTTGTTTGCTCACCTGACCAATGAAAAGATTGAACTTCGTCTTGGATAACACAAGATAGATTTTCTGAAAAATCTCATAACACAATGTACTCTGAATTCTTTAGATTTTCCTTCAGCCAGTTAAGAAATTCTGCTTTTTTTTTAGCAACGTACTGATGAGCTTTCAGTTGGTCAAGTTTTTCACTAAAGTGTTCAAGAAACTCATGCAAAACAAGAGTATTCGAACTGAGTTTACAACTATCCGCGGAAGCCCATTGTTTAAATGAGACTTCTATTTCTTCGGCCAGCTCATCATCGTACTGTAAATCATCCTTTATGACTTCAATTGCAGCACCTACCGGAATATTCTGTACATTTAGTTAGCATTCAAGATTCATTCTAAACGTTACAAACCATTAATGAGAGGAGTTCTGGATAAGAACGTTGACTTTTAATAGCTGACAGCAAGAGCTTCACGTTCTGATGGTATAAACAAACGCAAACGGAATGAGTACCAGTACCACCTGCTAGGATGCAGAATTTTTGCCTAAGTTCTGCAAATTTGGAAAAACCTATTTTGGCCTCCGGAAATTGAGTTTGAAACTCTGTGTACAGTTCATTTAAATTACATAAAATTTATTATGTCCCTTTTTGATCTATTTTGCCGACGTATAGATACGCAATCTTTTTTCCCTGACATCATCCTACTGTTATCATCGTTTTGATAAAAAGTTTCAGCAAAACTCCTCGTGATTTTACTAGAGTTTTCATTTTTTTAAATAAATATCAAGTAACTTTAAAATCTTTCTGAATTTATGAAGAAGTGTACGTTGAAGGAAGGAGACTTAAAATGTTTATTTATTCTTGAACAGATTCAGTTTTTTCAATTCTGCAATTTCAATTTTTCAATTAGTTCTTCAAAATGGCGACATGAACCATCCCGTTTATAACATTGATTTTCATCACGTGGAATAGGAAGATTGTAAGAGTTATGAAGTTTACTGGTAATAGATTCAGAAATTTTGAGTGTTTTTCTTTGAATCGCTGCTGGTCTTGTATCAGATGAGAGTCTTTTAAGTCTAATAGGAGATATACAAAGAGAAGTATACATTTCATTCACCATTCCCTCTGCTACATTAGGTGGCTGAAATATTATGTCAGAATTTTCTTCATCATTATTTTCGTCAAAATGTTCATCGTCATCGTCATCGACAGAAGGCTGGACTCTTTTAAGGCATGTAGTGCAAGGAGATTTCCCAGGAATCAAATGAAACTTGTGACTACTACTACTTGCATCCAATTCTACACTTATCGGACGCAATGCCTTTGTAATCTTCTTTTTATGCAGAGAAAATGGATTACAACAGAATTGTCCAAAAAGATGTGTGAATTTGTCCAAGTATTTTTTATTATGATAAATGCAAACTGCATCTATATTATCGCATCCAGTTCTTAATTCTAGCAATTTACGTTCAGATTCAGTAAAATCCAAAAAATTCTTTACATTTAAATGTCTGGAATAACTTAGATTTGTACATTGGTCATCATTTAAAAACACTCCGATTGAACACTCTGCCATGATTTATTAAAAATGAAAAATAGAATTCATCACATACAACAAAATAATATCATCAGCTTTCAGTTAAAATATTGTATATAACTACTAAATGAGTACTATTACAATAAATAGTCCGCCAGATATACCCCGTAATTAAGGAACAGTTTTATATAAACGCCCAGAAACGTAGTAAGTTCGTAAGTATAAATATTTTGAGCGACAGCGCTCCGCTCTTATAGCTTAAGACATGAACTACTTCGCTTGCGAGAAACACAAAGCAGTCATAACCGATTGTAAATACAATGCGGAAAAGCGAAAACCATAGCGAATACAGATAATATGTATGTTAGTAATACTGGTAATTCTAAAAAAAATAGTATGAAATAGTAATTCAATTTACTTAATTTCAAAATTAATATTTGGTAATCCGGTGTATTAGAAGTAAATAAAATAAAATGTAAATATAAACAATGGGTTGTGGATGTACAACCACGCAATATGTGAAAAATAACAATTTGAGTGCTCGTAACTTCTAAAGGGTTGAAAATCACAAGATAAATGCTTTTGGTTTTCAAAGCTAACACAAAACACTAACACTTCCAGCAAGAAAAAATTAGCCTCTACCCCATTGTACTGTTTGGGCTTCAAAACTGCTACGTTTTTAATAAATACGTAATTCTAAGGAGTGTTATGTTATACAAGGGGTGAAACGGAGGGGTTTTCATATTTTTTTTATAGTATCCACATGTAGATTAAATTATAATATGATAATGGCTACGAATTTTGAACTATTCAATCATTTTACGGGGTTCAAAATGTTGTGAATTTGCATTTTCATAGACAGACCTTATTATAAAGGGCCTAGTCTTCAGTTGGTTCTTAACTCGCAAATATATGAAAAAGTACTACTCTTAAGGTTTCGAATGAGCACCGGCAGGGCCGATAAAAAGTTGTGACCCATTGAATATTACCAATTTTTAGCTCAAATAGCCCTCTAGATATGAGTTGCATTATTTAAATCTGAACGGAAAAGGCGTGAAAAAATTTGGAAAAATGATTTTTGTATTCTTAAAGACATAGGGAATCCGTAAAAAAACTGGCGAGGAAATTGAAAGTGGTCGTGCAAATAATTTTTTTTTAAATATGGTGATTTAAAATGGAAATACCCACGATTTTTCCATCATCCTAAATACGAAATTCAAGGAGAGATATGATTCGCGAAAAAATCCTCGCCGCTTCGCCCCGCCTTCCCTTATTTTTAAAAAGTATGAAAAATGCAAGAAAAAATCCAGGACACAAGTGAAAGGTTAAAAAGTAAGTAAATTCAGAGCATCTGAATAAGAAACTTACAAAAATTTGTTTTATTGACAAAATTTGGAGTAAACAATTTTGGTAACCAATAAAAAAAAATTCTTAATAAAAATGTAAACAAATACGTATTCCTTTATTTTTCAAGTAGAATATTGCATCTTGAAGTTAACGCTTCACATGCCATTTGTCTGCCTCCATCATTTTAGGTGGATTCCGCATATACTTTTTCAAATGCATGCGAGAAATTGATTGGTTATAAAATATGCATAAAAAAATCGGCGTTGAAAATCGTAAACAATTGTAAGAAAAGTGACATTTTAATAATCAATTTTGACAGTCTTTTACTCTTCTGAAAAGTCTTGTTATTAATGTTGACGATTTGTTATTAAATACTAAATTTTAACGATACAATACTAATATTTCATTTGTACTTCATTGCCTACAATATGTGCAATTAAAATATTATTTTGGAAATATTGTTTAAATAATCAATAATATGCACATTTACGTGCATATAATTTTTTTGTGTAAATGGACTTCTTATAATTCTCTGGCAGGTTTCCGATTGTTCTTTCTTTATTTGCCCGTCAACATTCATTTAAAAGTTGTTGCGTGACTTCATCAATAAAAAAACTCAAATTTTTCTACATATTTATCGACATTGGCAGTGAAAAACAATGTTGTAACACAAAGTAGACAGGCCGTCTACTTGCGCGCAACTCGTCAGCCATCTTGATCAAACTCAATCCCTATTGGTCAATTCAGTTGTACAGCGTCTCTGTCTACCTTCCTCCTCATGCATGGAATAGACTTTTACTGTCGCGCTCATCGAGTCGACGTTCGTCGCACTCATAGCCCAACATTGAATACTAATTCGTCATCAATATTGTTTGCGCTTGTTGCACTCATTACATTTATCATTACCCCTTCCAGTGCCGAGTAAATGTTCGTCGCACTCGTGCAGAAAATTCATTCAGTAGCTCACCCCTTGTTGAAAATTTAGACTTGCCCTACTATTCCCAGTATTGCCAAAAGTATGTTCCCCATCTTTGTCCTTACGTTGTCATAAATTCGTCCTTATTCATAATTGTTGTTCCTCTTTGTTTGTTCCCTAAAAATTAATACCCAGGACTGACGCTGTGGCGTGACGGTAACGGGCCAGACCATCTTCAAGAACTTCACTTCCTTGTAAACCGTTAAGGCGAGCAAATCGTTGTTATTACATTGTGAACAAATTCGATATATTGTGTTATTACGGCGTATAGAGAATTGTATTGCGAATCTCAATACTCAATCAATTGAATTCTCCAATTCCCCGAAACCCATTTCCAAATATATGTAGTATAGAAAATAATAATATATGTAATATAAATTTAAAAATATATGTGATATGATATATGATGCAATTATTATATAAAAAATTTTATGTGTATGAAATAATAATTAATTTCTTTCAGGTCTTCTCGTCAACATTAAAAATAAGTTCCTCCCCCTTTTATTAATTCTCGGGAAAGTAAAATTATTAAAGTCAAAGATTTTCAAGTTTTATAGTGTTAAAAAATTACCCCTCCCCTCCCAGTGTTAATTTGAATTGATAACAGTGAATTAAACTTTGTTATTTTTTTTTTATATATTATTATTAAATTTAGTTTTTTTTATTGATTTAAAGTGAATAAAATTTTTTTAAATATTTTTTGTTATTATTAAATTTAATTTTTTTATTATTGATTTAAAAATAATTTTTTTTTTATCAATTTGAATTAATTTAGAATATTTTAGTTATTTTTATATTTTTTTTTGTGATAAAATTATTTTTTTTGTGTGTATGTATTGAAAAAAAAAAAAAAAAAAAAGAGATGGCAGAACAATACCGACTATTTTGGGATAATCATGTGGCCCATAATACCACCCCCGCACCGGAAGTACCTACAACTACCACTAATGCTACAGTCCCAACAATAACCCCTCCAATAATAACTGCAACCTTTGTGGCCACTACCTGTACTGCTTCAGAATCCCGAAAGGCCACTAAAGAGCAATATGAAGCCATATTAGAGGGCATTGAACAGATGGATTTCTTAGATTTTATTAAAGAATGTGATAGGGCTGAAATTGCTTTTAGCGGTGACTTTAGGGTAATGCAGCATCGGTTAACACGATATAAGGTGTTAACTACTTACCCCGATTCCGATGTGGATTGGAATGAAGCAGTGGATGGTAGAGGTGAAGCATTACCAATTACCCAGGGTGAAGCATTAAGTGACCCAGTTATAGGAAATATAATCCGGAACCCCTTACAGAATACGGTACCCCCTCGCACCGTTATTACTAGCGCCGCCCAGGTACAAAGGTACAAAGGTTGGTCCCACTCCCAGATTTTTGAAAACTATGCAGACTCCTACAAAATCATACTTCGGTTGCTCTGCATGTCCGTCGCAGACAACCGGAGTATGGAATAAAAGCGCTGTAGAGCAATTGTAAACCCAAGGTCCAAAATTTTCCGGAGAGGACGACGAAGACGCCGAAATTTTCCTACTAAAATTGAAGGAATACGGGGTTAGTCGAGAACTCTCCGAGGAAGAACTATTGCGTGCCCTCCCCGAGGCAATCACTGGAT
Source organism: Trichopria drosophilae (assembly GCA_030407085.1). Taxonomy (NCBI): domain Eukaryota; kingdom Metazoa; phylum Arthropoda; class Insecta; order Hymenoptera; family Diapriidae; genus Trichopria; species Trichopria drosophilae. Next base: position 52,536,232 of record CM059585.1, read on the forward strand.
CTGCTTTGAATTGGTATCGAGTAGAGCAGGGAAGCTGGTCCACTTTTGATCAATTTATCTCCAGTTTTAGATCGGTTTTTGGTCAGATGCATTCCGAAATAAGTATTCGACGAGATATTTCCCTACGTTCCCAAGGTTTAGAAGAATCCGCCCGAGACTTTATAGTAGCTTTAAGCGGTCTTTTTAATCTATTATCCACCCCTCTATCCCTTGAAGAACAATTAGCTATATGCTGCCACAATTTGCGTCCAGCCCTATCGGAAAGAATTTCGCGAGAAAAAGTAAATAATATTTCAGAATTGTACCAATTATGTAGACATTATGAAAACATAATGCGGAGGGAAAATCAATATAGGCCCCCTCCTTCTGCCTCCCTATCCTTTTGTCCCACTTATGCCTATAACCCTAATAAAAGTAGACCAAAAATTAGAATGTCTGCTACAGATCCAGTTCCTGAAAATTCCCCTTCCTTTCATACTCCAAGCCCTACCACTTCATCGTCGGTCCCACAAGCCCCGATTAATCCTTTAAGGCAGTATCATCCAAAACTACCTCCACCTCCTTCAAACCGGAAAGCAGTGCAAAAACCAAAATTCCAACCAGAAGTTTCTTCCATTCCGCCCCTAATGAGTAAAGTAGTAAAAGCCCCCTCTCAACCCCTTACAAGTAATAGTGTAAGATGTTTTAATTGTAAGAAATAGGCCATATTTTTAGAGAATGTCCCGATTCCCTCGGATACTTTTGTTTTATTTGCGGATATCCGGGAAAATCGTCAGTAAATTGCCCATCGTGTGCTCGTAGGCGTACGGGAAACGAGTAGCCGGGGGGGGGGGGCAAAATTGTTCCCCTCTCCCCGTAAAAATTTGTTTCAGAAACCCCATAAAATCAGATTGAATAATTTAGGTTGTATGCATTCCCCTTCATCAGATCCCCGTTACTACGTTTGGTTAGAATTGAACGGAACCCCCTTAAAAGCCCTTGTAGATTCTGGAGCATCCCAAACATACTTGGGTGATAGTTGTGAGAGCAGACTGGCTCCATTTTCAAGACCGATTGAAGAAGAGGTAAGAGTAGCAGACGGAAGCGTTGTCCCTTTGCGTGGAGTGGTGTACCTAGAAATAAAATTAGATAATGATGTCCAATTGCTAGATGTGAGAGTAGCCCCCCTTAGTTATGCATGCGTTTTAGGAATAGATTTTTTAGGATTGTTTGGAATTAAGATAGATAATGAGAGAGGAATATGGAATACTAAAAACGGCCCTTTTCGTAAATTCGTTAGAAATATTAGTATGATTCCCGTCCAACCTATTTATGATTGTGCCGGTTTAATAAAACTATCGTTTTATGCAGAGAAAAGACTTAATGAACTACGATTAATTCCCGTATCCAATTCCCCAGTCCTAACCAAAACCCACATAGCCCAGCATACTATCAATGTACAAAATCATCCCCCTATTCGACAAAAGCCCCGTGTGTTATCCCCTTATATGTTGAGAATTGCCCAAACGGAAGTTGATAAAATGTTAAGTGAGGATGTAATTAAAAAATGCATAAGCCCGTGGATGAGTAACACTGTAATTGTCCCAAAGGCCTACGGTAAGCATCAATTTTGTGTAGATTATAGAGATGTAAATAAAGTCACTTTGAAAGACGCGTATCCCATCCCTAATATGGAATGTATTTTATCAGCAATGCGTCGTGCCCGTTGTGTTTCCAAATTAGATTTAAGCCAAGCATACTTCCAGATCCCAGTAGAACCCAGTAGTCGCCCAATCACCGCCTTCGCCGTCCCAGGAAGAGGTATGTTTCAATTTAAGAGAATGCCTTTTGGATTAACAAATGCCCCTGCCACATTCCAACGGCTAAGGGATAGGCTAATTGATCCTGCTTCGGAACCCCATGTCTTTGCCTACCTAGATGACGTAATAATAGCCACAGAATCGGAAGACGAACATTTTAAGTATTTAGAGATTGTTTTAAAAACTTTAGTTGAAGCTGGATTAGATATAAATCAACAAAAAAGTGGGTTCTTCTGTTCCGAGGTTAAATATCTGGGTTACGTCATAGGCAAGGGCGCCTTATCCTTTTTATAAAAATATATTAGTATTGTTTTCCTGCTACACCCCTTCCGTAGCTTATGCGGACGGTGTGCGGTGCCGCTGAAGGGGTTTCTCCGCGGAAGGAGGCAGGAGCCGACCCCCTCTGGGCGAGTCTGTGCCCTACCGGGAGTAAGCTTGCCAGCTAGTCGGGCTGAGCAACGTCGTCCACCTGGCGCATAGTTTTCCCGAGAAAACTGCAAAGCCCGCTTCACGGGAAATAGGATATATGCCAAAAAGAAAATACCCGTGTTTTTAAAAAATACTTATTTATAACAATTTGTTATCAACAATTTCGTCAAAAGAGGGTACAGGGGAAATCTGACTTCGCCAATCGATTCTTCGGGAAAATTAGATGCAAACATGCATAACGTTTTGTAAAAGATCGTCAATTTGTTAATAAAAATAATAAAGAAACAATACAAACGAACACCCACTTCTGTTCATGCCTAGCATATCGCAGTTAGCGCCAAACTAACCATTGGAAGTATATATATCGTACCTATATATATGTATGCCTATATAGGCATATCTCTGGAACTTTTAACTTTTCAGGTATCGTTAGAGTTAAAAAAAAATGAAATTTTTTTAGAGGCACAATCTTTTTCAAATTATTTTCCGTTTTGTAGACGTATAAAATGATGAAAAATAATTGCGTTATTAATTTGTTGTACATGCCCAACTAGTTAAATAAATAATTAAGAAAACAGTATTGCACGAATATTTATTTACATCTAACTAACTCCAAACTTGGCACTTGGAGGTTTTCGATGTCGCTGATTCCGAATCCGTTATCAGATTTTCGAAATTCAAAATGGCGGATCAAATATGGCGGCTCAACATCAGAAACTTTGCTTGATTTGGATGAAACTTAGTACATAGGGGATTTCTATGTCACTGATGGTGAATCAGTTATCAAATTTCCAAAATTCAAAATGGCGGAATCAATATGTCGACTGAAAACTTTAAGAAAATGTTGAATGCTCTTCAAAATCACCATAATGGAAGATTACGAATTTCAGCTCGTATGATGGATACAATTTTGTCAGCCAAAACATAATACGTCTACAATTTGTAGTTGATATTTAAGTATATTTACAAGGATTAATAGTACAACTATAATATAATGAAGTGTACAGTTAAAGACGTACAACAAATTTATAAGCATACATAGTATAGTGATAATAATAATATTAATTAATAATCTACTTTGTTTTATAACTAAGAAGTAAAATTTTTAATCCGAGCAGAGCGACGAACAACTTTTTCACTTGCCAGATTTTCTTTAGGAATGTTTTCCTGTCTTCTCTTTTTGGCTTTTGTTGCCCGTGCGAGTTCAGAAGGTTCGAGAGACCAACCTTCATCGTAAAGAGAGAAATGTTGACATGGAGCTTTGGAAATGCATCTTGAATCTGTACGCGAAAGATAATTAAAATATAATATATTTTGTTTTTCCTTATTCCAAATAATTTGAAAATTTTTATTGGATTTTGGTGCACATTTGAGATTAGGCCTTACTAATTTGTCAACAGCTCTAATCTCTGCTTCCGTGATGTGAAAAATCTTTATTTTTGAGGAAATGTTTACAACATCGAGCATATCTTTGACCGAAATGATGTCCCTCCCAGCAGATACAGCTCGATCGCATAGAGTTTTGACAGTGCCCCCTGAACCGTCAGCATTACTTTTACCATGTCCAGATTTTGTGAAATTCCAAGTAGCCATTTGTAGATTAAGTTTTTGACAATGATGTTCAAAAAGATCGAAATTGGTTTTGTTCTTGCACTGGGTAGGTGGTCCATCACTTTGAAAATGTATCGCTTTGAGATCAGGCATAGTAGATTTTATCAAGGTTAGTACTGGCTGCAAATGCGCCCAAATTGAAGATGCATCATGACGAAGACATTCTGAAATAGTGGTAAAAGAGACGCCAGTAATTTTCTTCTCATTAATTTCTCAGTAATAAAAAACTCCTGTATGAAGGGTCAGTTACGTTTTTGATGCCCCGAAGTGAACACTTTCAATTTCACTGGAATATTTGCATACATAATTCTCAGAAAAGTCTACAACCACTTTTACTTCATTTATTTGTAAATTAGACTCCATATTTCGAAGCGATGTATATTGATGTGATGTATCATAGGAGTGTTTCAGGAAAATAGGCATTCTTAAAATAAATTCTTTAATCATTTCTTCAACAGAACATTCAATCTTGTTCTTCGATGTTACTGTTACATTGAATACTTTCCCTTGCTTACCTACTCTATTTTCTTTATGTGTAGCCTACTGCTACATCATCTGGAAGTAATTCGACATTTCTTTATTGTCCACAATTTCAATGTATTTATTTGTACACTTCAAGTCACCGTACATACAATTCTTATTAGTTGTTTCACAATTCAGTAGTTGAACAAACTCTCTGGTATTTGCAGTAGGAATTACTTTCAATAGTGCCAGCTTTTTCAGCAGAAAATAAAAATTTGCATGTATTTTGCATAGGCATGTATCTCGTTCGGTAATTTTTTTTTGTCATAATCCAAAATGGTTTTAAACGAAAAAATGTAGCGCGTGATAATTTAAGTAATTTTTCTTCTTTATATTTCATGAATAAATTTGATAGCGTATCTTGCAAAAATCTCTTTCTTTTCGTAGTACCATTTTTAGTTGTAACGTCCTTCGAGCCCGGAGCTAATGCCGAATTTTCATCTCGCTCTAAAAATTCAGTGTTCATTCTGTTTCGCATCGGTAAGAAATTTATGTCGCTTCTTTTGATTTCTATCAACACTTACTTGTAAATTACTCGAGTATTTACGTTGGTGATAAGTACTGACTATACCGGCAAACTTTTTCATTAATTTATATTTTCGAACAATTTTTCCTGATATTATTTGTGACAATCTAGATTTATCCCTTTCAGTTTTGAAATTACTTTTTCCTTTTTTTAATTAAGTTTCCAAAACTTCACAATATAGTAATCTATGTTTGATGGCCTTTTCTCCTTTATTCATAATTTTTTTTACGTTATTCACTATTGAATTATGATCATTTTTGTTTAACTTTTTCTTAATTCATAATATTTTGTTTTCCATCGATTGATGAGAACATTTTTTTGTTTAATGATACCAGACATTTTCTTTAATTTTCGTCTTAATTTGGTTTCTTTAGCTTGCGTCAATTTTAAAGTTTTAGACGGTTTATTTTCGATAGTTTTACTCTTAACCTTGTTTACTTCTGTAATTTTATTATCACTTGTATTTATTTTTAAAGTTTTTATTGGTTTATTACTCTCACCTTTATTAGAAATGAACGTATTTGCAGGTCGGGTTGAAGCAGTAGAATCAGGTATTGGTTTTGTAGGATTCTTTTGTGTTGTCGTGGCTGGTGTCTTTTCTGAGGAAACTATTTTTCTTCTTTCGTTAACTGCCTTTTTTCTTATTAATTCAGATTTTCTTTTTTCTTTCCCCCGTTTTCGTTTTTCTCTCATCCTTGCACATTTTAGTCGCAGATTTGATTCTCGAAATCCATTCCTAATAATGAATAAACGAAGTTTTAAGGTTATCTACAGTTTCAGAAACGTATAGGGTTTATAAATGCAATTTCAACGAATAATTTTATCGAAAAATTTGAGATGAAAATTTTAACTTACCGATTAGAAATGTATTCTTTCACTAACACTAATTATAAAAAATTATTCAAGTGACGCTCAATATTGATGTAATGAAACGTCAAAACGAACTCGTTATTGTACCAATGAACAAAAGACTTCGCGTACGGCTCTAAGGGCCTGAGCACACGAGGCGGTTTTTCGGTTATCTATTACTTAACAGATTAGATGCAACCAGATCAATTCGGAACCTATTTTATTCCAATCAAAGCAATTTATGGCCCACCACCAGCGAGTTCGGTTATATCAATATCAAGCACGCCGTTTGGTTGGAAGAAGCAAAATTCTAATTCCAGCAACCAAGCCGCTAGATACGTGCACATCGCATTTCGTTAAAAAACAATTTGTTATGTAATATAAGGGCGAATGTAGCGAAAGTCTGTGATTTTTTAACATTTACACTAGAATATCTCAAAATTCTGACGGAATATGGCAATTCTGTGATCAGTTTCGGATTTAGCATCAACTTTTACGTCACAAATGACTAATCATGCTTGCGAATACCCACCCGAATTAGCCTCTGTTATTTAAACAAATTTGATAAACAATTATTTTGAACAACATTTTTCGGTAAAAATCTTGTTCTATACTTCTATGTAGTGTTACAAACCACTTCTATATTATGTTCAGGTCTACAGAACGAAAATTATGCTTAGAACACATTCTTTTCATTTTTGTTAATGATATTTTGTACGTGTCTCCCTCATTTCTTTACGGATCTTTTGAGCGATCTGGATAAGTTTTTAAAACTCCTCGAAGATCCATTTACGCGGCCATAAACTGCTTTATCAATTAATTTGAAAATGTGCTGCCTGATAAAGTAGTTTTTTCAAACGAGTTACGCTAAAAACACCAATATTAAAATGCGCGCCAAATTTACAATAAATGAGGCACATGCAAAAACCAACATTTTTTGAAATTGTTGTGCTCTGTAGAAACGTTTACGTATTATGGATTTTCAAAAAATTAAACGCTACAAAAACTGCAGCAACAAAATGACTAAAATTAATTTTCTCAAAAATCACAGATATCCAAATTCACCAATTTTATTTACACTTTTATAAGTGAGGCACACATTTCTGTGGTACATTTTTATATTCCATACATCCCCAAAGGTATGTAAAAAAAATTCAGGTCCCTAGAGGAAGCGCTCAAAAAGTTATAGTAACGGGAATGAAAAAAACTCGACTTAGTACCCCTATGCAACTTGCGATTATTCGGCGATTACCATACCTCAAATTTGTTTATAAGCATTGAATAATGATTTTATGCACTTGGCTATCACATGTAGCACATAATTAAAGCAACTGCCGATCAAAACTGTAATGTATACACTGTTTGATGGCTTAAATCTAACGATACCTGAAAAATTAAAAGTTACAGAGATATGCCTATATGTAAAAAATAAAATATCCGTTTTTTTTTGTTTATAAAAAATAATGGTTTATAACAATTTATTGGTAAAGAATATACAGAAATTGTAGTTTTTTGTAATGTTGTGAATTTACATTATCAATTGTCGATAAATATTTAGAAAAATTAAAGTTTTTTATTGATAAAGTCACGCAACAACTTTAAGATGATAGTTGATGAGTAAATAAAGGAAAGGATAAGAATAAGATAAGAAGTCCATTTACAGAAAAAAATTACATCTATGTAAATATGCATATTATTGATTATTATTTCACTTTATATTTTCAACGTTACTTCCAAAATAATTGAAATATGCATTTCAATTGAACATTTTATAAACAATGAGAGATTCAATCATTCCATCTATTTACTATGTCGTTTCGACACAGATCCGCAACCTACTATATATATATATATATATATATACAGGGTGCGTGCGTACGATCCGAACATAGGGCATGCCATGTTAAAGGTAGAGCGTTCCTGGATTGGCCAGTTCCAGCCCGTACGGTTCTCACCATTGGCCGCGAGAGAGCATGGAATGGCTGTAACTGGAGATGCGAGTACTGCCTTCAATTTTCAGTACTTCAGTCAGCCGCATTAAGTAATTCAGCCTGAAGTAAACATTGAGTGCACGATAAAAGATCGTAAATGTAATTTTCCTACACTGTAAAAAATCGTAAAAGTAAATAACTTATTAATTGTGGTAATTTTACAACCCGTTGTAATTTTCCTTCGCTTAATGTTGTAAATTTACTACAAATTGACTGCACCACGTTGTAATTTTCTTACCATGTAATATTGCATAAAATTAGACGAAAGTGCATGATGATGGACATTTTCGTAGACGGGATCAATCTTGCTGAACAAAACAAACTTATAAACTAACCTACGCAAATAACATTCTGAATGTCATCAGACCGTTACAATCGATTCCAAGTGTTCGCAATTATATGTAAATAACTGGGGTAATCGAAAGAAAAAAAATAATACGATATTGAGACAATTCAGGAGGATGGGACTTTTGGGACAAACTGGAAGGAAAGAACGCCAAAGAAAGAAATGAAAATATAAATATAAACATTAACAAAATGAGACTGATGCAGATGTCAGTGCGGCTGCGGTTGTCCGGATCTGAAATGTGGATGATGTACTTCTTGAGGTACATCGTAACCTACTTACAACATCCCGGTACATTTACGCGGCCGGACATTTCGTATTGGGGGAACCGATTACGTAACTTCCAACTGGGGTGGTTTTCTAGGTCACTAGAAAGGGCATTAGACTATTTTTTGGATACAACCAATTACTTCACTGGACCTAAAAGTAAGAATAGATTGGACTACAGTTTCATATAAAAAAAAAGGATTTCAATTTAAGACATTATTTTTTTTCGTCGTTTTTGCCCCTGGACGCCATATTGGAAAATCCACTAAAGATATTGGAAAATGGACTTCAGATGCAAAAAGAGCAGACTTTAAACTTACATTATATGGACTTATATAAAAATTCATTAACCCTTTCTATGAAAATTATTTAGCTAAAATACGGCGACAATTTATGCCATTTTAAGACGAAACGGGTTAATAAGGCCCGTAATGTTGTGATCAGGCTCTGACCAAGGCCTGAATAAATGTTTATTCAGACCGTTAATAAGCATTGAATTTAATGTGTACATGCTGGATGCGCGTTTCAATTCCAATATTTAACGAAATTAAAATTCATAAATATTGTCATATACAGGGTCATCGAAAAGTATCGGACCCCATCTAATATCTTCAGTTAGAATGCACTTAGGAGAAAATGTCCAATAGCAAAGTTGTATGGTTTCAAGCGGGGAGTAAGATGATAACCTTGACTTTGACCTTGACCATGTCCTTCAAGGTCATTTCAAGGTCAATCTTATTTTTTTAAATAGAACCCCCTACATTTTATTGCACATTCTTATAGCTTATCTCGAGAGCTTTCCAAAACACTATAACAAAATATTTTTTTATTAAGTACTTTTTGAGTTATAAAGGTTTGAAGTTAACAATTTGTTAAGTGGTGTGCGAGTCCGACCAGTTAAGGCAAGAGTGGTGTGCGAGTCCGACCAGTTAAGGCAAGAGTGGTGTGCGAGTCCGACCAGTTAAGGCAAGAGTGGTGTGTGAGTCCGGCCAGTTAAGGCAAATTTAATTCCAATTGGTTAGCTTGGGCAAAATATTTAATTGTACCAAACAATTCACAACAAATGTTCAAATTGTTGCCCTTCAACAGCCTGGCAATGTGCCAATCTGTTATAAACAGCCGAAACCGCATTCCGGTACGTTTCTGGCGGTATTAGTTCTATCTCTCGAGTTATTCTCCCTCTTAAATCATCTAAATCTTGAGGCTTGGTGGCATAAACTTTACTTTTGAAGTAACCCCACAAAAAAAAGTCAAGTGGGGTCAAGTCCGGAGACCGAGGTGGCAACTCAATATGACCCCTTCGCCCTATCCACCTGTCCTGAAAGACCTCATTAAAATATTGATGGACAATGACACCATAATGAGGTGGAGCTCCATCCTGTTGGAAATAAATTTCATCCATATTTCAACCAGCTATGTCTCGAATAGCTGGAACAATTTGTTCGCGAAGCATGACTAGGTATACTTGTGCTGTCAAATTGCCTTCAATGAAGAAAGGGCCAACTGGTCTACCATTAAGAATACCAGCCTATACGTTAACTTTTTGTGGATATTGAGTATGATTGTCTCTTTTCCAGTGAGGATTAACGTCACTCCAGTATCTACAATTGTGTCTATTTACATTTCCAGTCAGTTCAAATGTTGCCTCATCAGATAAAACAATATTATCAAGTAATAGAGGATCGTCGACAATCATCTCCATCATAAGATCACAAAATTCGATGCGTCTATCAAAATCGTCTTCGGACAACTCTTGGACCAAATGGAGTTTGTATGGATGCCATTTATTCAATTTCAGAATTTTACTGACAGATGCATGACCGATTTCGTGTTCTTGTGCAACGCGATTGATGGAAATATGGGAATCTTCAACGAAAGACTGTAAAACATCTAATGCCTTATCATTATTTGTTGCTGTTTTAGGTCTACCAGATTTTGAGCGGCTTTTAACGCTACCAATGGCCTCGAAACGTTGAATAGTACGGATTACAGTACTTTTGGAGATCCTATTATTTTCATTCCGAAAATTTTCATTAAATAATCGCGTTACTGTTTTATACCCTCTTTGTTGATCTCCCCATCCTCGCATCATTAACAGTGTTATTCGATCTCTTTCAGAAAGCTCCGCCATTCTTAATTAGAGCGAAGAAGAATTAATCAGGTAAGTGATAGGAAATTGATCTAGATAATTAAGTAGAGAAAAATACTAATTATTAAGTGTTGGTCCAACTATCGATTTGTTTATTTTAACCAGCTCTAGCAAAATGCTCGTTGAGCAACTGAAAATCTAATAGATCAATTAATAATATTTACGAAAAATTTCTGGGCTATTGGAAACAAAATGAAGATGTTTGGGATAATCAATTGAAGCGCAATGGTTTCTTTTGTTACAGAAAACATTTTTGAGGCTGTTCGTTTTCGTCCACGAGGTGACTGCTGCTCGCTAAGAAGAAGACAGGACTGCATCAAAGTTTCAAATCAGTGATCCGTATTGTTTGCTCAAGAGCTCGTACATTGGTGCCTGCGAGAGTGAGAGAATAAAGATTGGCCAACGCTTTCGGTCAGATTCCCGCTAACGCCTTCGGAAATCACGCATTCGAGCAGCTTCTCGCGATTACGTTCGGGCAGTTTTTCGCCAGAGCCTATTAGCATAATTGCTTGAAGCCGTACAATACTTTGCTATTGGACATTTTTCCAAAATGCATTCTTACTGAAAATATTAGGGGGATCCGATTAATGTATTTTCTTTAAACCAATTAATTGGTCTCATTATTCCGCGCACAAAAGTATTAAGGTTATGATTACTGAAAACTAAATAATATTTTACAAGATATTCAAAAGTAAAGTTTATGCCACCAAGCCTCAAGATTTAGATGATTTAAGAGGGAGAATAACTCGAGAGATAGAACTAATACCGCCAGAAACGTACCGGAATGCGGTTTCGGCTGTTTATAACAGATTGGCACATTGCCAGGCTGTTGAAGGGCAACAATTTGAACATTTGTTGTGAATTGTTTGGTACAATTAAATATTTTGCCCAAGCTAACCAATTGGAATTAAATTTGCCTTAACTGGCCGGACTCACACACCACTCTTGCCTTAACTGGTCGGACTCGCACACCACTCTTGCCTTAACTGGTCGGACTCGCACACCACTCTTGCCTTAACTGGTCGGACTCGCACACCACTTAACAAATTGTTAACTTCAAACCTTTATAACTCAAAAAGTACTTAATAAAAAAATATTTTGTTATAGTGTTTTGGAAAGCTCTCGAGATAAGCTATAAGAATGTGCAATAAAATGTAGGGGGTTCTATTTAAAAAAATAAGATTGACCTTGAAATGACCTTGAAGGACATGGTTAAGGTCAAAGTCAAGGTCATCATCTTACTCCCCGCTTGAAACCATACAACTTTGCTATTGAACATTTTCTCCTAAGTGCATTCTAACTGAAGATATTAGGGGGGTCCGATACTTTTCGATGACCCTGTATGTTAAATTGAGTGCCATTGCCTGCCCCCATTGGCTGCGAGAGAGCATGGAATGGCTGAAACTGGAGATTCGAGTACTGCCTTCACTGTTCAGTCCTTTTGTCAGCCGCATTCAGTAATTCAGCCTGAAGTACATAATGAGTGCACGATAAAAGATCGTAGATGCAATTTTCCTACATTATAAAAAAAAGTAAATAATTGTGGTAATTTTACAACCCGTTGTAATTTTCCTTCGCTTAATGTTGTAAATTTACTACAGATTCACAACACCACGTTGTAAATTTCTTACAGGCTTAAGTGTGAATTTACAACATTAAATGTAGGAAAATTATATCTACTACGATCTTTTGACTCAATGTTTACTTCAGGCTGAATTACTGAATGTGGCTGACTGAAGTACTGAACAGTGAAGGCAGTACCGCATCTCCAGTTTCAGTCATTCCCTGCTCTCGCGCGGCCAATGGGGAGAAATGTATGGGCTGGAACTAGCCAATCAGGAACGCTCTATCTTTAACATAGTATGCCCTATGTTCGGATCGTACGCATGCACCCTGTATATAGAGAGAACGGGATGGTTAAGTGGTTAGCGTGCTCGCCTCGTAATCTGAACGTTCTCTAGGTCTCGAGTTCGAATCCCCGTCGAGGAATATTCTTCTGTCTGTTTTTCATTTGTTTGGAAAATTGACGAAGTAAACAATACTCGGCGAAGGTACGAATTCCGGACCGCTGTCGACCTCCGTCGGCAGTTTGCCGGTACCGTCCAGCGGCTTTCCCGCGGTCGGTGCATTACCTCGGAAAAAGATGGGGTATTACTCGCGTCGCACTTGCCCCGGCATAGATCGCCGAATAGGCTAATGGCGGTACCGGCATTGGGGTGGGGGACTGGCTATGGGTGGGTGTTGTGTTGTCCTGTTCCGTCATGTATAATGTCTGTGTGTTGTCCATCCTTTACCTCGCCATCCGAGAGCCGACCCGCGAATAGGCATCAAAGTCATTAATGCTGGGGAAAATTCCACACATATATACACATATTCACATATAGGTACATATGCACCCATACACTTTTTTGTATACTGTTTGTATCATATTTTTTAATTTTCTATGTAGAAGTCTAATATTACATATTAAAATTTGAAAATTTTTGTTGTATGGTAAAACTCTGTTTAGTGTAAAAAATGTAAAATTTGACCATTACAAATGTATTTTGTCGTACAATTTTTAATATTTTTCAGCGATGATTTTTTTTTCTATGCATATTTTGTCATTTTAAACTTCACACATGAGTTTTAAACAAATGGAAAATTATGAACTGATAAAAGATTACAATTTGTACATTTCTACCTCCCTGTATGTTTTTAGGTCGAAAATGATGAAGAAAACAAATAAAACCTTAGGTGAAAATGAAAATATAAAGAGGTAAAAATAAAGGTTGTGATGATTCACCCTTCAATGAGAAAAACGACGGAAAAATAAATTGAATCTGCGTAAAATATTATCCTACACAAAAAATATTAAAATTAATATTTTAAAAACATATAAATATAAAACATTTTCAACGCAATTGTCGAGTTTTGAGGATTAAAATCTACAAGAAAAGAAATGTGGCATTGAACATATATATTTCGGATGTAAACTAATGTTACATATTTGCAAAAAAAGTTTTTGCCATCTATTCTATGCGATAACTTCATAGAAACTAATCCGTCGGATCGCTACTGGGAGCAATTCTATTACAAGACAGAAAATGAGCTTTGCCGTCGAAACTATCGGACAATCACTGTAAATGCATATAATATATGTATATACACCGATTTTCGGGATGCTCTTGGTGATCTCGGCCAACTTCGGCCTTCCCCGCTAACATGTATGAATATCGTTTATCCTATACATGTGTATACGTACACATGTAAACAAAATTGTGGGGCCCCGCTAAGAACCTTTTGAGAAAATCTTTGATACGGTCCTGACGAGAGAACGGAAGTCGAACTTCGTAAAATCATTCCAATTGTATATCATTCCAATCAGTGCACTTAAAAGGTGTAGGCGTCGCTACAGTCAAATCTGACTTCCGACTTTTTGGAAGAACACCCTTCAGATTACGAGATTGCAGCTGTGTAACTTGTGGGAAAATTATATATGATAAATTTAGATCCATTTCTTTTCGGCACGTTACATTATATTGAACGGAAACCCTAGCGAGTTTCAGTGAATTTTAGTCATTTTGCGAAAAAACTAAAAGATTATTATAATTTTAATACATTTTTATCTTATATATTTCTATACTTTATTATACATTTTTATACATTTTTCGATTGAAAAATTTTAAGCATATTTAGATCAACTGGACTCATTTCCACAGGAGTGAAACGCGGCGTCGAAATTAAAAACTCGCTTTTCGGCATGATGGGAAAAAAGTATTCAAGTTTTTGCTTATCAAAGAATATTTCTGCATGAATTTAAAGCATTTTAAGCATACTTAGATATAATTGACTCACTTCTACATGAGTTAATCGAGGTATCGAATAATTAAAATTGGTCTCTTAGCATGATTGTAGAAAAATATTCCCGTTTGTTGGCCAATGAACGTTTCTGCATTAATTTAAAGTATTTTAAGCATGTCACATTCTTATAACTCATTCACAACGAATAAACGATAGAATCAGAATTTTGTTTGACGTACCTCCTCTTATAATGAGGCACGTTAAAAGTTTTAGCTATCAATAAATTGTGAAATTGTGAATACTGGAGGTTTTCGGGATCGCTGATTATGAATATGAAGTAAGTTTTCAAAACATCGAAATGGTGAATCCAGTATGGGACACGAATTTTCAAAAACTGTTCTGGTACGCATGAAATTTCTTACTCTAGAGTTTTTAGGGTCTATGATTGCGACTCTGATGTTAGTTTTCAAAAATTAAGGCAAATGAATTAATGAACAGTTTAGATTCGCTGGAAGATTGTCACTGTTGTTTTTGGCATTGCTGTTTACCAATCTGTGGCCAACGTTTGAAAATTAAAGGAGAATTTTAAAAATATCGCATACATTTTTTGAAGCTGAAAAACTGGAGAGATTTTCGTATCCAAAATTTTTAGAGTTGCCAATTAAATATTTTTCATCTTCTCCTTTTATATTTTCTAAATGATATTTATCGGTAACCTAAAAATATTTTCTTTCAAGAAGAAAAAAAGCCATAAAACTGGACGCGGTCCGTTGAATGTAAGGGGTGCCGCATCGCACTTTTCTATTTCCCATTTAAATAACGGAACGTAGCATACGCTCGGATTTCTTGACGAGAGATTAATGGAGGTAAAGGCGAAAGTCGTGAACACGCCGTAAGTGAAACAAAAGGTATAATATCTAATAAAGAAATATAAGAAGGAGTTTCGTACAGACGGTAAGAGCGCTACAGCAAGACTGACGACGTTTGAATATACAACGCTGGACACTACAGTATTGAACATGATAGAAGGAGATGCGAATATAAACTTAACACTTCCCCTCAATACATAAGTTGCCTTAAAACTAAAGATTATCGCACTTTAATCCTAAAAGTTTGAGACACTTGCGATGGGCCGGACAAACCTTTCGTAAGTATGTCGGTCGCCATTTCTTCTGCCTATTCTGAAGCCTTTTATTAAACTATTCTCGAGTGCACCGCTACAAAATGATGACGTACGTCAATGTGTTTCGACCTATTATGAAATACAGGGTTTTCGCAGTTTCATGGTACCATTACTATCACTGTATAAAATGGCCTAATCTGAGTCCTTGATTCCCATTCAGACAGAAAGCTTTGAAGATACATCACTTCCTTGGTAGCATCGCTTAGAGCCATGTACTCGGCCTCTGTGGACGTCAAGGCGGTCGTCTTTTGTTTTCGAGATTTCCAGGATATTGGACTTTCAGACAGGATAAATGCAAATCCGGTGTAAGACCTCCGGCCGATCACATAATTAGCCTTCTAATGGTTTCGACATCCTGTCATATGATATACCGATATCCTGTGTTCCTGTTAGATATCTCAGCACGCGTTTTGCTGCCGTCCAATGTGAGAGATCATAACAATTATTAAACTGATTTAGGAAGCTTGTGGAATGTGCGATGTCGGGCCTCGTGCAGACTGACAGATACATGAGCGCTCCGATTAATTCTCGGCAAGGTAACCTTTCTTGATCGGACGTCATGTGTTAATTCCGAACCAGCTTTGTTCCAACACTCAGAGGAGTGGTTACGGCCTTGCATTTGATCATCCCGAATCGATGTAACAGTTAATCGATGTAACCATACTGATTCGTAGAAATCTTCCCCTCCGTTTGTGAAGGAGAAAAACTTGATTACGGGATTTAAGAAGCTTGAGAGTCTCCATGGCCTTGTGATGTAGATCGGGATCCAAAGTAGAGATTTCAGTACTTTCTAACGTCTCCATGATATGGTCGGGGGGCTCCATGTAAATGTCCTCCGTCAGATTTTCGTTCAAGTAAGCTGTGGCAATATCGTATTGACGCAGATGCAGTCTGAATTTACTAGCGAGGGCAGCTACTACGCGAATTGATCCAATGCCAGCCACGGGTACGAACGTATCACTGAAGTCGATGCCGGGCCTCTGTGAGAATCCTTTAGCGACTAATCGGGCCTTCCTCTTTTCCAGAATTCCGTCGCTTCCAAATTTATTCCCAAGAACGAATCGACTTTCGATGTAGTCCGGATTTT
Source organism: Trichopria drosophilae (assembly GCA_030407085.1). Classification (NCBI taxonomy): domain Eukaryota; kingdom Metazoa; phylum Arthropoda; class Insecta; order Hymenoptera; family Diapriidae; genus Trichopria; species Trichopria drosophilae. The sequence continues at coordinate 52,552,774 of CM059585.1, forward strand.
CGGACCATCGGACAACAGTGCAGGTGTCGTTCTTCAAACTAGATATAAGTTCCGATTTCATCGCGTTGATCCATTCGCGCCTTTCAGATCCTTGCAACGCAGTCTTCGTCGGAATTTCCGCAAGATTTGCTGATCCTATGTCCATGGTATTGCTTCCTCGGTCTTCCTCTCGTTCCTGTTCTAAGTGTTCGTGGTCGGCATCGGTCTCATCTAACCGATCGACGGTCAACAACGACGTTTTCGTCATCTGATTCGGACGACTCATCAGAATGTTCGCTCTCAGTTGATCTGACGCCTAAAGGTGCCTCGATCTCAAGCTCTTCCTCTTCCGATTTTTCTCTCTGGCACTCGTAAAAATCTTCGAATTCGGTTACAGTAAGTTTTCCCGAACCGCGTACAAATACGCTTTCGTTTCGTTCGAGTAACCTGAAAAGATGCCTTTCTTTGAACGTTTGTCGAGTTTTCCCTGGTTCGGATTTCGAGTTAATACGAAAACGTCATAACCGAATTCTTTGAAATGACTTACGTCTGGGGGCTTGCCTGTCCATTTTTCGAAAGGGATACGTCTGTTCAAGCTACTTGACGGGCATCTGTTCCGAATATAATTCGTCGTATTTACTGCTTCGGCCCAAAACGAAGACGGAAGGCCAAACTGAATTAATAGGCAACGAGCCATTTCCACGATCGTTCTATTACCCTTTTCGGCAACGCTGTTTTGCTCCGGCGTGTATGTGGTCGACAATCGTCGACCGATTCCCCTATTTGCCAAAAATGCGTCGAACACCTCGTTACGGTATTCCTGCCGTTATCGCTTTGTAAATATTTAATGCGCTTTTCCGTCCGATTTTCGACGAGAGCTTTATACTCTCTGAATGCTTCGAATACGTTACTCCTTTTCTTCAAAATTCGAATTTCGTGCCCTTTCGAGTGATCGTCGATGAAAGTAGCGAAAAATCTTGCATGGCCGATGGAATCAACGGGTATGGGGCCGCACACGTCCGAATGTATAGTTTCTAGTAATTCTGAGCTTCTTTCGGAATTCCTTGGAAATGGAGCGCGAGTCATCTTAACACGAGTATATACGTCGCAATCTAAGCTAAATGATCCAACAATAAAATCGATTCCGCATACGGTGCCTGAACGAACACAGGCTAATAAGTCGCGCGCGTTAAGATGGCCCATTTTCCTGTGCCACATGTCGAATGATTGAACATTTTTATAGTTTCCATTCCCCACATTGCATTCAGATGTCGCTTCGCGGACGTAGTGCAGATAATTTTTACGAATAACCATTAATACTGTCTTATTATTGCGATCCACGATTCTACCGCCTTCTTTGTCGAAAATAACAGTGTATCCACGATCCGCGATCTTTCCGACGGATAGTAGGTTCGTTCGTAAGCCCGGAACGTGCAGCGCATTTTCGACATTCAGCGTTTTCGAATTACCGCCGACGTCAACTGAGACCGAAACGGTTCCGCTAGCTCTGATTTCTGCAAAAGCATTTGTCGCGAGATTCAATTTACCGATCTGTTCGTCTGAAATTTTTGAGAAAACGCGTTCTTCTTTACATAAATGTGTGGAACATCCGCTGTCCAAACACCATCCTACCGGTTTCGCATTTCAGATAATTCTCGATCACGCGATAGTTTAGCCGACGCGCATAAACTTAAGTCGCTGACTTTTCGCGCAATGTTTTCTCGCGCGTCAGTAAACTCACTCGCTTTTTGTCCAAGGCGTTTGCAACGATGGCATCTGAATCGAAATTCGGTACTCTTCGGATCGCGTTCATCGTGCTTTTTAGGTTTCGGTTTTCGCGCTTGTTTCTTAATGTACGGTCCTTTGATCGCCAACGCATTTTGCACGTTTGCGCGGGGGCTCGATTCTTTTCGACGCGCATCACTTTCTTCTATGATCTTGACGCGTAACGCTTCTGGCGTGAGAAGGTTGTCACGTTATTCTATCGCGCACCGGAAATTCTCAAACGATGGAGGTAGACTAAATAGCAACATGACGGTTAATAGATCTGCTTTTACCTGAATGTCCATATCGCCCAATTTATCCATCGTATCGAAGAATTCACGCAAATGTTGTCGAATGACGTCTCCATCACTCATTCAGTAAAGCGTCAACCTCTTAGGTAACATTGCTTTTCGTGCAGGGCCTGACGACTGGTAGATCGTCTGTAGTTTCGCCCATAATGCATTTGATGTTTCGCATCCCTTAATGAGTTACGACAGCTGCCGTCGGTAGTGCGTCTCCTTCTGTGACTTCAGTCGCCGAGTTCGACCGTTCACGATATCCTACGAATCACTTTTCACAAGCAATGCTTCCATTTTTATTCGCCAGGTATCGAAATTGTCTTTACCGAGTGGCTTGATTCGCACTGCGTGTTGCGACGCCATATTTGTTTCACCGTGCGACACGTTTCAGAGCGAAAACTTTTCCTCAATCGCGTCCAGGTTTTCCGATTCACATCAATCGATACTTTTACATTTGTGTTGTGAGCCCTTGACGAGAGATTAGTGGAGGTAAAGGCGAAAGAAGTGAACACACCGTAAGTGAAACAAAAGGTATAATATCTAATAAAGAAATACAAGAAGGAGGCGCATTATCGACGGCAGCTGTCGAAACTCATTAAGGGATGCGAAACATCAAATGCATTATGGGCAACACTACAGACAATCTACCAGTCGTCAGGCCCTTCAAGAAAAGCAATGATACTATTAACCGTCATATGGCATATAGCCCGGGTGTATCTTTCACCGATGAAAAGTTTGTCGTTGGTAGTTATTATCGAAATATTTCCGACATATAATACGTATATCTCTGAATACGAAAATGATTCTACTTAAAATACGTATGTATTTTGTTATAATGGGAAAAATTATTATAATGCTCAAAATGCAGATTTTGATATTACTAGATACATGAAAATTTGTACAGTTTTATTCAAGAAATAACTTTACTCCTTTGAGATCGTTATGAATATAATGTATACCGTTACCTTAGAATGCTCAAAGAGACACATTGAATTACACTTTCATGTACATTTCGGACAATCATCAGTGTATAAAGCCTGCTTTTAATTCTGAAATTTAATAATGTATATACAGATATTACATAATGTAATCGAGACATCTATCATATAATAAATTGGGATTATATATCGCATATGTTCCTACTGGCATTCCGAAGATGTGCAGCTGAAAACAGTCAGATGCTGGCGCCGATTTTGCTTTTGCTATGCTCGATACACTAACATTATATTACGCGACTTTGTAACGTTATCGGTATGTGGTTTTGCACAAACATGGCGATATTCCTTTTTATTGTTACTAACAATTGGTCTATTACTTACGCGGCGAGAGCAGTTTATTTAGTTTGTATTTGGCAAAGAAGCTGTTCGGATGATATCACGATTTTAAGACCTTATCGGAAGGACTGCAAATCGTCGGTCATTTCGTCAAACGCAGGCAACAGAGGTGGGCAGGTAAGTGGATGACGCGACACGGAAATAAATATTTTTTATGGTTCACCGAACTTTTAAATTGATTAGAACAATGTTCTTTTACACATATATTTTTCAGAGAGAATTATAACGTTTTTAGTTTCCCATTGTACTCTTTAAATGTTCCTATAAATGTTCACAATTTGCACTAATTTTAATAAGTAACTATACAAAAAATCTTAATTTATGTGCGATTTAAATACAGTCGGTAAATTATAATAAGCACGTAGATTTGGTAATGTCAACACATTGTGCAAGTAACGCCGATAATTCGAGCTTGAAAATAATCCCTAAACTCTACCCAATCAGTAAAGTTTGCATCAGGGGAAAATTTGCGTACGTCTTGAAATGCAGTCTTGAGATACAGCTGCAGGACAAGCGCGAGCAGGTGCACGGAAAGCGCTGTGTTCTGCCTATCCTATAAGGTAGTCGGTAGGAGAATCGCGTGTCGCCAATCCAGCCGCCAGAAGCGCTGCGATAGGCGGTCAACGCATAGTGTCATGCTTTCATCGTACAGTGCATCTCTAGACTGGAATCGCTCCCCACTCCAACCAACATTCATTCGAGCTCAACCGATTACAGTCTGGTTATCTGCTCCGCGTCAAATGTGTATATACATATAGCCGAGCCTTTTCCCGGCTAGGTTGCGCATACCGATTTTATGGCGTGTATTGGACAGTAAGTGCACCTAGTGGTTACGGTCCCGGATGATGAGGTCCGGGTAGCGCAATCCAGAATTTTTCTGGAATTAAACTGCAGTAAATGTAAATATGGAAAGATCATCAATTAAATATTAGAGCAATATCACGCCTAGGCGTAAAGCTGAACTTTAAGCCCCCAGAAGAGAGCGTAAAAGCGTACTTTACTTTGGCTTTGTTAGGGTTAGGACCATTATACAAGAAAAAACGTAGGACGTAAGCGTAAGACGTCATGTATTGTAATAGCCATAGCATTTTTTTTTGTGTAATAGCCTTTATTCGGATTATTCGATACAAACTCGGAAGAATTTTCAGGAGGATTCATGATAAATTACAATGAAACAAATAAAATAATTTTATTCGTAGCAACAGTTTATGCAGGGAAATGATGTAAAACTTTAATTTATAAGAAGTCATAAGGATTAAGGAGTAGACTACTATTCATATCGCTTTCTTTATTCATGCTATCGCAACGGAACGTATATCATATAAAAACTACAAATACATATATCATTAGA
>CM059585.1:52562500-52570000 GCA_030407085.1 Trichopria drosophilae
TATTCATAACTTATGACCGATTGTTTTTATCCATTATGATTTGATCATCTCAGTACATTTAATTCAATGAACAGATGGGACTTTCAATATTAATAATTTATACGTTGGAATTAAAATGAGCGTACATAAATTATGAATACTTGTGCTAAAATAAATAAAACGTCCTCACTTTCATTAAATTTAGTTGGATAGATTCAAAAACAAACCTTGTATGACTATTTTTGATCTGGTAGTACGGTTTTGTAAATTAGCCCTAAATTAGAAAAACAGATACGCCAACTTCAGACCAGTTTCTCGAGTAAAACGAATTTATATTCAATAATCGGGGTCACTTTTTATGGCCCTACTATATTTAGTGGGAGTCCTTAAACCCATGTAGTGGTAACATACCAACTGGTATGTATATTTTTATATTCACATCCCGTTTTATAACTAAACAGTTTACCTATATTCACAGAAAACTCATTTCAGACAGGGAGCGGTCGTGAGAGAGTGCTCGAAGATAGCACACAACCGTATTTTCAGATAGAATCGGAATCATCAAGGCATTTTACGAGATTTGGATTATCTGGACGAGAAATACGCGGATATATACCAGAACCACGAACATCTACTGATTTGTATATATGGCTGGAGGAGTGCATATCGCTTCATGCTTATTTACGTGGACAGGCAAGACCTGCGGACTACATAGGCCTAACCATAAATTCCGACAAATTTCACAGTGGCCCACTGTGGTTATCGTTCCGACCTGTAAGCGTTTTTAATTACAATGCTTGATGGACAATACTTAATAATGCTGTGCAAAGCGCTAATGATTTTAGTATGAAGGATAAAATAACTATAAACGTTGCCGTTGTAAAAACAGTGTCCGGTTGCGGGCGTGTAATACTATCCGACATTGATGTACACAAAAAATCCATTCTATCTATACATAATAATGATAACATGTGCCTCCCAAGATCGCTAGTTGCAGGCTATATTTATTTACAAAGAGGTCAAGTACGCTCGGGAAATTTACACGAAAATTGGAATGCTATACGACGAGCCAGCAGCCTATCAAACCGAGAAAGCGCTAGAGCTCATTCATCTGTCTCGAGTTAATTTTCCGACTGTTGACGGATACGGCATTGCTCATATAAATGCTTTTCAAATTCACTTTACACATAAAGGCATAGCGCTTGTTGTGTATTCATATAATGGATTTGGACGTGGTGATGCGCCACTTTATGATGGTACGCAATTTGTCATGAACACAAGTAATCATGTATTAGGTACGATACGGTCGGCGTGATGGTCGTGCGAGCTAAGGCGTCAGTCTTAGTCCGCTCGAACTGAACGTCGCGAAGGTCGCGAGTTCGAATCCCCGTCCTGCAATTTTCTCTGCTTATGTCCAGTGTGGAATAACCGGGGAACTTTGCTGGGCGAAGGTACGAATTTGGGACCGCTGCCGACCCCCGTCGGCAGTTATCGGTACCGTCAGGGTCTTATCCGCGGTCGGTACGTCGTGGGTCTTATCTCGGATAAAGATGGAATAAGCCCCGCGTCGTACTCGCTATGGCACAGACCGCCGAATCTGCTGGTGGTACCGATATTGGGGTAGGGGGGACTGACTCTGGGTGGGTGTTGTGTATGTATCTGCCTATAGTTCTGTCATGTACTGTCTATCTCTGTCATGTACCTTTCCACCCGAGAGCCGACCCGCAAATAGACATATTCGTCATTAACGCGGGGGAAAATAACCTGTCTATTGTCCTTGTCCTTTTTTCAGGTACGATACGCATTATGTACTATGCACATTTAAAACATTGCCAACCTATTTTGAATTTGGTAGCTGCAGCCGGGAGCAGGGGTTATTGTATACCATGCAATAAAAAATATAGAAACAATCACAGGTGCAAAGACGAGTGTTGTGAATGTAAAAACATACCATCCTGCAACACAAATATTCCAGTTATAAAACGTAATGTTTGTATGCGGACCTTCTTCGGTAGGTCGTGTATAGAAAACCACCGGAAACGAGGTTCGTTTGATAAAAATTACAGTGTATGTGAGAAAATAAAATTTTGTCAAAATTGTTGTAAGATGGTGCAATACGATAAAAATGACAGACATGTATGCGGTATGAGTTTTTTGTAGTATTTGCAATTCGAAATTGCCCGTAGGCCATTTTTGTTATATTCAACCACTGAAATCAAATGTGGAACGACGTGCGAAAAACATTATTTTATTTTATGATTTTGAGACACAGCAAAATTTATCGGTTGAAGGTGATGAAGAAATAAAAATCCATGTACCAACCCTGTGTGTTGTGCAACAATCATGCGATTTCTGTTTTGAAAATACAGACCTTTCAATATTGTGTTCAAAATGCGGTATTCGTGAATATGTATTCAGAAATGACTACGTAAAACAATTTGTGGAATTCGCAATACAACCGAGAAAAAGGTTTAATAACATAATATGCATTGCTCATAATTCTCAAGGTTATGATGCGCAGTTTATTTTGAAATATATTGTAGAAAAACTCTGCACGCGCGATTTACCAACAGTCGTTATGAACGGGTCCAAAATAATTTTATTACAATATAAAAGTGTTAAATTTATCGATAGTTTGAATTATTTCCACTTGCGGTTGCGTAATTTTCCAGCTGCATATGGTATAAATGATATTGAAAAAGGTACATTTCCACATCTATTCAACGTACCAGAAAATCAAAATTACGTTGGCGAATTACCGGATATTATTCACCTGGTGGGATGCATCAAAAAGGAAGAGAAAACTTTGTATCCTGGTACAATGATAAAAAACAACGTAGTTACATATTTAATTTTCAAGAAGAAATAGAAAAATATTGCAAGCAGGATGTAACAATATTGAGATTGGCTTGTAGTGCGTTTCGGAAAATATTTATGGAGTGTGGCGATGTTTGTCCTTTTAGTGAGTGTGCTACAATAGCTTCAGCTTGTCTACGTGTATTTCGGAAAAGATTTTTAAAAACAAATCAAATTGGTATCATACCAACAGGTGGATACCGGCGTGCTGATAGGCAGTCCAAAAAAGCTCTTGCTTGGCTGTATTGTACGGAAAAAATCACGGGACGAAAAATTCAGCATGCGGGCGGTTCATGAGAAAAACGATTACCCGAAGGTTTTCTCGTAGATGGGTATTATCATTCTGCAGAAAATGATGGCGAGAGTAAGGGTGTTGTATACCAGTACCATGGTTGTTTTTGGCATGGTTGCCCTCGATGTTACCGAATAAACAGAAATACAATTTTACCACGTACAAATGAATCATTGGACGTTAGGTATGAGCGCACATGTTTGACCAGCGAAAGAATACAAAATTCTGGGTATACATTGATCGAGGTTTGGGAATGTGTATTTGATCTCGAGTTAACTACTAATGATGCAGCTGTACAGTATACAAAATCAATATCACACGACCTGTTAACACAAAAACCTTTAGATCCTAGAGACGCTTTTTTCGGTGGCAGAACAGGCAACAATGTTAAAATGTATGAGTGTATAAATTCTGAGAAAATAAAGTACGTGGATGTTTGTTCACTGTACCCGTACATATGCAAAATGGGTAAGTACCCCGTAGGTCATCCAAATTGTATGTAGGAGTAGAAGAGTGTAAAAAACTTGTTGGTGCTGGATATAAATTTTGTGGACCTGGAACGCGTCTTCGAGAAAGGTTACAACGAGAAGATCAAGGTATAAATCCGGTGGATGCAGCGTGTCGTTCTCATGATATCGCTTACAGTGATAATTTAGTAAACCGCCGTAAAGTTGATGCAAAGTTAGCAAAAGTAGCGTTTTCGCGCATGCTTGCAGAAAATACTTCTACAGATGAGAAAACTGCAGCGGCTGTAACTGCCTGTTGTATGATTAGCAAGATCGCATTTGAAAAGATATTTTCGCGTATTAAATCATCTATAACCACATCTAAAACACATTTGAGACGTCTATCGCGGAAGAAGCAAAAAACCTCCAACGAACGTAGAAAAGAACATTCAAAAGAAAAGTAAAGAAAATGCGTAATATTCTACACGAGATTTATTATGACCCTACTCAGTCATTGGCATATACAGGCTCAATTCGAAATTTGTGCCAAGTGATGAATAAAAAGTTCCAATACAATCAAATATCTGGGTGGTTAGAAGGTCAAGACCCTTACAATCAGCATCGTCGTACGCGTCGTATATTTCGCAGATGTTCTTAAATGTGCGGAATATTGATGATGTTTGGGAAGCCGATTTAATGGATGTGCGTTCTATAAAGACTTATAACAATAAAAATACTTATTTATTGGTGGTAATTGACACACGAAGCAAATATGCTTGGGTAGAACCTATAATTGACAAAACATCGAAAAACGTTGCTAGGGCTTTCGAACAAATTTTGTTGAGAAGTGGTGGTAGACAACCGATGTCTCTTCAAAGCGATAAGGGAAAAGAACTTATCGGTAATCATATGCAAAATCTGTTAAAATCTAAGGATATAGGATATAGAACTGTTGGTAATCCAGACATTAAAGCCAATTTTGTTGAACGTTTTATAAGAACGCTTAAGGAAAGACTGTGGCGTTATTTCACGCATACAAATACTCGTTCTTACGTGGATGTGTTACAATCTATCATCTTATACAATATATCCTCACATCTTATAACAACTCCAAGCATTCGGGTACAAATGTGGTAGCAGCTCTCGTTAATTGGTATAATGCTGCAGAAGCTCGTTCAAATCTTATTCAACGCTATGGTGCTTTGAAACCGACATCGAAACCCCCTAAATATCGAATTAGTGACTTAGTACGTATCAGTCGAGCAAAGAATGTCTTTGCAAAGGGTTACGAAGGTAGATGGACTACAGAATTATTCAAAATTATACGCATATCAAACACACGACATCCGATCGTCTACATGCTTGAAGGTTCTTTTACGAGGAAGAATCAAGTCGAGTTCAAAAAGATTTGAATACAGAAGTTTTCGTAGTCGATAAAATTTAAAAAATTGTCGGTGTAGGTAGAAAGAAAAAATATTTCGTACGTTGGACGGGTTATCCCGATAAGTTTAATTCTTGGATTACCGAGGACCAGTTAAAAATTCGCAATGAAGGAAGAATTTAATATTATTTTACCAAGTAATAGCAGTATGGAACTTTACACTGATAACAGAACCACCAACTTTATTATGCAATTACCACACTATATGCGTTTACAAGGAAAGTGGTGCGTAGTACTTACAGAGATTCAAGTACCTTTGACTTTTCAACATATTTCTGTTAAGGAAGAAGTTAAAGTTCTAGATGTAAGACCCGCCCCGCACGGATAGGATTATCAGCTACGCAAAGTAAACGTGAGAGGATAAATACGGTACAGGTGTCTTACATGGCATCTGGGGTTTTGTAAGAGCGCTAATGCTTTAATCAAAGAGATTAACAGCTTGCCTTGTATAAAAGGACATCTGATATTTAGTGTTGGGCGCGGCGGCTACGCATCAATTTCACGAATCTGTGATGATGAATGTCTGGATGAAGAACACATAGTTTACCTAACAGGTAAATTAAGAAAGATACTTGGTTTTGATAGTACACCCATTTCTCAAAAGCAAAACGACGCAATAGCCGTGAGTGATAATACTTTAATTTACGGCATACGTCCTGTAAACCTATTCTGTGTTCTACCTTCAATACTGATGGTGTAGAGCGATATTTGCGAACCTTATGTCACAGGTGATGTTCAGACTCGTCTATTGCGGGCTGCCCTTTAAACACGATGATTATACTTACGGAGATATAAGAATATGCAATTTTTCGCCTACTGTATATATACCACTGCTCAACGGTTCCTTCCAAAGAATTGAAATAGATATAAGGGATGAGTATGGAAAATATGTCCCATTTGATTACGGTACACTGACGGTGACACTGCATTTAAAACGTATTGATTAAAGGTAGATAAAATGGCTCATTACGTGACATACTTTGATAGCCAAATAGGAGGTAAGATACATGGGGGGGGGGGGGGAGCCGCGTGTACAGAGGAGCGCTGTATCAGAGAGGACACGGCATCGGTAGTTTTCTTGGTGGTTTATTCAGAAGAGTAATACCCTTTTTTACACGAGGTGCAAAAGCTGTCGGTAAAGAAGCATTACGAGCGGGTCTAAACATTGTGTCCGACATTGCGACGAACAATACACCGGTAAAAGAGACTATACGGCATCGTGTCAAAGAGTCGGGGGCCAATTTAAAGAGGAAAGTAGAAGACAAATTTGATAAGATGATGGAGGGTCAGGGTATAAATTTCCGCGATACTCAATTGTTGGTCATTTACCCGGGGACAACACAACAATCGACAATCGTTATCATTTTCGATTGACTCAACCCCATTCACGAGTTCCGCAGAAGGTGATCATGAATAGGACTAAGAAAAAAAGGAAGAAGGCGAAATTCCACCGAGATCAGAAAACAAGGAGTAGTCGTAGATATTCAACATCTAATCAGAAGTCAAAAAGAACGCGACGAAAAACAGTAAACAAGAAAAATAAGAGTCGTGCAGTAGCAGATATATTTAAATAATAGAAAATGTCTCTTTTACATACGCATTCGTGCGAATGCATGAAATCTGAACTGGATCTGTTTTACACTACCACCTACTCAGACGATTATTGAGGGTTCTCATTGGGTACAGTATAAACCCGTGTCGGCACTGTCTCATAATTCACCGATTGAATTTGTTTTACCTGGAAATGGAGAATATATTGATCTAGCACACACGATGTTAAGTTTGCGTATAACTTTAGCCGCTGACAAAGATATTTAAAGTTCCTACAATTTTGGAACAATGAATAGTTTAGACATTTTAAAATCTATATCCGAAATTAAACACCACACCGTAGGTGTATTTCTCGCGGACCAAATACCCCGTGTTTGGGGTAAACCTGCGTGCTTTGTATTAAATACAGATGGTCACAAAAAGCCAGGTACTCATTGGGTGGCTATATATGCCGATATCTATGGCAATGCATTGTATTTTGATAATTACGGATTACCACCTTTCGTACCTGATCATATAAAATCATTGAAAAACAATTGTCGTCAGTTTCGATGGAATACACAGCAGATACAAAGTGAATCGTCGGATGTCTGTGGTCAAATTTGTATAATGTTTCTACGCCACATGGGTGCCGGTCTAGGTCTCAAAGTATTTCTCGATAATTTTTCTATGGATCTGATTAAAAATGATATGATTGCGAAGCGTCACCTTAAATATACAAATAGAGACAATGACTTTATTGGCAACGGTATAAACCCAATGCGATACCTACAAAGATGTTATTCAAAAATTTGTCAAATATTAACGCTGTTTGATATGATGATGAAATAACACTAAAGCTCGTTCAGATATTATTTTGAAATAAAATCTTTGAAGTATGTGCAGACGAAGAATAAAAACGCATACTGCATATTACCAATATGTTGGGTGATAAA